>CM033277.1:42085420-42143304 GCA_019343175.1 Oedothorax gibbosus | reverse complement strand
TTTTAAGCTGAAAACATTTCCCTGCATTAATCATCTCCGCCCCGAAAGAAGCAGTTTTTGTGTTGAAATTTAGTTGCTGAATTTTTCATCATAATACCTGTAAAGTACTGCAGGTTTTATGCTGAAAAACATTTTTCCTGCCTAAAAGCTTTATCTCTAATCCAAAACATGCAGTTTTCCTGCTGAAATTTGTTTGCTGAATTTTTCAGCACCGTACCCATATAAATACTGCAGGTTAAATTCTGAAAACATTTCCCTTCATAAAACCTTCATTTCCCTTAAAAAAAACTGCATTTCTGCATTTTCCATGCAGGTTTTTTGCTGATTTTTTTAGCTGGGATGTTTCTGTCTCTATGCTCTAAATCCTATTTAAAATCCAAAGCAAAAGCAACTTGGGTGCATTGCATAAGTTTTAAAAAATGGGCCCGCGAAACATGCATAAAAGGAAATATCACCTACTTTATTTGTATTCACTGTCAATCGTCGATGATACTAATTGATGGATTTTCTTAATTTTTCGTAAAATTTTTAAGATTAACATTTTTGTAAAATAAAATGTTTTTTTCGATATCTCTTTACTCTTTGTGTGTTACATTGTTAGATCATTTTTAATTTGCTTAAAAGTACGAAAAAGCATCAATATGAGTAAGTACATGTGGTGTACCATTTAAAAAATAACTGGAAAACTTGTCCCTTGCAATTTTAGCAGGTTGGAAAACGTACCCCGCATATACGGAACACGTTTTCCAACTCAACGAGCTTGCATTTAACCACTCGCAGAAAAATAGTGTACTTACTTTTCAGAAAAGTATTAATGCCAGGTTGTAGATAACCATGTAAGGAAGGCAATGATATCTTATTTTCATGAAAATAAATAAAAGTAAAAAGATACATTCAAAAAGAAGAAAACCTGGAAAACTAGCCCCGGTCTCCCCTAGATTACAAGCAATCAGTTCAAGTGATACAATAATCATAAAGGTTGTTTAATGGAAGATATGTACACCTTCATCAGCAATTTGAGACGTAAAAAACACAAAAAGTCATATTTATATGACATAATTTATTTATGTATAATTTTCCAGAATATTACTTCGATGTCTGGAGATACAATATTTCCTTCTATAGCGAATACCGTCGTTTCAGGAAATGGAAGACAAAACATGTTCCAACATGCTATTTAGACGTCATTACGGTGAAACGTATTTGAACATTCAATTGTTGATTTCTAAGCAATATATAATGTATGGAATAACATTCCATCAATTACCTATATTGAATCTTAAGAAGATTGACATTTGAAAAGTTTTAAAATGCTATAAAAAAGGCATTTTTATTAATAAGAATATTTTCATTTTAAACTTTAAATAGAATAATAAACTAGAAGAACCATTATACAATTTTTTAAATAATACAATGAAAGATTTTAAAATAATTGCATTTCCAAAAATAAGTTTATAAGTCTTAAGGAAGAAAATCATTTGAGTTTAAATTTTCTAAAAATGTAATTAAGCAATGAAAAACTATAAATAAAAAAACCAAATCGAAGAACCATTCTCCAAATTTATAACTGATTAAAAATAACATTTATAAAATATAAACTTTCCAAAATAATGGTATTTCTTATAATATAAAAAAACATCACATATTACATGATTTATCTTTTTACTACTTTATTTATTCAGCATTTTTTTTATCAGCAACAACCACTAACTGTTCTTGAAAAACCTACTTTCGAAACACTACAACTTAACATCCATGTTACAGCCACACCACCCCATCCATCCATCCCACTGCCACAGAACTGTCAATTCTTAACTACTCTGAGACAATTTGAATGTCTAAAATTAAGGCTATTTCATTCAAACGCAACTGCTGGATTTGCTGTAAAGTTATTCACGTTAAGCAAATATTGTAGCATATATGTTCAGGGCTTAAACTGAAAGGAAAATGCAAAAATGTCCCAATTGCTCTCTAGTGGCATTAAGGTATCCATATACCTTAGAAAACGGAAAAATTGTGCAAAATATGTGTGATACAGTTGAATTAAAATATTATCTGATTCTTTATCTTTCAAATGGTACTGGTACAAGAAGATTTCTTGTTCTTAAATAGTTTTTAATTTACAGGCAGCCTTTTCAAGGCAATTCTATTTATTGTCAGCAATCTTACAATGAAAACCTTGAACTCATTTTCTGAAGAACGAATTTTTTCATAATATGCTTGTACTCCGAGCAAGACATTTCAAATTAATATCATTCGATTAAAAAAATTTAAGTGCATTTTAAAGAGTATGAATCATTGCATGTGGCCATACTTTTTATCACAATTGTAAAAAAATATTAAATTTTTTACAGACTTTTAAAAAATTAAATTATTAATAAAATCATATTTTACAGCTAGCTATTTCAAACTATCATAATTAAATAACTACTTTGCTTAGAGCTTAGATTTTATATGATCACATGCCTGGATATTTACTGTTTTCTTTTCTGCAAAAATTATGTAAAACAACTAATTTGAAATGTCGTTATGTTGTTCACAGTTTGGTACACTTAAATTAATTAATTGCTAATTAATTTATATATTTTTTATTGCAGTAAAGTATTTTTATGTTAGTTTTTATGTGTCTGATATTCTATTCTCGCAAAGTTTTAAAAGTCTATCTCAAAAATTAAAGAAAAAGTTGTCTAAGGTATATGGATACCTTAATACAGCCAATGAAATGTAGGGTAGACCGGGGGAATCGCGCTTCCTTATGGGAAATTGAATTTTCATGCAGAGTTGTGAGAATAATTGTAAATTGTAACAAACTCTTAGCATACTACATTTCATAACTTATCTTGTAGTGATTTTTTAAACTTGAAATCTTTAATAGAAACATAATAAAATTGTTTTTTCTAAAAGCTTGCAGAGTGGCGGTATTACCCCGGTACCTGGGGTTATGCCGCGACACCATCAAACCCAGCGAATAATATATGAATAATGGATGTAATAAAGCAGAAAATACAGTCCCTACAGTAGCCGTCAACTTAACCTTTCGTAATGGCTAAGGCTATGAGGGCGTGGCCGAGTGTCCGAGCGCTGGGATTGGCGGCAATCACCGATACCCATACAGTTTCAACCAGTCAAATTGGTACGATTGACATCTGACGATCGGACTTTCTGCAACCATGGCTGCTTGGCGAAATTTGGCGCCTTTATATATCTGCATGATTTTATATTTAGTAATATCGATATTTATACTATGGTCATAGATAGTAGGAAAAATCTAAGATTTACAGCGATTTTAATCTTGAAGTTGGATTAAGAATAATAACGAGTTAACGTTGTATGTGGAATTTTAACTTTGATGAGAGCTGAATATTAACTTTTAACAAAAATATCTTACCAAATAAGCAGAAATTACTGGTTTAAAATGTAAGAATAGTTCTATATAGACTGAAGATCCAAACTCAAATATTCTACTTTTCAAATTTCAGCTTTATTCCAAAACTATACGTTGAAGAAGGCTCAAATGATTATATTTATGTTTTTGTGCGATTTAGAAATTCTCCAATGTAGATTTTTGGTTTGAAGGGAACTTAAATATTTAAACACTTTTTAACAGTTGGTTTTAATTTAAGTACAGAACTTTCAATTTCAATCAATTATCAACATTTTTGGTCATATAAGTACGTAAAAAGTTCAAAATTCTTCTTCCATTCCATTATTAGAATCTCTCTATGGCCTCTGTTGTGTCCTAACCCGTTTTGTTATCATTTCAAATTAACATATTACCATATTTTTGCATTTTTTTTTATTTAGACAGTTGGGAGAGATTTTGGAATTGGTTCAAATTTGCAACTCCTAAAATTACCAAGTTTACTGTACCTAAACGTTTAAGCAGATTTATTAATCACTACGATTAATTAATTTTATATGCAATTGTAGCTTTTTTTCGCATAACTACTAAAATAAGATACTATATAAAATATAATCAAATTCTGTTTAAAAATTAAACTGCATTATTTTTTTTAAATCTAAAAAAATTAATATCCCAAAATAAGTATAGATTAATGAATAATTAAAAGTTAATTAAAAAAATATGAGTTTTACTTATTAATTCTTAAGACTTTAAATACGTCCCATTAATGAAAATTAAAAATACCATTAATATTATAAAGAATAAATATTTTACTATTCTTCCTAAAAAAATATAAACACAGCTAGATTCTGTTTATAAAAAAAAACAGCGATAATCGCGCCAAACCTTTTACCCCCTATGCATTTCACTAAGCTAATCCCAGCGCTCGGACACGCCCTCATAGGCTTAGCCATTACGAAAGGTTAAGTTGACGGCTACTGTAGACAAATTATTAGACGCACTGTGACCCATAGGGATACATGACCCAATGCCCTTTCTCAGCATTGGAAAAGTTTTATAAGTTGCAAGTGGCATCACTTCTTTCCATTCAGTCCGCCGACCACATGGTGAAAAAATCCAACTGAATCATATTGCATATGTTTAGCTATACGAAGAATAGAAACTCCCGAAACCATGCAGTGCGTCTAAAATTTGTCCCAGGGACTGTATAGCACTAAAATAGGTTTAATTGAATGAAGAAATTAATTAAGAAGTTTAACAAAAATCACACGCTTAGTAAATGGCTATTACAGTGCTGCACAAAAGTTTAGGCACAGACGTGATTCGTGAAAAAATCTCCAACATATACTATTTTCCAGTAGTTTTTTAAAAATATATATTCTTTGGGCAGCATGAAAAATAATAGGGTCAATATTATTCCAAAACAATATAAATAAATTTGACTTACACCAACAAATTAAAAATTTCAAAATTCTCCTTGCCACAAAAATATAGGCACAAGTTTCAGTTTTATGCAAATTCTTTACAGGAAGTGATTGCGTCATTAAAGGGGAGGGTTTTTAAGTTGCTTTAAAAGGTTGAAGGTAATTTTCAACGCTTAAAACCATGCCGAAGTTAACTGAATTTTCGTGTGAAGAGATTATAAGAATATGGAAATTGAAATCCAGAGGTAAATCTGTTTCTGATATTTCTACTGAATTAAAGGGTTCCAAACGAGGTGTTTATAGAGTGTTAGCACGTGGCAATCAATATCAACCAAAATTGCGGTCCGGAAGACCTCAAATCACCAGCAAACGAGAGGACAGATAAATAAGGAAATTGGCTTCAAACCATAATTTCTCTTCCAATCAAATAAAAAACCTGATTGCGGCTAACGTTTCACGTGAAACTATCAGGAGAAGAATCAAAGAATGTGGATACTTGATTAAAGCCAAGCTGAAGTGCAAGCCTCGGTTGCTATCTCATCATAAGGATGCAAGACTGCAATGGGCTCAACAGCACATGGGCCTACAACGACAAATGGCTGCAAGTGATCTTCAGCGACGAAAAAAAATGGAACCTAGGTGGTCCCGATGGGTATGGCTACTACTGGCATGATCTGCGTAAAAAACCCAGAATCCAATTTAGCCGACGTCAAGGTTGTGGTTCGGTAATGGTGTGGGGAGGTTTTGGATTCAACGACCAGCCTTCCTTAGCCTTTACCAAAGGAAACCAAAATTCGGAAGACTACCAAGCTACTCTTGACAACAACTTACTGCCTTATGGAGAGATTTTAGGTGGCCCAAATTGGCAATTCCAGCAAGATAATGCCTCCATACATACGTCAAGGTCAACTAAACAGATGGTTTAAAACCAGTAATATCACAGTTCTTGATTGGCCTGCTTACAGTCCAGACCTTAATCCCATCGAAAATGTTTGGGGAATCCTTACTAGAGTAGTTTATGCCAATGGCAAACAATATATTCCACAGTTCCGGAGCTGAAGGAAGCGATGGAAAAGGCATGGTATGAAATCGAACCCGGTACCTTGCAAAATCGGGTACTTTCTATGAAAACAAAGGTTTTTGAACTAATAAAACAACGTGAAAGCTACAGGAAATACTAAAATGCTTTATTTGATTATAAAATTATCATTTTTATTAAAAGTGCCTAAACTTATGAGCAGCATATTTTTGTCATTCTTGTCATTTTAGTGCAATATCTTGCCACATATTTCTTTTGTTTTAGTATTTAATGTCTATTATGATTTTAATATGTTTTGATGAATCAATCATATAAAGATTTTTTCTTGTGTCTGAATACTTTTGTATAAAATTAACCTTTTGTGTTGTGCCTAAACTTTTGTGCAACACTGTACTTGTCTCTGCCATATTCTTACTATTCTTAACAAAGTAACAGTGTAATAAATGACTATTAGTTAGTCTATGCCATACTATTCTTTAAATAAAAATTGTGTTGGCCTAGTAAATGGCTATCAAGTCTCTTCAGTTCTAATCTGAGCCAAAATCCGAAAGAAAAGGATGGCAGCATAACCTCGGAGTGATGTGGCGTGTGGCGGCATAACCCCGGTAAGACAAATTACGTAGACGGCTTGTTTAGGGGATGGTAGATAGCCTAGCGTCCAAACTAATAACGTGATAACATGGCCAAATTATTGCTCTTTTCAATGGTAATGTAACTGATTTATCTAACTTAGAGATAACAGTCACTTATTTCTTAGTTTCAGAAGACTCAAAATTAGATGAAACTCACTAAAAAACTATTTTTTATAACGCTACACCAACACACCGCATGGCCATAGCCTCTGTACTACTGATTACCGTGTTTCCTGCTACAGGTCAGTGATTACGGGACCCCATCCTCACACACCGTTCGCGAGATACAGAGGGTGGCGGCATTGCCTAGTGTGGCGCGATTCCCCCGGTCTCCCCTACCAATGCCGCTATCAAGCCTACAGTGTTGCACAAAAGTTTAGGCACTACGCAAAATGTTAGTTTTATACAAAAGTATTGAGACACAAGATAAAATCTTTATATGATTTATTCATTAAAACATATTAAAATAATGATAGACAATAAATTCTAAGAATAAGGAATGTGTGGCAAGTTTTGCACTAAAATGATAAAAATCTGCTGCACATAAGTTTAAGCACACTTAATAAAAATAATTTTATAATCAAATAAAACATTTTAGTATTTCGTGCAGCTTCTAGGTTGTTTAATTAGTTCGAAAACCCTTGTTTCCATAGAAAGTAACAGCTTTTGCAGGCTATCAGGCTCGATTTCATATCGCGCCATTTCAATAGCTTTCTTTAGCTCCGGAACGGTGGAATATTGTTTGCCATTGGCATAAACTACTCTAGTAAAGATTTTCGAACATTTTCAATGGAATCAAAGTCCAGACTGTAAGCAGGCCAATCTAGAACTGTGATATTACTGGTTCTGAACCACTCTTTAGTTGACCTAATGTATGTATGGACTATGGAGACATTATCTTTTTGGAATTTCCGATTTGAGCCGCCTAAAATCTCCCCATAAGGCAGTAAGTTGTTGTTGAGATATCCTGGTAGTCCCCCGAGTTTTGCTTTCCTTTGGTAAAGGCTAAGGAGGTCTGACCGTTGAATTCAAAACCGCCCCACACCATTACCAAACCACCACCTTGACGTCGGCTAAATTGGATCCTGGTATCTTTACGCAGATCATGCCAGTAGTAGCCATACCCATCGGGACCCCTAGGTTCCATTTTTTTCTTCGCTCAAGTTCACTTGCAGCCATTCTTCGTTGTAAGACATGCGTTGTTGAGCGTTATGAGCCCATTGAAGTCTTGCATCTTTATGATGAGATAGCAAGAGAGGCTTGCGCTTCAGCTTGGATTTTATCAAGTACCCATATTCCATGATTCTCTTCCTGATAGTTTCACGTAAAACTTTAGCCGCAATCAGGCTATAATTTGATTTGAAGAGCAATGTTGGTTTTAAGCTAATTTTCTTATTTGTCTGTTCTCTCGTTTGCTGGTGATTCAAGGTCTTCCAGACCGAGAATTTGGTAGATATTGATCGCCATGTGCTAACTTTCTATAAACACCTCTTTTGGAACGCTTAATTCTGTAGAAATATCAGAAACAGTGTTTCCTCTGGATTTCAATATCCAGATTCTTATAATTTCTTCATACGAAAATTCAGTTGATTTCGGCATGGTTCTAAGCACTAAAAATTACATTTAACATTTTAAAGCCACTTAAAAATCCTTTCCTTTGATGACGCAATCATTTTCTCTATAAAATTTGCATAAGACTGAAACATGCGCCTAAACTTTTGTGGCAAGGAAAGTTTTTAAATTTTTAATTTGTTCATGTAAGTCAAAATTATTTATATTTTTTTGGAAAACTTTTTACCATATTATTTTTCATGCTACCTAAAGAATGTATATAAAACAAAAAAACTACTGGATAATAGTGAATATTTGGGTTTTTTCATGAATCACGTCTGTGCCTAAACTTTTGTGCAGCACTGTATTAAAGCTGGCAATACCTCAAACCACATTTCTTTAAAGCGTAATTATTTGATTAGATCAACTTGCAGAGATAAGCTTTCATGTATGTTATTCACGTGTTTCCTGACAGTATGAAATAAAATTCAATTATTTTCGGTGTCTTTTAAATATTGAAAACACATACGTCTAATTTACTTCTTAACTATTAATCATATATCTATTAATGTTTGGTTAAGAACTTTAGTTTGATATACTGCATGACCCACCCAACCTCGGTTATCTCGCAAAAATGTCACTTTCTCGTTTTTACCTGTTAATGTTTCACAAGTGAACTTTCAAAGAAAAATAAGCAAAAGCGATGACTATATTTTCGTGTAAACAATAAGTAGAGCGAAAGCGATTATGAAACCACTCATGAACAGAAGAGCATGGAAGACATGGGCCTTTCCACCGGCCTTGATGTTCCGGCAGCAAGCGAAGCAATTGCTGGTTTCTACATCTACGATGAAGGTGCAGGGTTCAACCGTCATTTTGATAAGGCGTGGATCGAAAATGCAGAGCATCACGTAGAAGAGTATGATGGTACCCATACCTGCCAGAAGACTGATTCCAACCGCGATGCTAGCGAATTCCACTGCAAAGACAGGATTGATACATTCCACACTTGCTAAAATCCGAAGGTACATTCGGTTGGTGAGATTTAGCAAAGAGCGGGCGAAGCAAGAGACATTTAGGTATGGCCAGCGTTATGGTTAAGTACTTGTTTCACTGACAAAAATATTTGGAAGAAAATTTCCCTAGCAGAGCGCAGCAAAAAGTTCGGGGTTGGCGAGCGCTAGTGCAATATTGGTTATTATACATACATAGTTCGACGACTTCCTGTCCAAGTCCCTTATCAGCCATAGTTTCAATTGCAAAATTCCTTTGGACAGTACAGCTAAAAAATTGAGATATTATAATTATGGCCAGTTTGCTGTTACAGGCAAGATAGTTTGTGCCCAATGCCCCAGCAGTGGCCTAGTTTAATCTGTTAGTAATTTAAGTTGGGCCCCAAAACCAGACAAAACATCGGATTTTACTAAATATGTCAGTGACGTTTCTCGAATCATATAATGAACTTACTGATATAAGGATTTAAACTAAAAAAACTAAACTGAACTCCTCGGCGCAACAGCCCGTTACTAGGCCAAGGCCTGCAGTACCACCCATTTCTGCTAAGTGACCAAGGGCTCCGGGGTCTAGTCATATGTAACAATGCGATTATGCGAAGCACTACCACTAAGCCTCTGGGCCTAATATAAGGATTTAAGGAATTCGAAATCAGAAGCTCATGAGGAAATTTGGGTTATGAGCTTGAGGAATTTAGTTTTCTCTGAAAAACATCAGTATACAACAAAGGGGGCAGTATATTGCAGGGCCCAAAAGCCATAAACACTCTTTTGAGGCATAGATCAATTTTATCTCCTTAATAAAACTTTTTTAAAGCCAACGATTAGAAAATAAGATTTTTAAACGATGTTAATGTTTTAATTATTATTTTTTTTTACTCCGGGGTGGCTATTACAACGCCCAGTACTAGAAGTGTCGAAACCAGAAAGGGGGTTGCTATGGTTTTGAAGTCAAATGGCGGAATCGCCAAACACGCTTAAATAATGAAATGAACGTTTTTATTTACCTTCTTTGTTTTTGCAGTAATATGTGAACCGTGCAGACTTTTAATAGATTTAAAGAAAGATTTTTTTTAAAAATGAAAGTCGCATTACAGTTCAAGTGTACAATTAACTTTTCCTTTTGTATTGGAAAAATAATTACTTATTAAGAAATGGTAAAGAGCAACGGAGTTAAAGGAAAAAGAAATTTTAAAATGTTATATAAATCCAAATTGATTTACATCAGGGACAACTAACATCATCTAACAACACCACACGGTAATTTAATTGGTAATTTCATCGTTTCCGACTGTCTATTTCTAGCATCTTTTAAGAGCTTTAACACAACTCAAATTATGGTTCGTTATTTAGAGCTGTGGTCAAGTGACAAGGTCCACACATGAGATGACACCCAAGTAAACTTCGAGCGCCATAGTACACTAACGCCATCAGGACTTTGGACTCCAGAAATTTAATGAGCACGTCTGTTTCAAAACATACTTGGGGAACCCCGTATTCAACGCATGACCCCCCTTTATGCAACCGGTAAATACATTTATTCTGATTTAGGAACGTTATGGACTGCCCGCTTCTATAATATAAAAGAGAAGCTTTAACACAGCTAATTGCGAGTTCCGAGTTGTAATTTTAAACGGTAGTTAATGAGCTTTTTCAACACTTTGT
Source organism: Oedothorax gibbosus (assembly GCA_019343175.1). Taxonomy (NCBI): domain Eukaryota; kingdom Metazoa; phylum Arthropoda; class Arachnida; order Araneae; family Linyphiidae; genus Oedothorax; species Oedothorax gibbosus. The sequence continues at coordinate 42,132,616 of CM033277.1, read as the reverse complement.
CAAAGAAAACGAAACAACCAATGAAATCGCAGTTCGGAGCGCGTGACGTTATAAAAACCAATGAGCTTTTTCAACACTTTGTCAAAGAAAACGAAACAACCAATGAAATCGCATTATGGAGAGCGCGACATCATAAGAAATATTCCTATTGATATGGTCACCATTTTTGAACATCCAAAGCGACCTTTAGCTGTACTAAATCTACTTTTCTCGCCTTCGAGAGGAATGCCATGGTGTTAGTAGAAATCAAAACTGTACTCACCGCCGAAGATTTGGTGTAAACAGGAAAATACTACACTGCTCTGCACCTCAAATTAAATATAATCCATAAGTTGACAGGCTCCAGAGTCAGTAAATATGAACAGTTATTTTTAATTCCAAAAGAAGTCACACTGCACTATTCGCAATACGTGCCCGTTCCGGCAGTTCATCTGCCCCGTAGCAACCGAAACTGAAAACAAAACCATTGAAATGGCTCGTTCGTTCAGATTTTATTCCCGCAGGAGAAAAAAAAATTATTTCGGCTAAGCCCCCAAACATACCCCTATAAAATATTCGAGTGTATTTTTCTATATTTCAGTGTTTATTAAATAAGCAGCCGAAGTAATTTTGTTGGAAAGCATCCCCTAAAATAAATAATTTTTTGTGAATTAATTCTGAGTTTAAACACAATTTCATGTTCAAATGAACAAATGTCATAGTCAACATTTGTTCATGAATTTAATATTTTTGCATACTTCATAATTAAAAGTTAAGTTTGGGGGCAGTTATATTGAGCATAAATGATCACGAAGAAAATTTAGGGGCTCCCTTAGAGTGGGAGGGCCCTGGGCACGAGCCCTGTTTGCCCTGCCAGAAATCAGGCCCTGTATTCAAGCACATAATGGCAGATCCTAAAAAAATAAACCGTGCATAGAGTATCGGGTCACGGGATAGAAAGCTGACGAATTTTCTGGACCCAGAGCTGCCACTAAGATCGGTGCTGAACTTCCCCTCTGGTGGTTCAAATTTCGTCACGGCTTTCAGGCCTTTTGAAGTACTGAAAAATGTTGGCTTCACATATGTAGTTACTGATATAGAGTTGTACACAGCTTTAGCCCATATACGTAAAACCCCCCTCCTTTTTTTTCTAAATGAGGGTGCTTTTTTTGGCGGATCAAGTCTTTTGCAAAATCGGCATATTCCCCAGAACTGAGACATTTTTGCGACACCATCTAGATTCTAGAGGCTCTCGCAAGGTATGACCCGTATATTAAAAAGTGCTTAAATGTGTATTTTTATTTATTATTAACCATTACAACATAAGTATAAAAAAATTATTTAAAATTGTTGGTTCGCAAACTATTTAAACAAGACAAATTTAAAGTATTTATAGGGATAAATTAGTTTATCAAATTTACAATAAGAACCATATTAAATGTGTTTAAATATGAATGAAATATATTGTTTAATTAACAACTTTTGAATTAACAAATGAATAGAAAAGAACATTGTAATGTATGTTCTTCATTATAGGATAAACAGATCCTACATTAATTAAATATTATGTAAAATAATCCCTAAAGCTCAAAAGTTCTACAACAAACTGCATTTTACAGGTCCAGTGCGCTTCTAATCAACAAACTCTTAGCAATACTGTTTAATATCTCATTGCGGTACAGCGCAAGCTCATATGGTTAATAAGTGATAACACAATCGAAAAACAGTGGTGTCAAAGCATTTACCTTATCACAGATAGACTTAGAGCATTATATTTACCGTTAATTCAAACATTTAGAGTGCAGCAAATACATACATTTTACATTGCACCAAAAAACTTATTGAATTATATTTTTAGCACAATAAAAATTGATTTTAAAAGAAGTTATGAGCATTAAAAGCAATTTCTCTTTTTCTGTGCATACATAAGTACAATATTTCTGAACTTTTTTCCACTATTTTATGCTAAACAATTTTATTCAACTTATATATAAGCAAAAATCTTGTATCTATAAATTAGAAGGACTCACAAAAAAAGCTATTTTGGGGAAAGCAAGATAAGTGCTGGAAATACAGTGGTGGTCAGAATTATAAGGACAATGGAAAAATCGCTAGTTCTTTTCGACAAATCACGGTTGAATTAAGCTTTATATATGTTAGCCAATAGTAAACTAAGCATTTTTAATAAGATTTTTTGCAAATATACATAAAATTCATAATTTTTCAAATATGTTATAAATTTTAACATACAGCGAAATTGGACAAAATTATAAGGACATTTGTATTTCTGTAAGTCTAAAGCATAAATTTACATAAAACTAGCAAAGTTTCTGCTTTGTATACGTCATTCCATGGTGTTATAAAGATTTTGCGAGTGTTTGAAAACTTCATTACACTTATCTTCAACCATGCCACTAGGTACGAAGCTTTCGGTGTTTGAAAAAGAAAAATTAATCGCTTATAAAAATTCTGGACTTACTGGACGTGAAATAGCATTGAAATTGAAATAATCAGACTGTAATATATAATTTTTTGAAAAATCCTGGAAATTATGGAAAACGAAAACACCCAGGTAGGCCATCTTCTGTGTCTTCGAGAGATAAAAGACGAAATATAAGCAGAGCTTGCTCCATAAAGCAAATATCGCCGGAAATAAAGCGTGAACTGGACTTGAACTACAGTGCTCGAACCGTTCGCCGTGTTTTACAAAATGCCAAACAGGTTCGATACGGAAAACCGAAATCACGACCCCCACTTACAAAAACCCAAAAGAGACTGAGGATGGAGTTTGCTAAAAAGTACATTTCTATGGGTGACAAATGGAATGATGTTGTCTTTTCTGATGAAAAGAAGTTTAACCTAGACGGACCTGATGGGTTTAAGTATTTTTGGTATGATCTTCGCAAAGAAAAAGAAATATTTTCAAAGCGTTCATATGGTGGCGGCTCAGTTATGGTCTGGGCAGGTTACGCAGCCTCTGGAACTATAGAAATAGTATTTCTTCGAGGGAAAATGAACTCAAATAGTTCTGTTGATATGCTGGGTGACAATCTTTTGCCAGACGCACCGTTGATAACCAGTGGTGACTATTTATTCCAGCAAGACAATGCATCAATACATGTGTCCGCAGCTGCAAAATCATGGTTTGACACAAATTCTGTAAAACTGTTGACTGACTGGCCAGCTATAAGTCCTGATCTAAACCCAATCGAGAATTTGTGGGGTATTTTGGCGAATTAAGTTTACAAGAATGGCACTCAGTACCATAACAAACGAGACTGATGTCATCAATTGAAAATGCATGGAAAACTATCCGTTTGAGCACCCTAAAGAAACTAACGAGCTCTATGACATCAGGATTAATTAAAGTAATTGAAAATAAGGGTGAACTTATTAATTATTAATTGTTTCGACTTGAAAATTTTAAATGTCCTTATAATTTTGTCCAGTTTCCTAACAATGTATTTTTTGTCTATTATTTTTATAAACTCAAATTTTGTATTTTAAGTTTTTTATTATTCTTAAATGATTTATAGCATAAAGAAGTCTTATGTCTAAATACATTTTCATTTAATTCATAAATAAATTTTTTCTGTTCAATTTTCAGTTGTCCTTATAATTTTGACCACCACTGTATCGATTGTTTCAAAGGTGATGAGTAGTTAGGTTCAAGCACACAATATTATGCAATCGCATCCCCACATTTAATAATAGAAAATATACTTTTATCACTGACTTTGATGTGGTACTTTCAATAAAAGATAATGAAGATGACTAAATTATCTTAATTTATGTGTAAAAAAACAAGTAATCACATTAAAATTGTTTAAGACAAGTATGTTACATCACTATTACAAATGCATTAACATGTGTAATTGTACATAGATGCAAAGTACACATAATTGATATGCATTTATTTGTCACAGATCTTAAGAAAAGTCCTTAATGAATTGTCAAACATAAAACAGTTACACAAGAGAGTTAAATCCATCATATTTAAGAAAATATATAAATTAGGAAATATTTACTTATTTGATAAATAATATGTAAGGAAAGATAAATAATACATGAATGTTTGATATATATGCATTTCACACTTATATACAATACAGTTAAATCAACAACTGCTGCTTAAAATCATAAATCCGAATGTATTTCTTATTCTACAAAGCCTAATGCTACAAAAAAGATAAAACAAAATGTATTACATAATTAAGCCATATTTAACACATATTTTTTTAGAAAATATCACAATTCATTAGTTGTAAAATATAGACAAAATAGAAATTAATCATAAATTGCTCCGTAAAAACATATAAATCTGTAAATATTTACATTACATATTCTGTAAATATTATAACTGATACCAAAATGCAAGAAATGTATAATAAAAAATATATATTTTTTAATTAACACAATTTGGCATAGAATTTAAAAACAGAAAATTAGTAATAGTCAAATATAGCACACTTAATACTATACCATACAATTAAATTCTCAATTGCAACTCAAGAAATCAGCAGATTTTGCTACAAAAATATGACCACGCTTACACAATACAAATAAATCAAAATTTGCCGCCTAAGAAAATAAACAGATCGTTACATATTCTGTAAATACTACAACCATGTTACAAATAACATGCAAGAAATGTATGCTACGAACCCATAATTGCTTGATATATATACATTAATTAGCAGATGAATTTAAAATATCATTAATGATTAGTTATCCAAACATAATACACTTATAAACTACAGTTAAATCACAGGTAAATATTAATGTTACAAAAAAATATATAGAATGTATGTAAGTAAATCAAAATAAATACTATCAATACAAATTTTTGATTTACATTGTTAAGCACAGAATTTAAAAATAATAATTATTAAATCTGACTTACACATAGCAGTTAAAATTTTTATTGCTGATTCCTAAAAATAAAATATCCAAATCAGCAGATATTTGCTTATTCTATAAATGTTAACGTTACAAAGGAAATGTAAGGAAATAGAAATTGAAACACATAACTGTTTGACGTGTGTCATTTAGCACATAATCCAAAAATATTCTTTATCATTAGTTGTCAAATATAGAACGCACTTATATTATATACACATATACATTTACATAATATACATTGGAAATCAAATATTAATTTCTGTTTTGGAGAATACGTATAACCAGCAGATATTTACATATTCTTTAAATACAGTAGATACAACTTCCCAAATTTGGACTTCCCTTACAAAGAAATATTCTGCGTCTGGATATTTTCCCTATTTTTTTAGAAATTCAAAAGTTTTTGTGATTTTTTTTATATAAGAATAAATCAGTTGCTAGAATGATAGGTGTAACTTTTAAATAATATTCAAATCGGTATTTGATATAAACAGATTGTAATTTGCATTCAGCCATTGCAATTTGTCTCATCGCCAGAAAAACGCTGATCCCACAAGTGTAATAAGAAGTATTGTATTTACTAAAACATTTCGAGCATAGAGATTTAAATAGGCACATTTTACACTGTAAACAATCTTTTATGGGTAAATTCCACACTTTGTATGTGGATCAAAAAGGTCAATATTGTTACTTTGAAATACCAAAATGATGCAAAAAATCGTTTTTAAAGGTGATTGGTTGACTATGCCAAGATATCAAAATTGGATTCAATTATTTGTGGTTTTCCCATAACATTTTAAAAAATTAAGTTATAATCATAATACTTGTACATACATTGATATTTCTGATTATTTTGATGGTTTTTTTTAGTTAAGAAATTGTAGAAAATTATCCACAATGAGCAAAAATCTCAGGCCTGGAATAGCTGCAGTCCTACTGTTTCGGAATTTGAGATATTCTACTGTATTATTGTTACAAAAACTAGCAAGAGATGTATAAAAGGAAATACAACCAATAAGTTATGGCACACTTAAAATTGAGAAATGGAAACCCAAACCTTGTTGAAAGAAAATATGTAAAACAGTACTGTTAAGATGCAAAAATAAGTACTTGTTTTACAGGACACTGATAGCCTTTGATTTAAATTTGCGTGCAGACAAAAGCTAAGGCACAGATTAAAGATAAAAAATTATCCAATATATATGATCAAGCTATAAAACACTTGAAGGCCTTCACTGATTACTCAACTGTATTGTTTATTAGAGATTCTGTGGCCTTCTTTGCAGAATTAAACCATGAAAAGGAACTGTCCATTGCTGAACTAAACCATGAAGATGAACTGTCAATTACAGAATCAATCAACGCAGAAGACGAGTTTACAGCTGAATTAAGCCATGGTAGGGAACTGTCCTTTGCTGAATTAAACCATGAAGAGGAGCTGTTTACAGCAGAATCAACTGTTGCAGAAGAAGAGTTCCATGCTGAATTAAACCATGTAGAGGAACTGTCCACTGCAGAACCAATAGCTGCAGAAGACGAAGTCAATGCTGAGTTAAACTAAGAAGAACTGTTCCCTGCTGAATCAATCCCCAGGAGAGTTGAGTTATTTGAACCATGTTCTTCTTGGTTTACTTTAATTATGACAAGCAAAGTAAAGGTGGCAATGGAACCAACGATGTAAAGTACAATGGGCAGAATGTATGAACCTCCGGCTGCAATTTTCTGCATATTCGCGAAGCAACTTCCGCCTATAACATTTCCAATTTTCGCTTGGCAAATGGCTGCACAGGTTCCTAGTGCGACACCCCAGCATGTGAAGCCCAAAACGTGGATCCCAATGTAGAATATTGCTACAACTGCTAGACCTGCCAGGAGACTGTAGCCCAGGGTTATACCCAGGAACTCCACTAGAAAAAAAGTATGATGGAATTGTCATGTACAGCAAGTTAAACTTAAAGGGGAAATCAAACACCTACCATCCTTCTTTCACTTCCCATAGTAAGCAGGGTAGTTTGCATGGATCTTAGTAAGTACTTTCTCATTTACTCTGTCAGAGTTTTTACAAAATTTAATTGTTGATATTGTCATGTGCTCCAGGGCTTAGCCTGGAAGGCAGAAGGATCCATTGGTATAAGGATTTAAGCACCATGAGGGTGGAAGTTTGAGTTCTGTTCCGAGAGGGCATTATCTTCTCAATTTAGGCATGTCTCTGGAGGGGTGGGACAGACAACCTGCATCCATGGTAATAGCGCTATGACCGCCCACAAATTTAACAAGCATGTTTGCATGAATTCAGGACAACATAGATATTCATGCCTTATACGGGATTCAAACCCAGGCCCACTTGCTGGATAAGCGAGGGTCTAAACCACCATACCGACTGAGCAACAAAAAAATTTAATTACAATTTTAAATTAATTAATTTAAAAATTTGACTGTGTAAAAATGAAAAAGTACAATCTAAGTTACTTAGAAAATTGCTTACATAGTGTGTCTTAAAGTTTAGTTTAAATTAGCGTCACACTAGAGCTACACAAGGGCTATTGGCGACGGGCGTCGTATTTTAGAACTACAGTCAAGTGACGAGCAGACACCTGAGTAGGCAACCAACGCAACCGCATGTGTGCTTTAAAGACTGCCCCATAGACTTAACATGGGAAGTGAAAAGAAGATGGTACAAGTTTGACTTTTCCATTGATTAATAGTTTTCTCAGTTGATTTTACAAATTTTAACAAGTTTAAATTCATGTTCAATATTGATAATAGCAAAATTGAAGAAAATTTCTTTAAATTCTAATGTAATATTCAAACACATAAGAATAACTTGAAGCCAGGGCTAGATTTTACTAAAATTAAAAGGTTTATGGGCGATCAACTAGGTAAACACAAAGCAAAGTTGGGAAACATGAAAATTGGCACATTGTAAACCTTTGACAACTGAAACTCGCCAATAAAAAAAATTGAAGGTTGTTAGTCGAAAAACTTAACAATTAAAACTTAAAGTTGTTAAATTTGGAAGATCAGAAAAAAGACATTAAAAAGGTCTAGTTTCGTACTTTCAAATTTTGTGAAGGGTCCAAAAATAGTCCAATTTTCTGGATTGGCTAATATAATTCTGATTAACAACAGCATTAGCACAAAACCACAAGCTGTTAAATTGGGGAGAAATAACCCATGAATTCGACAATTTTAGTTATACTTACACCATCCAACAATTTTCTGTCCAACACTCTCGGTGACAATTTCAATAGTAGCATTCATTTTTTTTAATGTTCCTGAAAATATTAAAATAAAACTATTTTGAAAAAAGGATAATTTAGTAGATTTTTAAGAGTAATTTTAGTTACTTATGACTGCATATAATTAGCATATAAGCAATCCTTAGAAATAACAAGATTGGCAATTTTACCGTATCCTATATTGGTAACAATTAATTTGAACTATTCAGATGCGATGAATGCCATGATGAAATAAGGGGAAAAACCTTATGAATACTGAAATGATAATGAACATATAAGACGCCCATGATATTGCACGTGCACGTAAGGGTAGGGGAGTGTAGGTTAGGTACATATATATTCCGGCTAGTGTGCTTGATAGTTGATCGAAGACCGCTTATAAGCTTCGTCAAGTAAGACAGACACAAAAGAATTTTACTGTCACAGAGAAAGAAAGTACACCTAGGCACAAGACTTACAGGAGTGCTCCCGCCTGGTGAACAACGCGCGACGCGCGTTATACTACACCCGTCTTCTTCGCCAGGAGCCCGTTAACTATCTACTACCTCACCACCCACTAGGCACACCTAGGCACAGGCGGGAATCGAACCCGCACCCGTTACAATGCGCAAAATGCTAGCGTAATGATCTGCGATTCAAACCACTTGGCCATCCGGGCCTCCACGTGCACGTAACTTGACAACAACAAGATATAAATAAACAAATCTTTAACTCACTTCTGAAGCCGCATTTTAAAAAAACTTTTCTAAATAAGTTTCAAAATATTATTTTAAATGTTATTATTTATTTTTATAAATCAGTATAAAATTAAGTGTTTTTTTTTAAATTAGTATTTCAAAATGTAGTTAGCTATTTTAAGTACGCAAAAACAAGTTACTAAGCAAACATACGCTACGTTACTTACTTAACAAATATAGAAAAAGGTAGTTTCAAACGTAAATAAAATAAAATAAATCGGTAAATGCGAAATGGCGGATGAAAGTAAGAAAACTTTTTTTTGTGTTTAATTTAGGTTATTTTTGAAGTTATTGAGCCTTCTTAAGATAAATTTTCATTTAATTTCTCTATAATACTATGTGAATTATTAATATGTAAACCCTTCATGGTGCTGATCAAATGTCAAATAGTAAGCCAGAATTTGTTTTGAAACGTAAACATCGAATCGATTCATAATTCTTTGACTTCATCAAATTTTATTGCGAAACCAAAGTATTTAAACGTTTTAACTTTATATTTATTGAATAATCATGCTTTCTGTTTAATATATATTGCAATTTCAGCCGATGATTTGGAGTATTCTGAGACCAATGTGGGGTCAGCTCAGACCCAAGGAGTGCGGAAAAATATTTCTTTGAAGCTTAAACCAAAAGGCCGCGTCCGTGGGGGTAGAGGACGCGGCGCCAAAGGAAAAAGAACTTCCACTAAGAAGGCCACGCTTGATGTTCCCGATGACGATATCGAAGAATCAACTGATCCACCTGTTGATAAACCATCACCAGAAAAGCCATGTAATGTGCCATGTATTTTTGACACTGTCTATATTTAATACTAAATACTGGAACAGCTATGGTATAATGGCCGGTGTTGTCTTGATTTAGCGACTAGCGATACGCTGCCAAACAATGAAAGGGCCAAAATGTGGTTAAATATTCCACTTTATATTTCATACAATTCGATTTAAGGTAGAGATTTACTTACGGTCCCCTTGCGAACTTTCAAATCGCGCAAAAGTCGTATTTTGGCGACTTTTTTATAAACAACGATTCAAGAAAAGATCATATGGGAAATGGGATATTCTCATAAAAACTCAACCAACGGTCCGATAGGTTGCCGAAAACGTCATCGATGCGAACTCAAGAATCGAATCTACATCGAAGTCAGACAGGACAGGTTGCCAGAAAAAATTATTTATCGCCAATCCGAAAAATCGCGCCAGGGACCGTACAGTAATCTGATCCGATTTAAGCATAGCAACCCTATGTTAAATTCAAGCTCGCCACTGAACAGACCTGCCATTATGTCATAGCTGAACTCAATTTCTTTTATAAATTACATAATTAAACACTATGGACTTGATGGCTATGCTTTATGTATATTACTGGCTTTTATCATTAGTGATAGCTTTTACATACCTAAAGGTGAAACATACTACAGCAAACTTTATTAAACTTACCTGTAAAAATTACTATATAATCTGAGCCATTTTGTTACTGTACAATTGGACTCTAGAAATGTTTTATTACATTTTCTTATACATATGTAAGATAGAAATTTGTGGCATAAGATTCATAAGAAATACATCATATATAACTTTAAAATTAAATTAACTTTTATCCCTAGTTTATTATGATGTATCGAAATATTTTGAAATTAAGTAAATGCAGTTGGGAGGAGGTGTGACAAAGTGTTAAAATTTTCACATGTGTTAAAAATGGCGAATACGAATTGGATTTGTTCTGGCAGCCATGCTCTGCATGTTAATTGAAATTTAAAAGGAAATTTGGGCATGTAGAAAAAATACCGGCTGTTAAGAGTAAGAGTATATTTTACAAAAAATCTATAATAATAAAAATGAAGTTTTGTGTGTGTGTTTGGTATGTCTTTATAGACTCATAAACTAACATTTGTTTGACTCGAAACTTGGCCAATGTATAGTTCATACTTAGTTACAGATTTTGAACTTTCAGAGCTCAAATGTTCTATTTTTAGAGAAATTAGAATTTCTGAAAAAATACACCATTTCGCTCAAATCGATCATTTTTTTACTTTTCTGATGCCATTGCTGAAAAAATTAAATAAACTTTTACGAAAATATTTAAAATTGAAAATATTTATTTATTCTGTTTGCCATTACCTTCAGAAACAAACATTATTATGTAAAAATAATGACATGTTTCAAGTGACTAATTCCGTCAGTCTCCATTCTAGGATTTATTGTGGGTTAGGTAATGGATTCTCATTGATGGTTCTGTGATGCGAAAATGTGCATATTTAAGCTACTTCCTTGAATTATAACTATATGGTTGTCAGGCCATTACTAGAGCTACCTTTTAGGGTTTTTTTCATCTTTCGCCAAATACGTTTGAATTTAAAGCGCCAAAAATAATTTTAAAAAATTATAAGCTGTTTTGTGAAGCCATGGTGCGAGCTGTATAAATAAATATTCTTGTAGCTAATCTGCTCTTCCAACCCCAAAATTTATTTTCCAAATGGGTCTCAGCCCTAGGTCGTATAGAATGAACATATTAGCATTTGTTTTAAAAACTTCCCACTTTTAACCAAGTATTTATGCAAAACGTCGTGCGAAGTACGGGTATTTATTTGCTAGTGCTTAATAAATTAAATATACGTATATCAAGAGGTTATAAAAAATTTCTGCAAATTGAGAAATTTAACTTGCTACACAATGTATTTCCGACAGCATACATTTGTTTTGTAAAACCCTAATTCTATAATCTATTCATTAATTATTTTTTTGCATTGAAAATATAAATTATTAGTTTGAATTAAACCGGTGTGTATATTTCTGCCTTTTCCCATATTTTTGTATTTAATTAATGCTTATTGTATAGAATAAGCTTCGATTTTTTAATGCTTGTTTGAAAATTAGTATCTTTCAAACAATTGATAATTATTTTAAAAAAAATCTGCTTACAATTCAGCAAGTTCCCTACAATTCAAAGAAGATTGAGTTTAGTTTTAAAAATATTATTTGGGGTTGAAAAAATGTCTTTAAAGTGTTGTGTATTATTTAAAAATCATTTTTATGTATATTCGTGCATTCCCAAGACAAATGAGACAGACAGTTATATGCTGATTTGATTAACTAGGCATGGGAGGTGGCATTCTTAAAAAAAACTATTTTGTCCCACAGATCAAAATTAACGTTTGATAGTCGCAATATGTGACCAATTATTTTAATTTTGCAACTGAAAAACAAATATAGTCACAGTTATTGTGACTAGTTTCAAAACTTCACTAAAAATATTCTTGAAATCACAAATCTCAGCGATCCTAAATTTTTCAAAATTGATATGATCATAAAATCACAAAAATTCGGCAGTACGAAAATTGCCCTATTTTGGCGATCTATAAAATGCAAAACTTCATAAAATCAACAAATTGTGAAAAAAATTTCAAGTATTTTTTTTATAATAAGGTAATGTGCATTTGCTCCTAGTGTTTGAAGTTAGTAGCATAGATTACTCCTAAATTTACTTAGCCAAACTGTTTTGTCCATGCTTTCATTAAACTTTCTTTTTAATCAATGTTTCTTTCATTGCAGTTGTTAATTCCAATTTGGATGATGTTATTTCGAAGCTGGAAACTTCTGCTTTTAGCCCCCTGGATCGAAGTTTTCCGGAGCCAACTCATAGGGAACAAAAGTTACGTTGGGATCATAAGGTTCGGCCTTTTATTATTTACCTTTTAAATCCTTTTGTTCATCATAAAAAACTATTGTTAGTGTAAAATATGTTGTTGTATATTAAGTTTTATAAATAATGAAAAGAAAGTTAAATTATTTTATAAAAAGTATAGCAATTAATAGCATAAATTAAAAAAAATTAAGATTTTTCAAAAATTAATAAGTCATGTGTATTGCTTAGAAGAATGCAGTTATAAATTTTTAATTTTGTATTTGCGGTCAGGAAAGTTATATATCCTATTCTGTAAAACCTTATTATATTATAAACTTTTTTTTAAAAAAAAGTCTTCTTGAGACACTGGTTCATGAGTCAGTGAAAGTTTTTTTTCTTGTATCTTGAGGGGGCAATACTAGGCGTTATTATCCATCAACATTGGATAGTTTGATGGTCAACTCTTATTGTTTGGTTATAAATATTTGTTGGCTTGTTGTTCTAACCACTGGTTTTCTGCTCCGCCAGTGGCTAGCTTATAATAGTCATAATCCTTGAATCTGAACATTTGTTTAAGTAGTATCTAAAATACCAAGCACTGCTAGGGTCATAGAAAAAAAATTGTGGAAATTGTATTGAATACAGGAAAAATAAGAAATAAACATTTAAACTTGCCTTAGTTTAATATTGTAAGTACTTTGGGATAAAGAAATGTTGTAACACATTACAAATAAACATATATATCTCTGTGAAAATCCTTTACACTGTTTAATGGTTAATGTGTTGTATTAATTTTTTTTTACCGTTTCTGAAATGTTATTTGTAGTCGCCAAGATTTGTTATATGACTTCCTTCCAACACTAGGTAAATACATATGGCCTCAAACTGAAGTTTCTTTTTGTAGGTGAACCTGATTGGAGAAAAAGTTATTGATCCTTTGATACATTGCTGTGAGAAGTGCTCTCTTCCTATTCTTAATTATGGTAGAATGGTATGGGTTTTTATAATGCTCATTTTTTTTAAACTTTATTTTCAGATGAAGATAAATTAAAATAGATTTTGTAATTTAAGATCTAATACAACAGTAAAATAGTGGGTAATTTTATATCAGGTGTTCAATTGTTTATTATATACAGTAAAATTTCTTTATAACGAATATAATTACAACGAAATATCCAGTATAACGAAATAAATCCCCAGTCCCTTTTGAAACCCCATAAGAATAACAGTTTAAAATTTCCATTTTAACAAAATTCCTAAAACTCGTAAGTTTCATTATAACGAAAGATTTTTTCTTCGTCATTTTCGCACTTTCCTGTGTCTGCTGTTTTGAAAAGGCACCAAACAAGTTTTTAAACGGGTTTGTTTATCATTGTTGTCAAATGGAAGGAGAAGGGGGGGGGGGAGGATCATTATACCTCTATTCTTTTGCTAATCTGTCCCCCTAACATCCCTCCCCAAGAAAGCCCGAAATTGCTATTCAATGGGTCAAACCCAAACATCTGTAGTGACCAGTACAATCCCTTATGATAGCCTGACATTATGACACTTTTGAGATTATGGTGTTCCTGGGATTGAATTTAAAAGCATGTGCACAACTGCACATGGGCGTTGCTTTTATTGTTGTCACAAAGGAAGTCTTTAAGAATGAAAAAGACCGTCAGCTTCGCTGTCACAGAAAGTTATTCCTTGAAGACACTTTTAACATTGACTAATGGTTTGTTCCACACTCAACCTTTTTAACCATGGGGAAAAGGGTGGACTCATTCGTTCTGCATTTTTCTTCACCTCTATTCTCTCTAGTGTTGGTTGTGGTTGTCTTACTCTGTCTCATTCTAGAAATGGCAGCCACCAAACGAGAACAGTTTTCCTTAGAGGAAAAGATAACCATAATAACGGATGTTGATAAAGGATTAAAAAAAATCAGATGTTGCAAAAAAATTTATAATCTCTCCTTCAACTTTATCAACCTTTTGGAAAGACCTGAATAAAATGGAAGGGCAATGGACAAGTTGCATGAAACGCGAAATTCACAATATATGTTTTTTCTGGTACATTAGAAGCTGCAGATTCTGAATGTAAGGTTAAATATTCACAAATATGTTTAATTTCAACAAAAAATGCATTTCAAATTTGCCGAAAATGTACGTCACTGAAAACAGCTCTGACGTCAACTGTTATGTTTTTGGCGATGTTTCGATCTATGCTGTAATACACTTTATAAAATAGTAAACCTTACAATATCTGCGAAACCTCATTAAAAGAAGACATTATTATTTGTAACCAGTTCATATCAAGGAAGTTAAACAGCTTGTTCCAAGTTTGGTTGTTAGTTAAAATACACACACTAGAGCACGTATGAGCTATTGCAGAACTATTGACTGTTGGATCTGATCGGAATAGTCCAGTGAAATCGTTCTACGTTTGAAGAAATTAACTGGAATGAACATGACATGTTTCTGTAAAATAGCATAACTTTTTTAAGAGTTTGATAAGGATGAAAGCACGTTTCACAGTTTCAAAAGCGATACAGTGAAACGTGATACGAAATAACACGCCAAGAACAAAAAAAAAGCCAACCGTGACGTCATCTGTTATGCTAAGAGAGGTTTAACAGGAGTGACGTTTCATTAACTTTAAAAATGAATTTAAAAATAAATACATCTTTAAAACCAGAAATACTTGAGTTTTAGAGGTTTTTTAATATGCTTAATCGAATAAATATGTTTGTGGAAAACGCTGTAATTGTCCATTGCAGTTGTTGGTGATCGGGCTGAGTAGGAAAAAAATATTGACTGCACAGTTTCAAGATGTGGACACTACGGCCATCTTCAAACTTTTAATACTTAGTTATATTATTTAGTACTTGTTTATTGAAAGTATAAATATTATAACTTGTCTATTAATGAAATTGTTGCATATTTGTGAGTTTTGTAGCATTTCAAATTTAACAAACTTTTATTTTTTTAAATCCAATTCCGTTTTAACGAACAATCCACTATAACGAAAAACTTTTCTGGTCCCTTGGAATTCGTTGTAACGGAAATTTACTGTAATTTAAGTTAATTGTGCAAGATACAATTTCAAAATTCTTCTATGCATCACATTCACAAATAACAGTTCACAAATTTGCCTCCCTTTTGTGTAAATAATATCATATTTGATTCTCAATTATAATTTCCAGATACCATGCAAACATGTCTGCTGTTATGACTGCTCAAAGAAATGTGACAAAGTTTGCCCCAAGTGAGTACTATTTAAGTATAAAATTAAATATCTTATATTGCATTGTTAGGTTGGTCCTGGTCAAATCTTGTTTAACAGTTCAATACAATTCTGCTGTTGTTGGGAGATCATCTATAATTAAGTGTAGTCTAGTTAAAGAATCACCCAAAGACTTTATTTTGTAGAGTAGTTTAAATAGACTAATTTAATTCACATTTGACAATCAAAGATTGTACTGATTTTTAAACACTAAATAAAAATTCATTAATCCTAACTTGGACATAACTCTGGGCAGAGCCCTCACTCCTCAAAACACCCCTTAGTTTAACCCGGTAGTGTGTAATGCCACCTTAACCACAAGTTCTCTTTAAAGAGGTTTTTTTTTCAAAAAAATTCTTAAATTTTATTCATAAATGACATATTTATATACTTCTACTTATATCGTATATGCAAGTTGGTGCAATTTGTTAAAAAAAAAATTTAATATTAGACCACAAATGTGTCATTATTTATTTTAATTTAATAAATAATCCTTTACCTTTATCAAATAAAAATTAACTTTATGTTAACTATTTTTTTCGTCTCTCAGGTGTGAGGAAAAGGTTCAAAGAATTGAGCAGACCACTTTAGGTACAGTGTTCATGTGCAACTATGGTGGTGGAAAACACTTGCCTGGGGCTTGTGGAAGAACATATTTGAGCCAAAGAGATCTGCAGGTTTGTTATAATCCATGCAAAGATAATCTTTAGTAAGACTATTTAAACTTAAAAAAAAAAGTTCAAATGTAATTTTTTTACTTGGTATCATTTAGAATACTTTATTATTGGTATTATTAATTTCTTAACTTTTTTTATAAGAACGTTGTGTTGATTTTTGTTATTTAGTTTGATGCAGGCATGTAAAAAGCTATAAGAAATCTTTAAAATCTTTAAGAAAAATTATCAAAACCTTGTTCTTTGTTAGCATGAGCACAAAGGGCAGGATAAATGCTTTTAGCTTACTGTATTTCCTTACTTTAATTGATAGTTTTTAAAGGTTTAAAGATATTTATAATTTATTGCAATGGATTTTTGAAAGGGTGCTCCAATTTTCCTCTAAATCCCTTTTTATATTTTATAATAATTTTTTTTCTTCCAGGCTCATATGAACCACAGGCACCTAAAACCAGCCTCCTTATCTTCAAACAATTCTTCCACCACGGCTAGTTCTCATGTGAGTAGTACCACTGGCAATGCTGCAACCATTGGGTCGGGTCACCCTCCTACGCGTGATCCCAGGGCCCACTTACATGTGGATGTCTCCCACCAACCGCCCATGATGGGCCATGTCCAAGACCACCGAGAACCACCGGTAGACCATTCTAGAAGCACCAGCGTGCCCATGGGCAGTCCTGTGGGTCAGCTGCGTCAGTACCCACACTCCCCAGCAAGCTACCAGACCTCCATACCAGTCAGTAGCGCCAGACCCAATCTTATCACAGTACCCATTCAAGATGATGGGGCTGGACTCATCACCCCAGTGGCCCAGCCCCCTCCACACATGCCACACCCACAGCAGCATGTTCCGCCTCCTCAGTACCCACCCACTGCACCAGCATACTATCAACCTCACCCTAATCCAGCTCCTGCCTACTCACAGGCTCCGCCCATGACCACTCAGACCTTCCCCCAGCCTCCACCCCCTGTCCATCATCAGCCGCCAATAGGTGGTCCTATTTATTCGACTCCGCCTCCTGTTGTGCATCACCCGCCTCCAACAACTTACACTCCACCCAGGGGTCCTCAACAGCCAATGCCCCCTCAGCATTTCCCACAGGGTGGGACTTATGAAGAAAACCCTGCCTACATGCAGCAGTGGGCACAGGGCGGAGTCCCACCTCCACCCAATAGGGCTGCTTTGCCACCACCCAGGCCCATTACAGCCCCGCCTCCTGCTAGGAACCCGAACGTTGGGCATATTCAGCCAAGAGGTCCTTCTGATCCTGCTTATAGGCAGCCTTATTACCAATGAAAAATTACTTTATAAAATGTTATACTCAAAGATACATACGAACTTCAGCATACTTTAATAATATCTTAACTCATGTAAACATATTTACTGATGTTTTCTATATGTATTAAAAATAAAATATTGATGCTCTGTAGTAACAATACAGTTGGTAGTGTATTTATTGTTTACAGAGATGGGTATCATTGGCTTGGACAGACTTTAACATTGATTGCATAAATATAATTTTTAATGAATCAAAAAGGTTAATATCAAAGTAATTTAGGAAGTCTCTATTCAACAG
Source organism: Oedothorax gibbosus (assembly GCA_019343175.1). NCBI lineage: Eukaryota > Metazoa > Arthropoda > Arachnida > Araneae > Linyphiidae > Oedothorax > Oedothorax gibbosus. The sequence goes on along the minus strand of CM033277.1, from coordinate 42,114,623 downwards.
TACAATAATAAGATTTAGTCACACTTTTTAGCTTCCTCACTATTTTTATAATGTCAAAAAAGGGGGATCTTTTGTAAAGACCATGTACTTCTTCCTATCCATCACCCACTTTCACAGCCCAAACTACGAATGCTACAGACAATTGCGATACGTAAAAAAATAAATGTTAGTGAATCGAAACTAGTAATCACTGAAATCTTGAAAATAAATTTAAAGTACTACAATCAAGCAAAATTTATTTTTTAGACGTAAATCAGTTTGAAATTAGGTATATGTAACAACTTATATAATGCTATCACTAGGGCTCATGCCACAAAAAGGAATTTAATTAACCAAAATGTCTTTCAAGGTTCTAATTTGGTGATCCAAATCTATAACTATATCAAATGTAAGTAAAACAAGAAGTTCATAAAGAACTAAAATAGCCTACTTTCCTGTTACTTAAATACTTACTGAAGTTCTAATCGGCAAAAAAAAATAGGTTCCTAAAGTAAATATCATCAACAGCCGTTTCTACACAAGATTTATACACATTAGAAAAAAAAAATCGAAACACAGCACCCAGCTATAATTTAAACTTCTAAAAGCCAAAATCAACTATTTTCCTTAATATTCTTTCGTAAATTAATTAAATATTATTTATCATCTGCTCGTGATTTATTTGTAGTTCGAAGAATAATTAAATATTTATTAATAACAAAAGTAATGAAACTACTCCGAACTGCATTAAAAAATAAGAAATGTAAATTAAAACTAAGCATAATTGCATGCAAATGTATGCCTTGCCGCTTTCTTGGTAGATAATTAATGAATAATCAAAGAATCAAATTGTGCTACATTTTATGACGTCATTCCAAACTGATTCATGAAAATATTATTTTGCTTAAAATATGTTTAAATAATAAAGTTTCTCATACCATTGTTGATTTGGCAACAGTGATTTAAATGACTCAAAATTGAATTTCAATGCTAATTCAATGGGAAATTCGCCGACAGATAGTAGATTTATGTCCGTCCGGACGTACAGACAGACGGACAAAAAGTATGAAAGTTGGGTATCTGAGGTCATAGCTTTCTAACAAAAAAAGAATTTTTAAGATCCGATGATTAGAACCGATTTTGGAAGGGGGGTACAGACAGACAGACAAACGGACAGACAGGCGGACAGACATACGAACAGACAGACATACGAACAGACAGACAGATGGACATCAACCGCATTTCAATACCTACAGTGATTTAAATGACTCAAAATTGAATATCAATGCTAATTCAATGGGAAATTCGCCGACAGATAGTAGATTTATGTCCGTCCGGACGTACAGACAGACGGACAAAAAGTATGAAAGTTGGGTATCTGAGGTTATAGCTTTCTAACAAAAAAAGAATTTTTAAGATCCGATGATTAGAACCGATTTTGGAAGGGGGGTACGGACAGACGGACATCGACCGCATGTCAATACCTACTTTTTCATTTTTTTAGCCTACTTTTCTTTTTTTAATTCGAAAGAATTAAAAAAATGAAAAAGTAGGTATTGACATGCGGTCGATGTCCGTCTGTCCGTCTGTCTGTCCGTACCCCCCTTCCAAAATCGGTTCTAATCATCGGATCTTAAAAATTTTTTTTTTGTTAGAAAGCTATGACCTCAGATACCCAACTTTCATACTTTTTGTCCGTCTGTCTGTACGTCCGGACGGACATAAATCTACTATCTGTCGGCGAATTTCCCATTGAATTAGCATTGAAATTCAATTTTGAGTCATTTAAATCACTGTAGGTATTGAAATGCGGTTGATGTCCAACTGTCTGTCTGTCCATCTGTCTGTCTGTTCGTATGTCTGTCTGTTCGTATGTCTGTCCGTCTGTCTGTCCGCCTGTCTGTCCGTTTGTCTGTCTGTCTGTACCCCCCTTCCAAAATCGGTTCTAATCATCGGATCTTAAAAATTCTTTTTTTGTTAGAAAGCTATGACCTCAGATACCCAACTTTCATACTTTTTGTCCGTCTGTCTGTACGTCCGGACGGACATAAATCTACTATCTGTCGGCGAATTTCCCATTGAATTAGCATTGAAATTCAATTTTGAGTCATTTAAATCACTGTAGGTATTGAAATGCGGTTGATGTCCAACTGTCTGTCTGTCCATCTGTCTGTCTGTTCGTATGTCTGTCTGTTCGTATGTCTGTCCGTCTGTCTGTCCGCCTGTCTGTCCGTTTGTCTGTCTGTACCCCCCTTCCAAAATCGGTTCTAATCATCGGATCTTAAAAATTCTTTTTTTGTTAGAAAGCTATAACCTCAGATACTCAACTTTCATACTTTTTGTCCGTCTGTCTGTACGTCCGGACGGACATAAATCTACTATCTGTCGGCGAATTTCCCATTGAATTAGCATTGAAATTCAATTTTGAGTCATTTAAATCACTGTAGGTATTGAAATACGGTTGATGTCCATCTGTCTGTCTGTTCGTATGTCTGTCTGTTCGTATGTCTGTCCGTCTGTCTGTCCGCCTGTCTGTCCGTTTGTCTGTCTGTCTGTACCCCCCTTCCAAAATCGGTTCTAATCATCGGATCTTAAAAATTCTTTTTTTGTTAGAAAGCTATGACCTCAGATACTCAACTTTCATACCTTTTGTCCGTCTGTCTGTACGTCCGGACGGACATAAATCTACTATCTGTCGGCGAATTTCCCATTGAATTAGCATTGAAATTGAATTTTGAGTCATTTAAATCACTGTAGGTATTGAAATGCGGTTGATGTCCATCTGTCTGTCTGTCCGTATGTCTGTCTGTTCGTATGTCTGTCCGTCTGTCTGTCCGCCTGTCTGCCCGTTTGTCTGTCTGTACCCCCCTTCCAAAATCGGTTCTAATCATCGGATCTTAAAAATTCTTTTTTTGTTAGAAAGCTATGACCTCAGATACCCAACTTTCATACTTTTTGTCCGTCTGTCTGTACGTCCGGACGGACATAAATCTACTATCTGTCGGCGAATTTCCCATTGAATTAGCATTGAAATTCAATTTTGAGTCATTTAAATCACTGTAGGTATTGAAATACGGTTGATGTCCATCTGTCTGTCTGTTCGTATGTCTGTCTGTTCGTATGTCTGTCCGTCTGTCTGTCCGCCTGTCTGTCCGTTTGTCTGTCTGTCTGTACCCCCCTTCCAAAATCGGTTCTAATCATCGGATCTTAAAAATTCTTTTTTTGTTAGAAAGCTATGACCTCAGATACTCAACTTTCATACCTTTTGTCCGTCTGTCTGTACGTCCGGACGGACATAAATCTACTATCTGTCGGCGAATTTCCCATTGAATTAGCATTGAAATTCAATTTTGAGTCATTTAAATCACTGTAGGTATTGAAATGCGGTTGATGTCCATCTGTCTGTTCGTATGTCTGTCCGTCTGTCTGTCCGCCTGTCTGTCCGTTTGTCTGTCTGTACCCCCCCTTCCAAAATCGGTTCTAATCATCGGATCTTAAAAATTCTTTTTTTGTTAGAAAGCTATGACCTCAGATACCCAACTTTCATACTTTTTGTCCGTCTGTCTGTACGTCCGAAACGGACATAAATCTACTATCTGTCGGCGAATTTCCCATTGAATTAGCATTGAAATTCAATTTTGAGTCATTTAAATCACTGTTGCCAAATCAACAATGGCATGAGAAACTTTATTTAAACATATTTGAAGCAAAATAATATTTTCATGAATCAGTTTGGAATGACGTCATAAAATGTAGAATAATTTGATTCTTTGATTATTCATTAATTATCTACCAAGAAAGCGGCAAGGCATACTTTTGCATGCAATTATGCTTAGTTTTAATTTACATTTCTTGTTTTTTAATGCAGTTCGGAGTAGTTTCATTACTTTTGTTATTAATAAATATTTATTCTTCGAACTACAAATAAATCATGAGCAGATGATAAATAATATTTAATTAATTTGCGAACGAATATTAAGGAAAATAGTTGATTTTGGCTTTTAGAAGTTTAAATTATAGCTGGGTGCTGTGTTTCGATTTTTTTTTTTCTAATGTGTATAAATCTAGTGTAGAAACGGCTGTTGATGATATTTACTTTAGGAACCTAGTTTTTTTCCCGATTAGAACTTCAGTAAGTATTTAAGTAACAGGAAAGTAGGCTATTTTAGTTCTTTATGAACTTCTTGTTAATTCTTTCGAATTAAAAAAAAGAAAAGTAGGCTAAAAAAAGAACTTCCTAGACGCAAGTAGAGCTACTTGTGAAAAGAAAGAAATTATATCGTGTGCATATCCTATTCTCTTATAATTTATGTATCAATGTTTATCCTCTTCGGAGGCTCTGGCAACCATATTCCGTGGGATATCCACAGACACAATAACATCAATGTTTGTTATTTAAAGACAAAATTTTTAGTTGAATAACTTATTTTTTATTTTCAAGCTGAAGAGCCGCTAGCTGAGAAGGTGCATGTATTTGGATATATATCTTGGCTGGCATCGCGCACTAATGCTTTTAAAAGAGAATTACATCTTAAATGTCGGTAGATTAGTAATAAATGGCTTCTTAAATAGCCTACAATTAGCTTCCAAGTATGTATTCTATTCTACCAGTCAAGCAGTCCAGGTCCAAACTAATAAGTATATCTCTTTGTTAATGCACTCACGTATTGCCCTACTTGTGCCACTATCTTAAGTTACAAGCTCTCCCGAATCATTTGAACTACATGTTATTAGTCTGAAACTGGGATTACATTGAAAACAGTTGCAAACACTTGTCATACAAAAGTTTAAGTTTTATGTGCCAAGAATAATAATAAAGGCGTTTCAATCTTGAATAGGTTAGGTTGAACTTGAAGCAATAACAAAAAAGTCTTACAGAACCTACCGGGTGGCCCAGCGGGTAGTGTTTGAAACAAATGAAAAAATAAAAACAAATACGAAACATGAGAAGAATTTAATGACGTTTATTGAATGGACATATTGGGCAATTTATGATAAAGAGGTTCGAAGTGCCCGCCATATTTAACATGGTCAGCCGTTAGGCGGTTCTCGAATACAACCATACTCCTTACAAATATCTTCCTCCATACTCCTTTTGTTTGACCAATTCTGTTTGTGGGAAGCTTTTTCTAGCTTTTGTGAGAAGTTCCACAAAAAGAATTGGCCAAACAAAAGGAGTATGGAGGAAGGTATGAGTAAGGAGTATGGTTGTATTCGAGAACGGCCTAACTGCTGTCCTTGTTAAATGTGGCGGGTACTTCCAACCTCTTTATCATTAATTGCCCAATATGTCCATTCAATAAACGTCATTAAATTCTTCTCATGTCTCTTATTTGTTTTTATTTTTTCATTTGTTTCAAACACTACCAGCTGGGCCACCCAGTAAACGATCTACTTTCCTACTTTAATGCAAAGAAATTGACATAGTACAGACAGAATAGAAGTTAGTAGTGCATTTTATACAAGCTGAGAGGAACAGACAAAAACAAATATATAAAATACAGGTTTAATGGGAAGGAAAAAAAAATCAGATGATTATTACAGTTGACTCCCAACAACAGGCCAGAGGAACAGTAAGGTTGGTCAGAAAAATTTGATGAACTGTTAGAATTTTGTGATAAATGATCCATTGATTGATAGTTCCCTTGGTAAAATGGAGGAGGGCAACCCTGACGTGGGCAGGTAAACTGCAGTATCTAGACAAAAAGGTTTGGACCATTGATGCAAGCACTCCATAATTCTAATCTATAAGAAAGTATACTAAAAGACAAATTATTTCGGAGTAAAAATGGTATAATTCATTGCTGTGATTACTGCAGTGTATCTACCCACAGTAGAACCATAAGGAGGCATCATTGGTGGCTGCTGAAAAGGTCCATTGCCATGGTGTATACCCAGAGGATGATAAAGACTAAACTGATTCCCACCTATGTGTTGAGGAGGACAACCACCAAAATGTGGCCCATTTAGGCATTCCATGAGCAGGGTTGAATAAAATAGACACACATACACAGAAAATAATTTATTTTGTGGGAAATTTCAGGTCATTAAAGAAATGATGTTTCTCTATATTTTTTTTAAAAAATATATCCCTTCTACATAAAATAATGCAATTTTATACAATTTTCAGTTTCAAAACAATTTGCGTTTTTATAATGCATAATAAATCCATGATAACATAGGTTAAAGAAAAAGTTAATTATTATTTATTGCAGCAAATTTTGACTCAAAATCTAGTGTGCGCAGCATGTGTTATTTAACTCTGTCCATGAGGTCGAGGGAAATCATTGTCAAACCTTGGCTCAAGCAAATCCTTAATATTTGGATGTGGACTTCTTTCAGGCATTCTTCTCATTTCAGGAAGGTCCTCGCATATGGTGACCAGCTTCCTTAATGACAAATAGAAACCATTGGTTTCGGCCTTGTCTTAAAAGCAATTCGTTTTCTTACAAGCGCCAGAATTGTATAGTCTGTGGCACTATTTGATCCTTTTTCGTTCGCTTCTTGAACATTAGGCAATCTCGAACGCTTGAGGACGGCAAGAGGTGGATTATTTTCTACAATCTTGCCATATAAAATATGATATCCTATAATGAGAATTGGTCTTTCCTTTGACGTAAAAATTAAATGGCCTATCTGCTTTCCCGCTATAGTATCACCACTACTCGATTCAAGATCACCTTGAACTTCTACTATGGCCCATTCTTTTAATGATTGAGGATCATCTTGTATTTTTACCAACATCTGAACCATACTGTACAACTTTTGTTGATTGATCAAAATTCAAATGAAATCACAAAAGAAAAAGTTATTTGAATTTGTGTATTTTGTAAATTAATTGTTTTTGGATGTCTGTTTTTAGCCTCTTTAAGGACTTTTAACACAGCCAATTACGCCGCAATCAAGTAACAAGACTTTGAAGACTCGGCATATTCCCCAGAGGAACGCCAGGAACTGAGAGTTATTTTATCTTTAACGTTTGAAACGGATATAAAAAGAAATTTTCGTTACAAAACTTGCTAAAAATTTAACTTTAAAACTTGAAAATTCCTTTTTTTTATAAAAAACTTAGTTCAGCTCAGGTATTATTAAAGCAAGCATTAACTGTTATTCATAAATACAAGTAAACTATCATCTGTGTTAAAACAACAAAAAAGTCGACTTGGGTATCTAGAATCATTCCCAAAAAAGGCAAATTTTATTATTTTGTAAACAAAAAATTGCAGTTTCGTACTTTCAAGAGAAAAGAAAAAATACTATCAATCCAGGTAATATCTTATTATATTTTGTTTGTACATTGCATTTTTAGTTTTCTGCTACACGAAAATCACCTTACCCAAATATGTTACGTATCAGTTAGTATATGCAATTAGTAAAGTATTGGGATTTCTGTTCAATTAATGAGTATTTCTTGTGTTTTATTTATTATTAATAACTCACGTTTGTATTGATTCGCCTAATACTCAAGCCAATGTATTGTGAAAAGTCATTTATTTTTTCATTTCCTTTGGAAATGCTTCTAAGCCAAGTTGAGATGTATTTCTTAGAAAAAACATCGAAAAAACATTGATTTATTTTGCTAAAAAAAAATAAAGTTTTCACCTTTTTCTTAACGAGTTTGAATGCAATAGTTTCCTGTTTTTCCTGTGTAAATGTGTTTAAATTCTGAAAGTCATGACATTCAAATTAATTAGTACCGTTGTTGCTCGCCACACACACAACCTCAATATACCATCCACAACTAGGTGGATCTTATTTACCACTGCATTCCTACTAGTATTCTAAATTACAACGTAAACAGTAGTATAAAAGCCGAAGTAACTCATCTCCACCTTAAGGGTCCTTTTTGTAGACTATGGGTTATTGAAGCCGCTACAGTACTATCAAGGCAAACTGAATAAATAATCAAACCTCGACAACAAGCAATTACAGGGTTACCTATTCAGATGACATAACACCTGTTTTTGACATTGGGGGATCATTTCCCAGGCTCTGCAACAGCTCTTATCTGAAAATTACAAGTTGGCATTAAAATTTTCAAGAAAGAAGGCTTGTTTTGAAATTTGACTTTAAGAGGTCTTAACAATAATGCTTTTCAGATTAACGTGTAAAAATATGTTAATTTTAGCTTCTAAATAAGGATTTTCCAAAGCTTCTTATTAACAAGTTTAAAAAAACAGGTTCGACCGTGTGTTAAAATATAAATCAAAATTTACTATATTTGGTCAACAATGCTACACATTTTTTAATGGGGTGTAAAGTAGTCAGTCACTAAAAGGTAGTAAAACTAACATTGAGGCAGGAAATGCTTTAAAACCAACAACAAGGAAATCACTATAAAAACATTAAACAAATTTTCAGTAAAATTCATTACAATTCAATACATAATACAACTACAACATAATTCAATACATATACAATTGAGCCCAGTCGGTTGGGCATTCGCCTAGCATTCGAAAGGTCCCAGGTTCGGGTCCGGGCATCGCCAAAACAACTGCCGACCTATAAACGGCCCGTGCAGCCAAAGATGTCCGACGAATAATACCCCTTGTAGAGAGAGTGCACGTTAAATATGCTTCAAAGTCCCAACGCTGCGTACGATGTCGCCCTTAACGGTTCCATTGGGTGCCTACTCAGGTGTCGGCTCGTCACTTGACTGTGATTCTAAAATACAATGCCCGTCGCCAATATCCCTCGTGTAGCTCTAGTGCGACGATAATTCAAACTAAACTAAACTAAAAATGTGAACATGGTTTAGCAGCTCGTTCGGTTGAGGCGCTGACTCGTTTGTTCTTAAAAAAATAAAAAATAAATTAAAATATTTTGATCTTTATGCAAATATCTGTTCTTTATCAAGTTCCTTTTTCTGATTCTTTTTTCTCAGCTATTAAACAATGAATATCCAGACCCATGATATGCATACGGGTGGGGAACCCCTTCGGATCATTCGATCCGGATACCCGGATTTAATTGGATCGACCGTCCTAGAAAAAGTGGAGTATGCCAAAGCTCACCTAGACCACTATCGCAAGTTCCTCATGAATGAGCCAAGAGGACACAAGGACATGTATGGAGCCTTTCTCATGAGGAAAACTTCAGAGGACAAAGTTTGTATGGGTCTTGAAATTACTTTGTTACGACCTTATTACTGTGTTATGATTTAGGAGTGTTGTATGGCATAACATATCTGTATACAATTCTAATGGGGAAACTTTAAAACTTATTCCTGAATAAAGTGTACACAGAACAGATGATCACATTTTTTTAAAATAATGATTCGACACAAGCAGATGACAGCACAAATCAAAATCTTTAGATGAAAATTTAAATTATTAAATCTTAATTAAACTGCATTCTCAGATTTAAAAAAAGCTGCAAAATGTAATACTAATTTCAAAAGCATAACAAAAAGGAATTTTCTTTGGAATTAAATCCCCATTGCCAACCATTGCTCACAATAATCACACAACTTCATTTATATTGAATAAAAATGTTAATGAAATTTATTTTTGTGTTGATGATTTGTATTATTTGTTTAGAAAGAGGCACAAGGTGTTAATTTTTTTTTTCAAAAAGGCAGATTTAATTTTTCATTTATATTTTAGTCATCTATTATTGAATAATGACATATTTTTCGAGTAATTCCTTTTGGGGAGATTTTTTTTTCATTTTTTTTATGTTTTTAAATGCAATTTTTAAAAAACATTGCCTGGAAGCGGTTCTAGATGACAAATTCTATTACAAAACTACGTTTTTTTAAATCAATTATGAAATATAGGGTGATCTATAATAATAAAAGAAAGAGTCTGTTTGTCTGTGGATCGAAAAAGACCTACGTATACTATCCTCAGAAATTCGAAATTTTTAAGATAGATTCCCTTTAAGACCAACGTGTGCACCTGAGGAATAGTTTTTTCATATTTGTTCCATTTTTAAAGAAAATTCGAATTTTCTGAAAAAAATACACCACTTTCACTCAAATCCGATCACTTTTTCTCTTTCGTGTTGCCATTCGAGAGGAGAAATTAAAATGAACACAAAAATTAATTAAAATTGAAATGGCTTTTATTTTCTTGCCATTACCTTCAGAAACTCAATGAATGATTTGAAAAATAATTGAACGTGCCAATGATCTAATTTATTTTTTTAAAAAAAAACCCATAATGGAGGTTTTGACGTGAAATAACATTGTTATACATTTATGGTTAATTTTGAATTTATCAGGAAAATCGCGATGACAGTAAGTTCATATTGTGGAAGATCTTTGTGATATGAGGATGTGCATTTTATAGGGATGCATTTTTATTTTGGAATTTTAAAGCAATATAAGTAACAGGATTTTATTCTTTATAATGAATGGGAACAAAGGCAAAGTTTATTATCCTATAGCAAATCAAATGACACATATACTTGGATCGATTTGATATTCTTTTAGTCCGTGCGAAGAACGGGTATTTATTTGCTAGTATTAATATAAGCTGTTAGCATAATAACATATAAAAATTAGAAATAAATACATAACATATAGTATGGATAACTTTGGGCAAGTTCAAACTCACTACCTTTCAACAGTAGAGGTAAAACTTTCTTTGTCCTTTAATTTGTTCTTTATTATTAAATCCTTACAAATATTTAATATTGAATACATAAATTTTAGATTTCTCATATAATCCTAAAATTTTAGTTCATTATTAAGTCACTAAATTCTAAATCTAATATTAATAATCCTTTATTTTTCATGTAAAAGGAAAGTACACAAAAGCTAGAAAACGAATTTGAAGTTGTGTTTCTCAACAACGAAGGATACAGCTCTATGTGTGGCCATGCAATAATTGCACTTGGCCGATATGTCATCGACCATGGCTTTGCGAAACCAACTTCTCCAGAAACAGAAATCATCTTCCATGCCCCTTGTGGTCGAGTTAGGGCATTCACAGAATACTCCAACGGTACAACTGGAAGTGTACGTTTTGAGAGTGTGCCAGCATTTGTATATAAATTGGGTAATTCTATTGCTTATTTTGATAATTATTTTTGTAACTTTTTAACCATTAAGATGTAGAAGTATTAGGATTTTCTACAGTATTTTCATCTTTAACACCTGACTCTTTAATAGTTAAAAATATTTAATTTTAAGATTTAAATTTAATAAGTTTTTTTTCTGTAGGTTCACTTCCTTTATCCAAGTAAATAAAGTATTGAAAGTGCTTTTAAACCATGTTTTTTTTTTATAAATATCAAATTCTTTCAGAGAGAAAATTACTTTGTACCATGTATATTTTCTTAACTGTGCAAGATTTAATCAATTGTACCTGATGCTTCTTTTATTGAACTATCTTCCTTGCTGTCTTTTTTCCAAGCATTTTTCAACAGGGAAGTTTCCTTATAATCAACATGCAGTAGGGGAGATATGACTCATTGGATATCTTTATTTTATTTATTAGCTTTTTTTCACTTAACTTTTCATATGATTTCTATACATTATTAGTTAGCTTACACTATTAGTTTACTTACACACATTTTGCAAAGCTTATAATTTCTTTTAAAAATATAGCTGATATTCTGAAGGTTGGCAATTTGATCCCCAAACCATGCATTTACATCTGCAACAAACATCACATGATTGACAACAGACTGATGTCATGTACAAATTATCTGATGTCTTATTCCTAATTTAAAAACTTCTTAATATCCTTTTATGGTTTAACTTTATAGGCTTATATTTTGAATATTTACACTTAGATGCTACAATAAATGTTCCAAACATTGGGGAAGTTGTAATCGACATTGCATTTGGTGGTGCATTTTATGTGATAGTTTCTGATAAGGACTTATCAATCGATCTGAAGACAACACCGTTAAGTGAGATCATACGTATTGGAGCAGCAATTACTGGTAACTTAATATTGATTAAGGACTAAGTATTTTTTATAATTACTTGTACTAAATATTCTACGTTGTTGGTTTTATTACAACTTTAATGAACTTAAGTTGCCCTTAAATTTGCTGTACAATTATGCCCAATCAATTAAACTGACAAAATGGCTGTACAATTAATCTGTAATTGCAATGGTCTACCTTGGCTACCCTAAACATGAGTTATAATTAACTTGAATAAATAAATTTATAAGGTTCCATAATTTTTTTTCAGTAAAAAAACTCCTGAATAAAACATAAATACTAGCTTACAATTTATTTTAACTGGAGTTTTTAAATGGTTGCTCTTCCTAGAGTTTCTTCTATAATTTGAATTGCATTAATTGTGATAGAGATAATAGTAACTTTATCAATTTGCTCAGAATTTATGTTTTGTAGACATATAATGGATAGGCATGTGTAGGCATGTATTAGATAGTGTTGCTATTCTTTTTAAATAAAGCATGTGCTTTTTTTCATACTTTTCATATAAACCTATGAAGTTATATTTGGTAATCTTTTTAGATATTGTCAAGAAAAATATACCTATTGTTCACCCTGAGAGTAAAGAATTATCATTTCTGTATGGAACAATTATCACTGACGGAAATGATCGATATTCAGATGGACCGACTACAAACGTCTGCATCTTTGCTGACAAGCAGGTAAGTGTGTTTGTACAGTAAACACTCTAACACACTTAAATGGGATCAAGGGTAAACAGGTTTAAGAAATATTCGGTTAAACTGGATAATTTAAATAAATTAGGGTTAATATGCACATTTATACATTGATGATAATCGACTTGTAAATAAATGCACAATAGACATAATACTTCATTTTAATTAATGTATAAAAGCATTATAAGTAGTTACATACCATTAATTTTTTTATTGAGGACTAGAAGTTTGGTTACTTGCCGCATAGTTCCACCATTTTTTTTAAAAAATCAGCACCACATGGGAATAAAAAAAACATGTTTTATAAAAACCCAAGAAAATAATTTGGTCCAGTTAAACAGAGTCCAGTTAAGAGTTAGCCAATCAGTAAATATTCAATTAGAACTTTGTCCTTTTATTGGTACGTAAATGATAATCTGCTATCTCACTTGCTTAAGTTGTGTAAAGCTACTGTGCAGTTGTTGCTGGAGAATACTTTTGTTATAACAAATGTTATTAAGCATGCTTCAACATTTGCCAGAAAGGTACAGTCAAATAAACCTTTTCTAGAGCCGACTTGGCATGGTTGATTAAGGTGTTATGTTCTGAAGGTTTCCTTCTCATGTGATCTTCTTATACAACCAGACCATAAATGGATTGGGCAGGACTAAAAAAATCTCTCGCAAATAATTAATGTATAAATGACTGGTGTATGTTAAATCTGTTCTTCACCAAAGTCCTGATATCGCTATAAAGTTGTGCATTGGCTGCTTGCTGAGATACAGACCTTGCCATTTGATTGTGAAGTAAAAGAATGACCCAGCAAGTTTGAGAACTAAACACTGGTGGTTCTGTACTATGAGGTAGACCACCTGATCAGGGCATATACTTTGCATCCCAGAGCCCTTGGTCAGGAGAGCTGCAGCACATCATGCCTGGGCTCACTAAGGGCTGTCACCACACTGATTTAGTGTTTTAGTAGCCCTAGTGCGACATTATTTGAACCCAAACTTCCCTCAAATAAATCTCAAATTGGGAAGATTTACTCACCCCTCACCCTTTAGGTGGTTTGATAAAATACTTACCAAGCAAGCTTTTAAACTAAACGTTGGGGGTTCTGTATGAGGTAGCCCACCTGATCGTGACATACTTTGCATCCCAGAGTCCTTGATCAGGAGAGCTGCAATAAGCACATCAAGCCTGTGGTCACTATGTGCTGTCATGACACTGAGTTTAGTAGCTCTAGTGCAACATTATTTCAACCAAACCAAACTTTTTCCAGGTGGACCGTAGTCCAACAGGATCCGGTGTGACCGCCAGAATTGCCCTTCAGTTCCACAAAGGTCTCATGAACCTGAACGAAGAGAAGGAATTCAGAAGCATCCTGGGGTCCAGTTTCAAGGGAAAAGCCGCCAGAAAGACAAAGCGAGGCTCGTTCTGTGCTGTGGTGGTGGAAGTTTCTGGCATGGCTCATCACACAGGGGATCACACTTTTTATCTGGAGGAATCTGATCCTTTCAACGAAGGATTTCAGTTGTCCAGATAAGGATTTAACTTCATATTTTTTTTTACATGTGCCATTGACAATCATAATTAACCATCATAGTATCAATTTAACTTGTAATTGCTGTGAATGCTCTCATGGATGGCCTGTAGGGTTTTAGGTTTGTGAGCCTTCAAGGAAAGATTTCAACTACGATACTTATCCAAGATATGGATTTAAATTCCAAATTTTTTGCTAATGTGCCATTGACCATCCTAATTATCCACATAGTATCATATTAACTTGCAATTACTGATAAATTGAATGTTTTCATGGATGGCAGTTCATAGGTTTGCTAGTCTATTAATGAAGGATTTAAATTGCCTTAATTTTTAAGGCAAGGATAAATCCTAATTTATTGATACCTTAACTTTATGCTGTGATGGATCCAATAGAGGGCCTTTAAAGGTTGTACATTTATCATTTCATGAAAAAACTTCAATTGCTCAGATAATAACTCATATTTTATTGTCCTACCATTTAACATTCTGTAAATGTCCTTGTTGATAGTCTATATAGATTGTAAAGCTTTTTATCCATTCAAGAAAGAATTTAATTTGCTTAAATACAGATAATCATTATTGACTGCTTTGATTGATCTCATGTATGGTCTGTAGAGATTGTAGAGCAATTCTTTTACGGAAGGTTTTAAATTGCTGAGATAAGGATACAACATCGATTTTTGAGCGATATTAACTCATTATTACTGTGAATGATGTCATGGTGCCTCTAGAGATTTTACAGACTTGTTATATTTTTGAGGACTGTTCAGAACTCAATGAGATATAATACCTGTAGTGCAATATATACCCTTAATTTGCTGTCAATAAATCTCAAATATTTAATTCCATAACGATGAATAAAATTCTATTGACATTTTAACATAACTACAATGTTCGCTTGTAGAGATTGTTCGTATCATTTCAAGGAAGGAATTCAATTATGGAGATAGGATGACTTTTATTTTAGTGTAATTTAACCAATTGCTTAACTCCCCTGAGCGATATCATAGATAGCCAGTAAAATTAAAGAAGCTTATGTTCCTTTCACCAAAGAATTTTGATTGCCCAAGTAAAGATGACTCCCATTTAAACTCATGCCATAATAATCTTTAAATTCCTGTGGGTGGTGTCCTATTATATACAATAATCAAATTTATGCCAATTTTCTATATTGATAAGGTAAGCCTGAAGACCATAAATGTATGTTTAAAATTTTTAAGTGATCAATCTGTGGAATGAATAATATCATGCAAGCTTTGTGTATGTATGTTAAACTAATTACTTCAATGTTGTGATAACTAATGCTCTCACCACAACTAACGAGATATTGACTGAAAATTATTGACTAATAAGATAATAAAATATATTGATTATTCAAAATACTAAGTCTCAGCCAAAAGTAATATATTAAAACATTATTTTTATCGATTATTTTATTAAAGACTGTACTGTATTTTAAATTTTTTGATGAAATCAATATATTCTATATACTCTATATATCTTTTGAAATCTATATTCTTTTTAAATATGTTGATTTGAAAGATTATTGAATATATATTTGTTAAATAATGTGCATAGATTTTTAATGCATTTCATTCATACATGTTTATATACATTTATTTATCAAGCAATGTATCTCAAAATTTAAACTCTAAAATATTTACAGTTTGCTAATAAAAAAAGTTTAGAATAAATGTTTTGTAATGTCATAAAATATTTTAATTTACCAAGCTTTTTATTCTTAGATAATTTAAAATGTCATTTATGTACTGTTTTTATACAACAATATCTATACAGCTCAAAATGTTTTAAGTATAGTTCTATTATGGTTAAGTAGGAAATTTGAATAGATCAAAGTAGCCATTAGTACAATGTGTTCTTAGAGTCAGGGCCGGATTTCTAAATAGGCTAAGTAGGCTGTAGCCTAGAGCGGCGAATTTTTTGGGGCGGCAAATTTTACGAGCAATTAAAGCGGCATTTGGTATCAAAAATTAATGTAAAGGTACGAATATTTTTAAAGAAGAAAACAAATAATTTACATTAATGCGTAAACCGTAAACGTATATATAGTACTAATATTTCGTAGCAAACATGGTCGCTGCGAGGGCAATTGCACCCCCTTCTCCGGGTTTTCGAAGTTGAAAGAAAAATAGTAGAACAGTTTAAAGTTTAAAAAATTCGCTTATTTCGCTTTTGATTTAGTGTGTAAAGGTACATAGATGATTATAATATGTGTTTCTATTTTAAACAGCACATACCACCCTATTTTGAAGGGGGAGAATATTGTGACAGGGGCGGAAAATCAATCGTAGCCTATAAGCGGTAAATCTATAAATCCGGCCCTGCTTAGAGTTAAACACTGTGATAAAAAAATATCTTAAATGCCTTAAAAAATTTCAAACCAAACTTATGTGTTAAAAGAAATTTATATCTCAAAACATCATGAATAGAATAGTTTGAAAATACAAACATTTAGCAACACAAACAAGTAAAAGATGGACGATACACATTTCAGGTAAAGTTACAACAGTTAGAATAAACTTTAGTACATTGCAACTAAGTTTTAAAAAAGCCCAAATTCAAAAATAAATTATGTATATATATTTTAGTTTTAGGACTCCATAACATTAAATAGTAAGATCGGAAAAGTCCTAAGATCCAAAGTGTAAGCAACCCACCTAAACACTCAAATTTATCATAAACACTGAAAATCTTACATAAAAAAATAATCATAAGTTGTTTCAGGTTAAAAACAATTCAATCAGTCGTTCACAATGAAATTAAGTCATTCAATTAATTTGTCATAATTAAGGTAATCGCTTCCGGCTGTCTATTTCTAGCCTCCTTCAGGAGCTTTAACACGGCCAATAACGCCTCGTAATTTAGAACCCTGGTTAAGTGACGAGGTCGACACCTGAGCGGGCACCCAACGGAACTTCGAGCGACATCGTACGCTAACGCCGTCGGGACTTTGGACTCCACAGATTTAACGAGCACGTCTGTCCCTGTGTACTCGGGCCCATCCGTGATGAGGATTTTTTCTACTATTTCCAGCACGGATCCGATTTATAGGATGACTGGCAGCAGGTGGGATTCGAACCCCCAAGGTTGAATCTCTAGGCTGATGCCTTAACCACTCGGCCACGGACGGGCCTTTGTCATAATTAAAAATGTTTTCATTAAAAGGAATTTTAAAAAATATATATAAATACGAACTAAAAGGATTAATAGTTAGTTGCACTGATAAAAAATACTTTAGTGGTGGTCATGCGTGAGCTGTCACTCGAAAAAACCACAACTAATGAACTCCATTTTTGTAACTATAACAATTTAAGATACACAAATAAAACAAGTTAAATTTAGTTTAAATGAAACAATATTAAAAAAGAAATTAACATGCAGCTGAACGAATGCACCGCCCGCGGCGGAAACTGAGTGGGCGAGTCCGAGCTCCAGGGCTTGTTTTGCTTCCACGACTCGCTCTTTCTTCACTTCACTCCCAATGTGAGCTGGTGCCACTACGGTTGCGTTAAAGTGGCCACCCTAGATCTACCAACATCAGAGTTGGGCTGTACTCGGGTCTTGGCCCATCGCCGACACACAAAAAAAAAAAAATTACTTGCAAAATCATTGACATACTAGAAAAAGTATTTAAAGTTTTATTTTTTAATTTTCTAGAAAACTACTAAAATCAAATAGTTTGTGCAAAATGAATGGTTTTCACAGCAGGAATTGTAATTAACTTGCCTTAGTAGTGGGATCGGTGTTTATATTTAGGTAAATGTTTTCAAGGGATGTTTAAATAAAGGGATGCTCATACTTTTTAGCAATAGATTTTTTCAGATACATATTATTTGATACTTAGGTAGTCCTAACACTCAAAATTTAAATATATATAGCTTTTTCTTTTACGATTTTGAGTCTAATTGCAATGTACTACTTCTGATCACATTTAGAAAGGCAAACAGTGCTCCTTCAAAGAACAAAAGTCTTTGTATTAAGTAGAAGAGCTAAATGGAAGTTTTATACAAAATTCGCAACAAATAGTTTGTAACATAAAAATACATGAGGCACTAGCAGGAGTTAAATACATTTTTTATATATATATTTTGACAATATTTTTGGTATTGGACGATAGTTTTCAATATTTTTGATTGTTTAAGTGATTTGGTAAAAAAAAACTATTTAAAAAATATCTGATTTTAATTTGAGTACCACAAAATAACTTTTAGATTTTAAGCATTCAATCATTACATTAAGAAATGCTTACAGGACCATGTCTTACCTATGCTCTCATAACAATCTACTAATTATCCAATTTCTTTACTAGTTAGGCTAATTTTAGCTTGCTTTTCTGGCTACTATCAAGCAATATGGCTTGACAAGCATTGTCAAGCAAAAATATTCAGTCAGCACAATTGGCTTGTTTCAGATGACGGAGCTCCTTCCAGCTCAAATTCCTGTCTTCCTTTGATTGGTACCCTGTTCCCACTTACAAAAAAGTTTTAAGCAGAAAAATATGGGATTCTTTCAGGATGCATCCAAAGTCAGAATATTTCAAAACATAAATTGCCCTTTAAAAAGCATATCCTTGCAAAAAAGATACACTAACATTATTGATATTAAAATGGAGGGCAGCAAATATAGTTGATAAATATGAAGATACTATAATAAAATACGGTTTAGTCTGTTAAGGAAGACTATATGGGCTGAAGTAAGTCAAAGACAACCATCGAAACATTGTTAGCATGCACAGAAACTTAAATAACATTTA
Source organism: Oedothorax gibbosus (assembly GCA_019343175.1). NCBI lineage: Eukaryota > Metazoa > Arthropoda > Arachnida > Araneae > Linyphiidae > Oedothorax > Oedothorax gibbosus. The sequence goes on along the minus strand of CM033277.1, from coordinate 42,095,750 downwards.
AAAATATGGTTCAGTGCACTAACCAATGAGTGAAACTTAAAATAATCCATAGATAATGAAATGGAATGAAAGTCCTGCGAATTTTAAAAACTCATATTTAATTCGTTAACAATTTAAACATAACTCTTTTGCCACTAAAAACAAAAACTATCTCAATAAAAGGCTTCATAAGAGAATTATAAGATTAAAAGTAAAAAATATAAGATTAAAATAAAAATAATAATTACTTCACATATTTGTTATTAAGTACATAAACATTGTGAGAATTTATGGACCACACGCACATCTATTTGATAAGCTTGATACAAGATTTGGCGAGTAGAATAACTTCTTACTTTGTAAACTATGAATTACAGTCGGCAAAATTATTTCATTTCTTAATCTATAGTATATGTTTTCAAAAGATCTTAAGTAAATATGGAAGAATCATTAACATGGAACACACATAAAATTGTTGAAACTTTGGCAAACACCTAATACTGAATAGAAAGCACCAAAATGCATTTAAAAATGAAATTCCAACTGAAAACGTTCTTGCGATGTTCTAAATCTGTTCAGATCTTCGTTGACTCTCATTTTAACTGTACATCGTCTTTTCGACCCACTAAAATAATTGAAAAGTATTAGTGCTCCAGGATATAAGCTTCTCTCATTAATAAAAAATCACTTAAAATTAAAAATACATAAAAGATTTTCAAACATAGCACAGAAACCAAAGTAATTAAAATTAAAATTTACATAAATAAAAAAAATACCCCCCTCCCTCGACTTGTATTAATCAGGTTTTTTAAATTAAAGAAAATTTATTTTGATTTAATTAGAAACTTATCTTTTTCAAAAGTATTTGAAAACTACTAGTTGATGTATTTTTTATTGATCTAAAAAGATGGATTTAAATTATTATTTTTAAATAACTAATTTGTACAATCGTTTTATCAAGTTAATGTATGAGCTTACCTCATCTAACGTAAAAGTTGCCATGAGTGTTTTTCGAGGATCTCGTTCTTGGAACGTTTCTGAAAAATAAAAAATATATACTTAAGTTAACAAAAAATATAATTATTCGAAAACTGACAGTTTTAATTTTAATTAAGTTACTAAATATTTAATTAAGACAGTTTTAAGTTTATTGAATGTGTGAAGTAATAAGGAAGATAATTTTTAGACACTTCACCTATAAAATAGTTACATGATTTAAAAGTGTATTAAATAAATAAAATAGCCTTAATTTTTAGCGGGCAGAAAATAATAATCTGAAAATACTAAAACTAACTTACCTATCATGGTTTTTAGCTTAACAGCACACATAATGAAATCATCGAAATTAATTTTCCCTTTTTTCCCATATCGGAGAACTAAAGCTCGAAGAACATGGAAATTTAGTCGATAACCTAAAAGAAAAATTTTAATAATTATTTTTATGTATTCAAACATGGTAAATTAACAATATAGCTGCCAAATTTTAACAAACGTTTTTCTTCTTCTGAAACCATGTATTTTTAGCCTACTTTTCTTTTTTTAATTCGAAAGAATTAAAAAAAACAAGAAGTTCATAAAGAACTAAAATAGCCTACTTTCCTGTTACTTAAATACTTACTGAAGTTCTAATCGGGAAAAAACTAGGTTTCTAACAGTAAATATCATCAACAGCCGTTTCTACACTAGATTTATACATATTAGAAAAAAAATCGAAACACAGCATCCAGCTAATAATTTAAACTTCTAAAAGCCAAAATCAACTATTTTCCTTAATATTATTTCGCAAATTAACTAAATATTATTTATCGTCTGCTCGCGATTTATTTGTAGTTCGAGGAATAATTAAATATTTATTAATAACAAAAGTAATGAAACTCCAAACTGCATTAAAAAAATAAGAAATGTAAATTAAAACTAAGCATAATTGTATGCAAAAGTATGCCTTGCCGCTTTCTTGTTAGATAATTAATGAATAATCAAAGAATCAAATTGTGCTACATTTTATGACGTCATTCCAAACTGATTCATGAAAATATTATTTTGCTTCAAATATGTTTAAATAAATAAAGTTTCTCATGCCATTGTTGATTTGGCAACAGTGATTTAAATGACTCAAAATTGAATTTCAATGCTAATTCAATGGGAAATTCGCCGAAAGATAGTAGATTTATGTCCGTCCGGACGTACAGACAGACGGACAAAAAGTATGAAAGTTGGGTATCTGAGGTCATAGCTTTCTAACAAAAAAAGAATTTTTAAGATCCGAGGGATAGAACCGATTTTGGAAGAGGGATACGGACAGACGGACAGACAGACGGAAAGACAGACCGACATACGAACAGACAGACAGATGGACATCAACCGCATTTCAATACCTACAGTGCCTTAAATGACTCAAAATTGAATTTCAATGCTAATTCAATGGGAAATTCGCCGACAGATAGTAGATTTATGTCCGTCCGGACGTACAGACAGACAGACGGACAAAAAGTATGAAAGTTGGGTATCTGAGGTCATAGCTTTCTAACAAAAAAAGAATTTTTAAGATCCGATGGATAGAACCGATTTTGGAAGGGGGGTACGGACAGACAGACAGACGGACATCGACCGCATGTCAATACCTACTTTTTCATTTTTTTAATTCTTTCGAATTAAAAAAAGAAGTTCATAAAGAACTAAAATAGCCTACTTTCCTGTTACTTAAATACTTACTGAAGTTCTAATCGGGAAAAAAAACTAGGTTCCTAAAGTAAATATCATCAACAGTCGTTTCTATACTAGATTTATACACATTAGAAAAAAAAATCGAAACACAGCACCCAGCTATAATTTAAACTTCTAAAAGCCAAAATCAACTATTTTCCTTAATATTCTTTCGCAAATTAATTAAATATTATTTATCATCTGCTCGTGATTTATTTGTAGTTCGAAGAATAATTAAATATTTATTAATAACAAAAGTAATGAAACTACTCCGAACTGCATTAAAAATAAGAAATGTAAATTAAAACTAAGCATAATTGCATGCAAAAGTATGCCTTGCCGCTTTCTTGGTAGATAAATAATGAATAATCAAAGAATCATATTGTGCTACATTTTATGACGTCATTCCAAACTGATTCATTAAAATATTATTTTGCTTCAAATATGTTTAAATAAATAAAGTTTCTCTTGCCATTGTTGGTTTGGCAACAATGATTTAAATGACTCAAAATTGAATTTCAATGCTAATTCAATGGGAAATTCGCCGACAAATAGTAGATTTATGTCCGTCCGGACGTACAGAAAGACGGACAAAAAGTATGAAAGTTGGGTATCTGAGGTCATAGCTTTCTAACAAAAAAGAATTTTTAAGATCCGAGGGATAGAACCGATTTTGGAAGACGGATACGGACAGACAGACAGACGGAAAGACAGACAGACATACGAACAGACAGACAGATGGACATCAACCGCATTTCAATACCAACAGAGATTTAAATGACTCAAAATTGAATTTCAATGCTAATTCAATGGGAAATTCGCCGACAGATAGCAGATTTATGTCCGTCCGGACGTACAGACAGACGGACAAAAAGTATGAAAGTTGGGTATCTGAGGTCATAGCTTTCTAACAAAAAAAGAATTTTTAAGATCCGATGGATAGAACCGATTTTGGAAGGGGGGGGGGGGTACGGACAGACAGACAGACGGACAGACAGACAGACATACGAACAGACAGACAGATGGACATCAACCGCATTTCAATACCTACGGCGATTTAAATGACTCAAAATTGAATTTCAATACTAATTCAATGGGAAATTCGCCGACAGATAGTAGATTTATGTCCGTCCGAACGTACAGACAGACGGACAAAAAGTATGAAAGTTGGGTATCTGAGGTCATAGCTTTCTAACAAAAAAATAATTTTTTAGATCCGATGGATAGAACCGATTTTGGAAGGGGGTGGGGTACGGACAGACAGACAGACGAACAGACAGACAGACGGACAGACAGACAGACATACGAACAGACAGACAGATGGACATCAACCGCATTTCAATACCTACAGTGATTTAAATGACTCAAAATTGAATTTTAATGCTAATTCAATGGGAAATTCGCCGACAGATAGTAGATTTATGTGCGTCCGGACGTACAGACAGACGGACAAAAGTATGAAAGTTGGGTATCTGAGGTCATAGCTTTTTAACAAAAAAAGAATTTTTAAGATCCGATGGATAGAACAGATTTTGGAAGGGGGGTACGGACAGACAGACAGACAGACGGACATCGACCGCATGTCAATACCTACTTTTCATTTTTTTAATTCTTTCAAATTAAAAAAAGAAAAGTAGGCTAAAAAGAAAAGTAGGCTAAAAATGAAAAAGTAGGTATTAACATGCGGGCGATGTCCGTCCGTCTGTCTGTCTGTCCGTACCCCCCTTCCAAAATCGGCGTTCTATCATCCGATCTTAAAAATTCTTTTTTTATTAGAAAGGTATGGCCTCAGAGACACAACTTTCATACTTTTTGTCCGTCTGTCTGTATGATCAGACGGACATAAATATACTATTTGTAGACGAATTTCCCATTGAATTAGCATTGAAATTCAATTTCAAATAATTTAAATCGATGTTTGCCAACTCAAAAATGGCATGATAAACTCTATTCATTAAAAAATAATATTATTTGAAGCAACATTTATTTTGGTTATAAATCAGTGTGGAATGACATTAGAAATGTGATTATTTGAATGTTTATTATTTGTTTACTAAGTAAGTTGCAAGGCATACTTTTTTGCGTATAATCCTGACCATCCCATTCTTATTTTAAGTGCATTTTGGATTAGTTTCATGTTTTTTTGTTCTACGAATAATTAAATATTTATATAACTGCAAATAAATCAAGCAGACGATAAGTAATATTAATTTTATTTGCGATAGAAAATCAATGAAAATAGTTGATTTTGACTTGATGAAGTTTAAATTATAACTGTATACTGTGTTTAGTGAAATTGTAATTAATGTGTATAAATTTAATGTAGAAACGGTTGTAGATGACACTTACTGTTACGAACCTAGTTGTTTCCCGATAAGAATTTCAGTAAGTAATTAAGTAACAGTAAAGTGGGCTATTTTAGTTATTTTAGAACTTCTTGTTTATCTTTGGATTTGTACTTTTCTTACCTGCTGAATGTAAAGCAGCTCTAAGTTCAATGGTGTTTAGTGACCCTGAGTGATCAATATCATACCGTTTGAACACATTCTGAAAGACAAAATAAATTAGTTAATAATTTGTTTAAAAATAAGGACTGCTTTTTGAACCTATATTGCACAAATAATTGAAAGAAAATGAAGACATTAAATTGAAACTAAAATGCATACAACCAATTATATATTTTTTTATATATAATTAACAAAATTATGTGAACAAAAACAACTAAAAAGACTTTTAGAGACTTTATTAGAGTTTGTGTTTATGTGTCAATTATAGGTAATTTAATATCGCTATTTTACATAAAAGAGATGATGAGATTTAGATGCATATTTTAAATAAAAAATAAACTTTCAGTTTAATATGTTGCGGTGTAAGTGAATATTTTTTTTTCCTGAAAAATAAATTTATATTATCAGAAAATATAGTTTCTGTTTGATTAACCAAATATTCCTGATATTTACTTGCAGCAATAAAGTTATTTTCATAGTGAAGGAGTTTTCCCAAATTTTATTTACAGGAGAAAAGTTCTAGAAGTATGTGCTTTGAATTTAATTATTTAAATAAAAATCATCCATTAACTTCTTTTAAAATTTTGTAATTATATCGATTTTTTTTAATGTTCAATTTTAGCAGCATCCTGAACCTAATTGCCTTAAGAAAGCTGTTAAACAAAAAAATGATTAGTTTCTGTAACAACTGAACCAACCTTTGAAATAACAAAGCAAACATTTACATAAACTCTTTGAATCTATGCCTAAAATATGCACCGAATTTTAAAAAAAAATCGTATAACTTACATTTTAGAGTTCAAAATCTTTGGAAACTAGCCAATTTAATTTTAAAAAAATCTAGGCTTGTTTCATCGTCAACTGCAAGTTTTAAATGTTCAAATACAAAATTGTCAATTGGGTACAAAAGAACGTAAGAAGATATAAAAACCTAAAATTACCTTCCAAGTTCTGATATCGATCCACAAAGTTTTAAATTCTTCTAATCCAAGTTTTCCGGACCTGTCAACCTAATTTTACTTTAAGGAAAACATTGAAGTTGTCCAACATTGAATAGTCCATTTAGATCAAAATGACGATATAAAATATGTTGCATCAGGGAACTGTATGAATCAAGAATAAATAAAAGTGCCTCAAAATTGAAATTTAGGCAGAAACTTGCTTTTAAAACCAATGGCATACTTAAAAGTTTCTGTACCGACTCTGAACCAACATTTCAAATTACAAAGCATGCATTTACATTAACATTTAGACATGCACCTAAAATGTGTACCAAATGTTACAAAAAAAATTATCTCATGACTTACATTTTAGATTTCAAAAGCTTTAGAAAATAGCCATTTAAAAAAAAAAAAAAATAGAAATTTTCTGGCTCCGTTGAAATGATAAATACTAACTTAATATTATAATAACAGAATAAATCGCAACAACGGAGACATATCTCCGGAAATATCCGCCTTAACGGAGTTAAAGCAAGTGAAAATAAAGAGAAAACAAAATACAAATATAGTAATTAGCTTGGTCCTTAAATATATACATTGTAAATTCTAAAGTACCTAAAACTCTTAAAATTATTTATTTTAATATAATTACTGTCTTGATCCAATAAATATACACAATACATTGCAAATTCTTAAGTACTTAAAACGTTTGAAATTATTTAAATATAAATTAAACTTAATAAACTACTTTACACTAACTTTTAAAATTGTTTAAAAGCAATAAGTTATATGAATAATCAACGAATGGAAACCAAATACTATGATACAAAATATTTTTAAATAAAATTGTTTATTTCAATATTCGTTGTTAATTTAATTACTCGTTGAATTGAACAAAATTGTAAAAAAAAAATATATATAAAAATTGTTTTAAATTGTAACAAAAAAAGGATACATCCATCATGGCTACCATACTTCTGCACACATCCAAAGAAAACCCATCGAATGTGAATTCTTAAAATAAATAAATTTAATTAATTACTACTTATTCAAATTTAAATTTGTAAATTAAAATGTTAGTAACAGCACTACTCTACAGACAAGCTTCAAGCATTAGGGGTAATGTTTCATGAGTGCTAATTTAATTGCTAATTACTATTTTTAAGTTTAAGTTGCTATTACATCAAATTATTTAACACAAGCTATCAACAATAGCTCTACAATCTATATAAAAAACCTTTGCAATTTAATAAACAGTTTGTGCATGTTCAAGTAAAATGTAACTGCCACTTTTGTTAAAAGTTTTTTTATTGACTAATAATGGTTATAGGATGTTATTATACAGGGGTTGGACAAAATAATGTACGCAAATAGTAATTTTTTATTGTTATTTATTATTTTTTTCACATGACCTTAAAATTATTTAAAATATGTCAAAGGGTTTAGAGGACTTGTAACACGTGCTACGGCACACGTTCGGCAATAAATTATGTGTATTGTACTAAGGCGATGTGCAGAATGGCGCCAAAGATCAAAAGAATGAAAGTGTTTGATATAAAATCATATTAAAAGTGAGACTACACATGCGCAGAAAATGACCAATTACTATGAATACTCATTACTTCTTTTTATATCAAAATTTTGCTCCCCAATTTTTATGAAATATATTTCCTATAGTTTGTCAAATGACCGAAAAGTTTTGTTCATTTTAATCAAAAATAAAGTATGTACGTACTAAAAATATTTCTCTAAAGAACTTATTGTTATTTCATATAAATGATTATATCTCCTAAGATATTTAAAGTAAATGATAGTAATTTTATAGACTTTTCTTACACAAATAGTAATTTTACATCTTTAATCTTTATAAATATTTTTCTTAATCATTATAAATATTTTTTTTTATAAAATGAGAGTAGTCCAAACCGTTTTTGACGTTCGGTTTTATTTTAAAGTTTTTTAGCAATAAGTAAAAATCTAAAAATTGGAACTTTATTTTGTCCAACCCCTTCATTTTTTTCAAAGTTTTGGTAAATTAAATTAAACTATTAAGTTTCAATTTAAATTTAGAGCAATGTTAGAGTATAGGCGACAAACATTATATCACAGAGATACGTGACGTATATAGTTAATCATGAATTTGTTATTCTCTCATTTGATGTTTCCTTTAACAACGTAGAATTTTCGTTCTAAATTTCTTTCCTATTGTCCCTGTTTCTTCAGTCTTGGTTCTCTTTGAAAACGGTAAGATAACTAAATTTCAATTTTTCTTATTAACTGAAATTTCTAAAAGTAACTGTGATTCCTTACTTTTTGTATTAGGTAACTGTAACTAGTTTCTTTTCATATTAAGTAACTGTAACAGAGTTACTTTTCATATAAATTAACTGTAACAGAAATCCTTTTTAAAGGTAACTTTCCGATCACAGGATTCAACCACGGCCTACTCAACTACTAAGGCCGAAGAAGCTTTCCCAAACAAGCTCGGGGACGGAAATTTTGACGTCATAGTTCCGAGTGACTTTGTTCCGAAGATGAAGACAACCTGTCTCGAAACCTGTTCGGAACCACTCGTTCACGGCTGACCACATTTTTAGTGTTCCTAATGCGTCCGAACAAGTTTCTCGATCTTCGGCACTGGGAACAGTGACGTCAAAATTTCCGTCTACGCTCATGTTTGGGAGCGCTTCTCTGACCTTGTTATTTAAGTTAGCCGTGATTCAACCCAAACCCATGCCGAAGAAGCCAACATGCAAAGCTAGGTGTTAGTGAGGCTAATTAATTTGTGTAAACCATTCTTACCATGCTCTTTTGGGTGATCAGGTATTCGAAAATACAATTAAATGAAAATGAAACAAAAAATGAAATAATGTTATTGGAAGTAATATGCACAAAACAAAAAACAAATCTTATTTTAGGTTTGAAATCATACGCAAAACAAATTGTAAATAATCTAAATCTACGAGTATGTTTATAAATATTACCTATCACAGAGAAGGCTAAAGTATAAAGAGAAAAAGCAAGTAAACATCTAGATTGACATTTAAAAATTTGCAGAGAGAAATGGAGAAGAGAAATCTAGTTACTACTTGAGCTTGGGATATCAAAAATATTAAAATGGTTATAATAACCGTTTGGAGAACTTTATTTAATTTTTAGAATGAGAATCGAATTAAAAAATATTTTAGGAGATGTAAAGTTAAGTATATAATGATTCAATTTAAAAATATATTAATATGCTAATGCAACTATAATATCATGTATAATTAAAGATAGTTAATGTTGAAAACATTTTATAACTTTTTACTATTTTTCAAAATGTGCTATAAACTTACAGCTTGTGTGTGAAATTGGTTGTCTTAAAATATACAAAGGTTACCAGAAAATAAATTGCAGACATGTTAGATTAGTATTTAATATTTTCTTTTATCAACGTTTAAAAAAAATCTTCTAATAGTTCATTAAAAGTTAAATTTATAAATTAAACGTGAAATATTAAGTAATTTAAACTTTATATAAAGTAATTATTAAACTTATTAAAAAGGAGAAATAATGAAGTATCCAAAATTACAAATTATTAACTACTTTCAAAATATCTTCATAATAACTTTTCAAATTTAACAATTCAACTCTTATATTACACCACAATATATTTTACATTTTAAACCGCGGAAAGATATTGAATTTTTCGATAGTGTCTTATTTCTCAGATACGCGCGCCTTTTCGATGGTTAATCATCATGCAAAACACATTCCTAAATTCCTATAATACGAATATTAGTTTATTTTCATGCAGATATAACACAATAAAATAAGTGTACCTTTTTTGAGCGCAAAGTCCAGGATCTCTTGGAGTTCGTAGCAGTCCACCTCCAAGTCTTCGCCTGCAATGGAGGCGAAGAAATCTTTGACCTCTTGGTCTTTGCTCTTTTCCTCCTCCGTTTCCTGTATTTGTACCTGGAAGCAAATATACACTGTAAAAAAACCGTAAGCCCAGTACTTTCGACGGTATAAAAGCGTCACTTTTGCGGTAATGTACAGTACTTTTGACGGTTTAAAATCCTTACTTTTCCGGTAATGTCAAGCAAGTACTTTCGATGATTTAGAACTGTCACTTTTGCCGGAATATCCAGTACTTTCAAGGGTTTAAAAGCGTCCTTTTGTCTTCGCAGTCTGAGTAATTTTTCGAGCGATTACGTT
>CM033277.1:41915420-42080420 GCA_019343175.1 Oedothorax gibbosus | reverse complement strand
TTAAACTAAATAAATTTATTACAAACAGATGAATTTTGATAAATTATATATTTTCTCTTTTCTTCATTTTATTTCGGTTTTGGTCTATCGATTTGCAAATTTTAAAAAGATGTAGAAGTGGCCACATTTCTTGCAACCCTCTTTTGTCACAAAGTGTCGCAGCCCCCCCCCCCCCCTCCTTTTAAGCGTGGCATAATTTATGGACTGCCCCTATTTATGGTTGTACTCACGTCATGACGTTCCTCTTCTCCGTGAACACCCTGAGCACGAAGTCTCCTTCCTCCCCGGGTTCGAATGTGGACGGGATGACGCAGTAGGTCCCAGGAGGGAGCTTGAAACGGCAGCTCACCTCCCTCAGGTTGATGAAGGTGTTAGACCTGGCCACGGAGGCATTGTGCTGGAAGAACACTTTGGGCAGGGGCTTGGGCATCGAGTCCGGGCTCTTTAGCTGGTATACGGGGGGAAATGCAAAAAAAAAATACAGGTATCGTCAAATGAGGTAACTTTGGTCCAAGCTTTTCAAGCTAAAAATAACTTCTTATTAAATACATTCTTTTAAAATGTGCTTGCCTTTTTCAATTAGTGACAACTACTCTGCCTTGACCTATGAGTAAAATAACATTCAAGAAGAAAGCCAGTACTGGGGTTTGATGCTTGGGTCAAAGTAACAGTACAGGCTCGAAGTTACCCCATTTGACGGCAATCGAATAAAAAAAATTTGCGTAGCTTTAGTGCAACGTTAATTCAACCAAACCTTAATTTAATTTTGTTTTACCAGCATGTGCTTATATATAGTCGACAAGTCTAACACTACAGCTATGAATAGAAATATTTAAAGACTGTCAATCTAAAATAATTTCATGTCATCTTAAATTTACGATAAAAGTAAATTTCCAAGGTGACATGAGAACTTTTAGAAAGTTTTTTTTAATTGAGGATAATATTCTTTCATCTTTTACACGTATGTTTACACGAATAAATTTTCGTCTTTTTCTAAAAAAAAATTATAGATATTATGAAACAAATTTAAAGAACTTGAAGATTATAGCAGAATTTTATTATGGGACAGTCATCAAAGATATCACTTAGTTCACCTTGAGAAACGGCATTAGTTATGTAGCAACGCAGATGATAAGCACATAAAAGAAAAAAATACAATTTAGTAGATTATATGCCGAGGTTGTAACTCGTAAATTAAAAATACATTTAATGGTGTAACAAAAAGACAGCTCTACAAAAGGACAAAAGGAAGCTTGTCCGTAATAAGCTGGCAAGGACACCTACTTCTAATTGATGTTAATGAGTCTTAATGTAATTTATTCATTATACAGTTGTTTTTACATTTGTTTCGGAATTGTGTTATTCTGTTTTTCATTACCGTTAAGCCTAAAGTTATTCACTAACTACCTAATAACTGAGATAGACTGGACGTGAAGATAGTTTAGGGAAAACAGCTATTTGGCCCTCCATTTGCTTCGTAAGTCAAACGGCTAACTGCAGTTTTTGAACGCTCGTTTAAAATTGTAGAAGTACAGTTTAACCTAAATTTAAAAAAAAAATCCAAAGGGGCAATTCTTTATAAAAAAAACAAGAAAAATATTAAAAATGCTGTGATCGGCCAACACCTCCTGTAAATAAGGCCTCTGCGCGGGTAACCATTTAAAGTGTGACGTAGCCCACTATGACCAAACACTTACCCCCCCTCCCCACAAAAAAATGGCGACTGGCATTTTGTGATTGGTTAAGTTGGACTAATTCAACACGCCATTGTTCAAGTGCAGGCAGACATCCTATCGCCTAATGGCTTGAAAATCACACGTGATAACCAGGAAACGTTGTTTTTTTTTGGAAGAGGGTTACTGTGCCTCTTCTACAATTCCTTTTATATGTTACAGAACAATGAAGAGCGATAGAGTACTTACGAGGTAGACGGCGAACCCTATGGTGAGGCACTCCTGGCCCATTTTCCGGTTGCAGCGGCGATTCTTCTGCATCAGGCCCACGATCACCGTGCACAGGTCATCATCATCATCATCGTCCACGTCCTCCAGCACGATGCGGAACTGCGGGTTCATCCAGAACGTGTCTGCACAACAAAATGGAAGGTTAGAACAGTACATTTTTAAGTGCGTTTCATGGTTCTTACGATTACAACGCAGGCTTCTTCTTTCTTTGCCTACCCCTTAGTGTGGCTTTCAAGAAAACGGCATTAGAGTCGTTTTTCTAAAGTTGCCTACTTTGTTTGAGGCTTTGCTGTAAGGTTGACCGCAATGGACAATTCCCACATTTATTTTTTATTTTTTTATTCGACGTAAATAGGTGAGACAAAATACGTGCCGAAAAATTTTTGCTCTCCGATGCGTAGTTATTTTTTTATTTGAGTTAAAAGTTAGGCTTTTAAAAAGCGCGCGAAAATCAGTACGTTCCGCGGGGAATCGACTGTGACGTACATGTACATAACACGTGACCAAAGCTCCTCAGTTGCATATAGCGATAAGCGGGATATTTTACAAATCGTTTCGCAAAACTTTCGATTTTCGTTCTATTTAATGCAGTAAGTTTGTATTTATTACTTAATAATGGCATATTGCTACTGCTTAGTCCCCGAGTGTCGTAATACGTCTACAACTGCCCCAGAAAATATATATTTTCACTTACCAACAGAATCGTTACAGCGAAAACGATGGATTTCAGCCATGCGACGTGATCCAAAAAAAGAACCAGTATTTAATAGGATTATGGACTGACTTAATTATTCTGTAAAAGTATAAATTTACAGGTACCACATGGCAAAAAAAGGCAGCGCCATAAAGGCACAATAATTAGATTAAGTTTTTTTAAGTAGTCTATCTACGGATAACCTGTCAAATGTAGCAACTTGAGATAGCTCAAAACATTGTTAATAATGTTTACTTACAGACTTCCACGTTAATATATTACTATTTTTAGAAAAGTTCAGTATTTTTCAAATTTTTTCCTTTATTCCGATGGTTAAAAGTTGCGCAAACAAAATGTGTCACGCTTTTTACACGTTCAGACGAAACCATGCAATTTTCGAAAAATTCAGAACGACGACTTTTTGCTTTCTACAGTATACCTTTATTTATATTATTTTAATGTATGACCCTAGTTAAAAGAGTAATACTAAAATCCTACGAATAAGTTATGATATTTCATCTGACAAGGAAAGTTGTGTTTTGTAAAAACGATTATTTGTTATGAATGACCTGTGGAATTAGAACATCTTTCAACAGCACAAAATACTATTAAAACTTTATCAATAATAACACAATTTGAAAGATAAAACAAGAAATAACTTTACCTTTTAGCTTTTACTCCACGTATTTCGGCATTTATGAAGATATTCGGAGCAATTTTGTTTTCTCTAAAAAACCATCAGTATTCAACATGGGGCAGTATTGTAGGGCGCATTGAAAGCCTAAACACTCGTTTGGAGAACGGGAAAATTGTTTTTCTCTAAAAAAACATCAGTTCTAGCCATTTGTAATGAGAGTTTAAAAAATTAGAAATTTAAATAATTCATGAAAACTTAAAAAATGCAAGTAAATTTTCCAGGATAACTTTAAAACGATGAGCTTCCTGGGTGAAATAAAAAAAAGCTTGGAAAAAAACATTTAGCTTCTGCCGAGAGAGGGGATTTGAACCCGAGACCTATTGATTACGAATCGCTTATGCTACCGCTAAGCTACGACGTCCGTGAAGGTCCGAACCCAAACTGCAAATAAGCCTCAACCCTTCGCAGTTATACTACCCGTACGCGTAATGCGTGTACGGTGCCCGTGCACTTAACCACTCCGTACTTTTTTACTGTAGCTCACATTTTAAAATCCATGCACAGTTCTCGAACAAATAGTTCTAAAAACAAACTATAAAAGTTTGGTGGAGTTATTCTCAAAATTGAAAGAGGAGTAAGGTTTAAAAATGTTCAAAATTTTGACTTAAAAAAATGAAAAAAATACTTGTAAACATTTGTTTTTATGTCTGGAAAATGTTTATTTAGGGTAAACATTATATAAAAACACTATAATTTACAAGTTTATGTTATTATTACTAAAAATGTTTTGGGTACCGTATCCCCTTAAAATATATATTTAAAAAAATTTAAAAAAAATAATAACTTATGATTAAATGAATATTAAAGAAAATAAACAAGAATAGAAAATTAACGCAAAAGATAAGAAAGTTATAAAGCAATGAACCGTAAAAAAGCATGGGAGAAACGAAAAATCGCAATGACTGAAATAGTAAACAAACGCTACATAGTGTACATGTACGTCACAATCGCTCAGCCAATAGCAGAACGATTCAAACAAGAACTAAAAATTGACGATTTTTAACATTGAATATTTAATAACACAATTTTTTGTGTACATTTTAACCTAGATATTTGAAATCAGCGTTGTTTATTTTATCGAAAAAATGTATTTTTAGTAGTTTTTAAAAAATATGGGAATTGTCCATTGCTTTTCAAACCCAAGTAGGGTGGAGGGAAAACGAAAAGAACGCTCCTCGCGCCGTTTCCTGGGACACCATACGAGGAGTTAGGAAAAGAAAGGGCTTTCGAAACTTGTGTTGCAATTGCAAGGACTACAGAGGGTATTAACACATTTTTAGAACGATTTCGGGGCCGTTTAATTAATGTTTAAAATGTAAAGACTATTTTTTTAAATGTTCGATCTGATAGCCTTTTTTCTGGACTATAAGTCTGCATCGTGGTTTTCGTGATAGAAGAGCTTTCCGTAAAATTTCCAGGGGTATTGCTTTCCATTCCTCTTCCACTACTTTCCAGAGTCCATCTATCGTTGTGGGTTTGCGTTTAGAAAGAGCTCTTTTTAACAAACCAAAGGCACAATAGTCCATAGGTGAAACGTCAGGGGACTTCGCAGGAATATGTTGAAAAGGTATATATGCAATACCTGTATTAGTCTGAATTTTTTTTAAGGAATGCAGTGGTACTTTTCGAAGTATGACTTGAAGCTTTGACTTGATGAAGTTTCACTCTTTGAAAGTCATTGGTATAAAGAAGTGGAATTTCTTCTGGTAAATATTGGACGTAAAACCTTTTCCTGATAGTATTGATGAGTTGATTTTAAAAAAATTTCCACTCTTCTTATTTGAAATTTCCCATTGTAGGAGAAACCTGCGACAATCATAAACCCCTTACTGAAACTTTCTTTACATTGACGGATCCAAGTTTGTACATTTTTTTCGGATATTTGTTTGGAGTCTTCTTTCCATGCAGAAATAGTGATTGACGGTTTTTACCTTTCCGATTAATAATGTTGCTTATTTTGCACTTAGAAATTTTAATACCATGCATTTCACAACGTTTTTGAATTCTGGAATAAGAATATTTCTCTTCGGAAAGCGCAAAAACATAACCTTCAATCCACAGCTTGTTTACATGCGACATTTTTAACGAAGAATAAATTTAAAAGTAGCAGACGATATTTCTAATTTCAAATAATAAGCTGTAAAGAAATAAAATTCTAAAGCAATTACTTAAAAAAAAAATTCTTTATCGAAATCGTTCTAAAAATGTGTTAATACCCTCTGTATAAAGTTTACAATCCAATGAACAAGAAAATACTGTTTTCATTTCTTTTTTGAGAATTAATTCGGCAAACATTTATTTCAAACTTTTTTTTTAATTCGAAAGGATTGAAAAATGGAAAATTGGGGACATCGGATTTCGATGCGTCCGTCTGTCCTTTTTCAACTTGGGTTGGGTAGTGGGTACTCAACAATCAACTCAAACCTCTAAGACCCAATCACTATTGACAGAAGGCGCGACACATGTTAAATAGGTGGTGTAAAGAATAGTTATCTAATCACTATTGGTATAGATGGAGCTGTTGTAAATTTGTGACGTCATTTCTGACTACCGTTTTTCTAGTTTGTGGTGCTGCCATCTATTAGTTTAATTTAAAATTCAAAACTCCTCTGACACTTTACAGAGGGTCAGTCAATTGCAATAATTTTCCTGATCATCTGATTAATTATCACTTGATATTATTAGACTAATTTCTTTTCGAGAGCTGCTAGCGAGTGTGATACCATTTACAATTAAAAAAAGGTCTATCCAAAACGAGTTTATATGAAAATTAACTAAAAATCGTGTTTTTGATTACATTGAAACACGTAAATTGTTAAGGCTTTTTTTAGTAGTCAATATGTAATAAATGTGTGTACGTTTTTTGTGAAAAATAAAGTATGCTGTTATAAACGCACTGCTATTTGTACTGCTGTTTCAGCCTAAATATATTTTTCGCGGAATGCCTAAACACAAATGAGATGTCTCTGGTCAGAATCCATTTGGCCCATATTCAAACACGTTTTGGCGACATAATTTTCTGAAATTTTTGTCAGTGTGTTTTAAAAGTGAAAATAATAAAGTTTGCACACTGTTATTGCAGCATTCTATATTGTTTTCAAAATGTCTGAAACAAAATACCAAAAGGAGTTTTGTCAGAAGCTATTTGGCGTGTATTCAAACACTTTTTTTGCGACTGCCTTCTCTAAAAAGTATTTTAGAGACGCACCAATTGAAAGGCCAATTGGAAGAGTGTCCAGTAGGTAACGCGCCAATAACAACGAAATCGACACTTTTATGACCGTTTTCTTTAAAATCGTGCGATCGTTAAAGGGTTAATGAAGCCGACATTTTCATTGAGTGGACTCTAGTACTTAAGGTACTTACTTATGAAGTTCCTGCACCCTCCCGCCGTGCAGTTCTTGACCCACGACCCCTCGTACATGCCCATCTCCCACTTCTTCTTGGACTGCTTCGTGAGGGGCTCGTCGTCTAGAGAGTCGGGGTTCAGGTTGCAAATCTCGACGCGGTGGAAGCTCGCCATGAAGTCTTTGTATGAGATCCTACAAAAAAAACACAAACGACAATAGAATTTAAATGTGTTAGATCATAGCCTCCAATAATAAAATGCTTCTCTAAAACTAAACTCATTGAAGCTCAGAGTGCCCTATAGGCCAATAGGGCCCTCTGAGCCCTAGATTGGTCCCCATTTTCATAGTCCACTGAAAGGTGACTTCTGCAGAAAGCTTATTTTCGGACGGAAAATTCCCTTGCCTATGTGTCTTTCATTACTCAAAATCCTAATAACTAGACAAGTCCGCCTTGAGAATCATTAGTACGAAAACAATAAATCTCACCAAAATTCTCCGTCGGCTGCGAACCTCAAACCAAGTTCTTCTTTCTCTTCTGGCGTGATGAGGGTCCATTCAGCTGATCTAAAGGGGGAGAAAACGCAATAAAAGAAACGCAAAGATAACGTACACAAATAGTTTTACAGCGAGCTGTTACGAAAGTTTTTATTACCTCAGATACCTTCATAAACAATTTATTACGTAGTACTTCATTTCCCTATTGGTTGAAATCATTTAGGTTTGAAAGGAAAAATCGTTCAAGTCTTATTTATGCTCATCGTTAGTAGCAAAAGTAGAGAATATATAATTATCTAACTAGTTTATAAGACTTCATAAATTTCATAGTTTTCAAATACACAACCCAACGAATTGGTTAGAAAATCCTTAAACGACGTCAAAATTATACAATAGCATTATTTAAAAAAATTTTAATTGGATTTGCAAACTTAGATATTTGGTTAAAATAAGACGACAGTAGACAAACGCGTGAAGTTTACTAGGTTAAATTAAATTTAAGAGTTTTACGATGGGAAATATTGAAAGATTAACGCACCGGTCGCTCCAGGCCCCTCGCCACTCGCATTCGTTGCCCCATGGGTTCCGCACTCGCAGTAGGGGAATCTTGCCCCGAACTCGGGCAGTCTGCACCTCCACCTGTGAAACAAAAGTTGTACAATGGTCAAAAGAATTAACATTTAACTTACGGTAATAATTTTTCTTGAGGCCCAGTGGCTTAGTGGTAGTGCTTCGCATTGCCAAGCCACAGGTCCGGGGATCGAGTCCCGGATTAGGCGAGGTTGACCCAGCCGTTCATCTCTTAAGTGGGTCGATAAAATGAGTACCAATTATGCTTTGGAACTAAACACTGGAGGTTACGCGTTAGGCTAACCATCTTACCGGGACATATGCCTAGCACCCCAGAGCCCTTGGTCACGTAAGCTAGAATGGGCACGGCAGGCCTTGGCCCACTAACGGGCTGTTGCGCCGAAGAGTTTAGTTTTTTTCAAATAATTTTTATTTTCATTCATATATCGTTTAGTTAACCTTTGAGCGTTGAACTCGTCATTTTCCGTATTTTCTGTAAAAGTCTTTCTAGCAATAAAAATAAATTTCAAAATTTTATAAATAATGAACATTTATTGATATTTTACTTTTTTTTTAATTCGGAAATAATATTAAAAAAAAACATTCGGATTTCAAAAATATGGGATTTAACAGAATAATTTTAAATTTCTACAGAGAAAGTAACCAAACATTTTTGCCCATTTCTAGGTCGTTCGGAAAACCTTCTGCCCAGCTCCTTTGGATCTCAGTTGATTTCAAACAATGTAGTTGCTTTATAACAAACAAATTCATTGATAAAAATACCCTACACCCTGTTTCATTTCAATTAAACGATGTCATTCCAAAGGAATAAATTTTCACACTGTAAAATCATAGTAAAAAGTTCTTATTTAATGTATTACCTTAAGCCATTTCATTCGTTCACTTTTTTAACTGTGTATTTTTTTTTGTTAAACGAAAATAATTTCAATAATTTCAAATATAAATATTGGAAAAACACTTACCAGTTTTACTTTTGTAATACTGTATGCATGACCTTTGATTAACCCGTTTGGCATTTCCATTTCAAGAACGCTTGGATCTGGCTGCAATTAAAAATCGATATAATTTAGAAAAGCTAAATTACAAACACTTGTTGAGATTAAAATAAACTTAATCAAAAGCGATATCTTACCTTTCTAAACCTTGTATTTCAATAAATATTACAAAACAGGCAGAAGCAACTGATGCAAGTTTTTCTTTAAGGACCATAAATTAGTTTTTAATTTGACTATTAACTCTTTTTTTTAATGGGGGGGGGGGGGCAGGAGTTTTGTATTTAAAAAAAACTATTCTAATTTCCTTCAAACAGGTTTTCCATCTATTCAAATCAGGTACGGAAGCAGTTCGATCGATTTAGTGCTAGTGTTTGCTTCCAAACATCTCTTCAATAAGGATATTGATGATGGGTAATATGTCCAGGTTTCCAAAATCAAAAATCAGGACATATCCTCCTTCCCCACTTCCTCTCCTACCATTTTCATATAATACCCCATCCTTCCACAAATTTCAAAAAATAGCATAATTAATGTGGCAAGACTAATAATAAGCAGACAACTGAGACATAACTAGTAAGTTAACATTATCCTGAGTAATCAAATATAAAATTAAAAGACCAAGAATAATTTCAAAGTCATTTTAACGTCTTTAACAAAAAATATCACAAATGTTGCAAAATGCAAATTTCATTTTTTATATTTTTCCTGTTTTTCGGGACTTTGCGGGATTGTAACAGAAAAGTGAGACGTTTAGGCGAGACATCCGGTTCGCAGGATAGTGAGAAAAAAGCTAAAATAACTGGATATCTGGTCACATTATTGATGGAACATCATATTCATACCCTTATTGGACTAATATAACGGAACAGTGGTACGTTTATGCAGGACAGTGAGACAAAAAAAGGGACTGAATGAGAAAAACTGGACGTCTGATGAGATATCTGGTTCGCGGGACAGTGAGACATAAAGACAAAAAAATGGAATATCTGGTTGCATTATTGATGGGAAATCATATTTATACCTCAATGGAGCAGCTCATCAGGGACCATCTTTCGAATGCCTTGTGCAGAAGTTTGTAGAAGTTGGCCGGGGCTTTGTCCAGCTCGAACACTTCGGAGACGCCTCCTGTGAAATCTTCCATCGCCTCGCAGGCAGTGCCTCCTTTTAGAGCCTCGTAGCTGCCATGGAGTCTGTGAAATAAAAAAAATGATTATAAATGTAGCATTTTATTAAAATCCTGCACATGGAGTCTGTGAAATAAAGGATAGAGGATAACTGATGGATGGATAAATGTAGTAGTATTCTGCACATGGAGTCTGTGTAATAAAGGATAGAGGATAACTGATGGGTGGATAAATGTAGTATTATTCTGCACATGGAGTCTGTGTAATAAAGGATTGAGGATAACTGATGGGTGGATAAATGTAGTATTATTCTGCACATGGAGTCTGTGTAATAAAGGATAGAGGATAACTGATGGATGGATAAATGTAGTAGTATTCTGCACATGGAGTCTGTGTAATAAAGGATAGAGGATAACTGATGGGTGGATAAATGTAGTATTATTCTGCACATGGAGTCTGTGTATTAAAGGATTGAGGATAACTGATGGGTGGATAAATGTAGTATTATTCTGCACATGGAGTCTGTGAAATAAAGGATAGAGGATAAGTGATTAGTGGATAAATGTAGTATTATATTAAAATCATTCACATTTAGTCTGTGAAATAGAGGATTGAGGATAACTGATTAGTGGATAAATGTATCATTATATTAAAATCTTGCATATGGAGTCTGGCGCAATAAAGGATTGAGCGTAACCGATTGCGGGTAAATATAACATTATATTCAAATCTTACACTTTGGGCTACCAAGTCATTCCAACTAACTGATAAAGGAGTTGGAATGACTATCAGCGTCTCATAGCGAAAAGAAGAATCGGGTTGAAAAATAGGAATAACTGAATAGAAAAGAATGACTATTGGTTATAACTAATTTGTGGTTATATGTCTTGTTAAATGGCAAGATAAAACTACTTTTGAATGATATTATCTGTTTAACCTTCTTCACCAAAAGGGGCAGAAACTAATGACAATTTGTAAAAGGGCACCAATGGACTGCCATAATTTCCCCTTGTTAAACGGATAAGTCGAACGGGGAGGAGCGTGATTTGTTTGTGGGAAAGGCAAATGCTTTTCGTAATTGTAGTTTCACTGTAGTGGTGACCGACCGTTCTAGTTTAGACGAATATGAGGCTGCTTGAATTTTTAGTAGAGTTAGTAGGCATGGCCGTTCCAGTTGTCTATTCGAGAATTGTCAATGCTATGGCAGTTAGCACAAATACCCAATACTAGCCCTCGCGACCGGGTAATTACTTTTTCGCAGATGGTTCAGTATTGGGCTCGCACGCAGTAGGTTCCTGGATCAAAACCGGGCTCGGTCCGTACCTCTTCAATGCTCAGTCTACTCTGATCAGAAGCCGTCAAATATTAAGAACTATACAACACTCACTTGGCGTATGCCTTCTCCAGCAAGGCACTCCAGAACTCGTTGTTGTTCTTGGAGTGCATGAAGACCAGCCGTCCGTCGCACGTTGGCAGCCTGTCGTCCACGACGATGTCCACCCATCGTCCGTACTGCCAGAACCGGAAGTGGAACACGCCAGCGTATTGGGACACGAAGGACTGGTCATTGGGTACGACTCGGTAGAACAGGGCGTCATTCAGGGTCAGGTTTGCTACGGCCGCCAGCAGCCAGCAGTCGCCTGATAGGGGAAAGACATTTTTTTAAAAAAAATGCTTATATGAGTATCATTTCTAGTAGAGCAAAATATATAATGATATCTTTGTATATCAACTAAATATTCGATATTAATATCTGATATTTTCAGCCTAAGAATTGAGTTAAATTATCGTCGCACCTATAGCTATTAGCGACGGACATCTTAATTCAGAACAACAGACCAGTGACGAGACGACATTTGATGTAAGCACCCAACGCCAATTTTAGGGGTTTGTAATTAACATATTTAACATGAACAACCTCGACATAGGGGGTTGATTATTCGTCTGACTTTTTGGCTGCACAGACCGTTTATAGGTCGGCAGTTATTTTGGCAATGACCGGGCCCGAATCTGGGACCTTTTGCATGCAAGGCCGGACCGACTAGGCTCCTCAGCCCTCATGTCACAGGGAAAATTTGCTATATAATCCCTAGTACAGCAATTTATAATGATATTGTCGCAAGGAATGTCAATTAAATTTGATATCGATCTGACATGGTCAGTATCCTAGTAGGAGGAGGTAAAATGTCGTTTTTTATTTACAATTTGTCTGCTGAAAAACATCATTTGCGATGAAATTACAAACTATTAAAATAAGCATTTCTCTGTAAATTGTGCAGTATTTTTCTGGCCCTCCTGCCGACAATTTTTTCTGTAAAAACAACAGGCTTTTTACAATGTATGTTTTGAATTATCATGTT
Organism: Oedothorax gibbosus; assembly: GCA_019343175.1. NCBI lineage: Eukaryota > Metazoa > Arthropoda > Arachnida > Araneae > Linyphiidae > Oedothorax > Oedothorax gibbosus. The sequence goes on along the minus strand of CM033277.1, from coordinate 42,068,150 downwards.
GCCCTACAGCGTGCTGGTTCCAAAACCGCGGTTCTGCACATTGTTCGAGATTAGTACCAGAAGCCTGGACAACCTGTTGACTTTTTCAGAAATCGGCTCCATTTACAAAAAAAAAAGACAGCAATAGACTGGAGTCCCCCTCAGCACTCTTGGTATGGCGGCGCTAAGAAACCAGGCGAGATTTCTAAATAGCAACTATGCAGGCATGACCAAACTGCTCTCTCCAGATTCAGGACGGGACAAACAAAGAGTTTGAAGTTTGAGGCCGGAACCAAGCTGTTCCCGGACTACCCCAACTGTCGTGGAAGTGCTCAAGCCAGTCCCGAACACATACTCCATTGCCTCGGTTTGATGTGGAAGGACATCAACGACGACACACTTTTATTTTTGGACTTTCTCAGGGTCACAAACATTATGGAACTGGTCTAATTTTGACCCAGGGATATGTAAAAAAAAGTACCAGAAGCAGTGCAGCAAAATCCCAGCAGATACGTGTTAAGTTAACAAATTAATAAATGTTTTAGGTTTATTTTTTACCTTACCCAGTTCTCCTTGTACGACATCGAATCTTGTGGCTCCCTCAACAAATAACCTCGGATCATCACACAATTCCTGCCAAAAGGAAAGTTGCGTTGTGAATAAAAAATGAAGTTTAAAAGGAAATTATATCTACTATACAGTAATTAAAAGCTGAAGAAAAAGAATAAAACATATCCACTGAGCCAGTGCAGTATATCTCCTATGATAATTTAATGGAGTACAAATACTTATTATTACTTCAAACCTTCCCAACTAATAGTAAAAACCTTTCGTACAAATACAAGCAAAATAACAGCTTTTAAGTAATCACAAAGAGTAAAAAAAGGAAGTTCAAATCATTTAACTTAATGCAAATAACCAAGTTTAATTTTATTGCCAAATTTGTGCGTACTAAATTCTGACCAGTGATGCTTTTTACTGTTTGTAACACCCGTTATAAGTAATAAAAATAGGTACCCAAGAGTTATTGTTTGTCCATCCAACTATTCTATTTACTGCTAATATTTTAAGTTTCTTTCCCAGCGCACTTGAATTATGTGCCACACCCATAATATATTGATCATACGTGTGAGAAAAAGAAACATAACAGAGTGGCTTTTAAAAATTTTGGCATCTCAGTGTAGTATCAAGCAGGAATACGTTTAAGAAAATCTATGTTTATCAAACCTTGTTTAACTATTTCTGACCTATAGTTTGATATTCCGACATCAAATTGTTTGCTATTACAATGCTCAAAATTGGATTTCCAGCTCATAACTTTATTCTAATTGCTTTATGCAATGATTTATATATATATTTTTATATATAATTCAATTTATTATTCTGATTTTAAATATTTATAAAAAAATTCTTAGGTTTTATATTTTGTAAGCTTTTAATAAAAAAAAATGAAATTAAAGCAAATAGAGAACCTAAAATTACTATTTTATTATGTACTCAGCAGAGTCATCGACTTGTAGTATAATACACTAAGAATCAAGGCAACCCGTAGTTTTGGCCAGTTGCCAAAAGATTCCTTTATATTTCTAAGGATGTTTCATTAAAATTAAAAATGTCTTAAATTACAAAATTTCTAAATTTTTAAACACCATCTGTTGTTGGAAAAACTGACGTCTCTTCACTGTTAAATATTTGGCACTGAATTTTACGAAAAATATGGTTCCTAGTAGTTGTGCAAAGGGGCTGTTTCAATATATGATCGAAATTTGGTTGAACCATTTATCAGGCTTTGGAAAAAGAAATCTGAGAAATGGTTAATCGAATACCACAAATACGGTGACACATTTCACCACACAGCCGTTGCATCTACTAAGAACCATTTCTATATAGTAAAACCAAGCATACAATTTTTTAACGGTGTATAAGCCTGTACCCTTCAGTTGGTTTTCAAATTGTAAAGGATCTCATAATGAAGAGTTTGGTAGAATAACGTGCTAAGTGACAGTTTAAAAAAAAATTATATTTTAGTGTCAATGGACATATTATACATATTAAATCTTTTAAAGTTTACAAGATCCCCCTTTTATATAAACTTAAGTATATTTTTTGCCGTTTGCAAGTACGGTTTTTACCGGATTTAAGTGCAAACTAAAAACTTTAAAAGGTCTTTTTCTCGTTTTAACCTTTTTGTCACTTAGCACGTTCTTCCACTAAGCTCTCAGCTTGGTCCTTAAATACTCACCGAAGGTCTGCACCATTGTATGGCTCCATGGCAGCTCTTGCTGAAGTAAATGGAAGAGTCCACGGCGGGAAAGTCCTGGTCCTCGAAGAGGGTCCCGGACTTGAGACACTGGTCCCGGATCTTCTCGAAGTCCTGGACCTCGCCTTTGGGTCGAAAGCCGGATCCACGCTCGCCATACTGGAATTAAAATAATTCATTCGTTATACAGGGTGATTACTGATTGTATTAAAATTTTGCATTGAAAATAACAGTAAAATAAGAAGTATTATATCGAATGAGAAATTTAAGCAAAAGTACGCATATTAGAATCAATGGAATTTTATAAGGGTTTGGTTGAATTTTTGTCGCTCTAGAGCTGCACAAGGGCTATTGGCGACGGGCGTCATAATTTAGATTCATAGTTAAGTGACAAGTCGACATCAGAATAGGCACCCAACCTCAACTTTTAATTGCGACATTGTAAGCACGCGGGACTTTGGAGCACATTTAGCGTGCACTCCTTCTGCACGGCGCATTATTCGTCGGACTTTTTGGCTGCTTGGCAAGTACTTGCACTACAAAGATATTTGTAGTTAAGGCACTCTTGGTTCAATGGAAAAGATATTGGAGCAATATAATGATAGAGCAATTGACCGATGGAGCAATGAAATACCCTAATTAGATATAACATATTGCCTTCTGGCTTCAAAAGTACAGCGCAATGACCTATAATTTCCCTTATGGAAATTAATTGTTTGACAAAATCAAAACAACATAATTCGTCGGCTTCTTTCTGAACTTTTTTCATTTTTTCCACCACTCTAAATTAACAATAAACCGCCACTTTCATACGTCAAATTAATCGAACTTCTATGTACAATCTTCATTTATATGGCATACATAATTGTAATTTAAATAAAAATTTATTCGGAACATGTCTTAATATCTTAAATTTAGAGCAATTGTATTCAGTTTCATTCTACCTAACTGAAGATTTTTGTAGTGTAAGTCACAAGTGTTAAAAGGATTTTTAAATTTGAAAAAAAAAAACCAAATTAAATGAAACCGGTTACATTATTTGGTTGCAGTAAGTTTAGATCAAGTAGATTTTTTTTTGTTTAATGTTAAAAGTCAGGGCCGGATATAAAGATTTGCAAGCTGCATAGGCTACGATTGATTTGCCGCCCCTGTCACAATATTATCTCTCTTCGGGGAAAGATAGCTGGTTAGCTGCAAAATAGGGTAGTGTATGTGCTGTTTAAAATAGATACACTATTAAATCACCTATGTACCTTTACACACAAAATCGAAAGCGAAATAATCGGCGAATTTTTTTTTAAACCGTTCTACTATTTTTCTTTCAACTTCGAAATCGAGGAGGAGGAGGTGCAATTGCCGTCGCAGCGACCATGTTTGCTACGAAATATTAGTACTGTATAATATACGTTTACGGATTACGCATTAATGTAAATTATTTGTTTTCTTTCTTAAAAATATTCGTATCTTTATGATTATTTTTTTTATGCCGACTGCCGCATTAATTGATCGTAAAATTTGCCGCCCCCTAAATTCGCCGCTCTAGGCTACAGCCTACTTAGCCTATTTAGAAATCCGGTCCTGTGATAAAAGTTGTAGAGATAATCACTCTAAAACACTTGAATTACACTACATAAAAGACTAATTCTGCATGGAAATAACATTACATCAAACTAACCCTCGCAGTGTTTTTTTTTTTGTACATTGCAAATATTTAAGGGTCTTATGCTTAGATTCTAATAACTATTATGAAGTCATCATGCTATCGTCTTAAGAAATGACAAGTAAAAAACGGATCAATTATGAATACGTTTTAAGAAAGAAACGATGAAGAGAATTTTTTAAATCGAAGGACAAAAAAATTAATGCGTCACCTTCGTTCGCAATAATTAAAATTTAAAGCTTTGTCCCTTTCTTAGTTTATAGCACCATGATGTAGTAATAAACAAAATGTTTCATCAACTTTTCAAGTACAAGTACCACTTACATAGAAAGGACAAAAAAAAAACATGTGGGAAATTCATAAAATTTGATTTTAGAATATATTATATAAAGCATTTGTATTTTTAAAAAAACAATTTTAGCTATATAAAAATTTCTTGATGTAGTTAAAAGAAACGAGCACACACAAGAACTTTTTTCTCATAAGACTAATCTTAGTATTTGTAAAATTATTTATTCTTGAAATACTATTAGAGATTTTACGAATAAATTAAGGAGTTTCATTAATAAGAAAATCAAAACACAGGTTTATAATTACACATTTGATTCAGGTAAGCTTTTAAATATACAATTAAGCATTGGGCAAATTTCAACTGTTATTATCTAATTTTAATCAGAATCCCAAAAGGGTTTATAAGAAATTTGTAATGGAAAAACTTGATTTTTACAATAAGAAGCATTTTCTACAAGAGAACTACTAATTTGATACAGTTAAAAACAATTATTGATTGCATAAAGTAAAACAGTACTTACAAAGAGTCACCGTGAGTTCTTTATTAAAAAAAATTAAGGCGTTTATTTTTACAAAATGCCAAAATACCAAAATTTTTGAAAGGCGTTGATTCGAAACCCATTTGGAATATACAGAATTAGCAAAATTCGAATTATAAAATAAAATGTTAATACACCAGGCCAGAAACACAATATAGTTCAAACTAACAGAAATTCGGATTGTGTTCGCATTAATGAGGCTTGACTATTTTTACAACGCTGTTATCACACATAATTATCTAAATCTATATAGATACAACTAAAGATAAGGAAAAAACATATGAAATTGTTTGACAAAATTGACAAAAACGAATATATAGTATATAAATAAAAATATTAACAACATAGCCGACAACGGCCGCCTCGAAACAAGTAACACTCCAAAAAGGACTAGGATTCGAAGGAAAACTTTTAAATTGCCTGTTTTTTAAACAATAAATGATTTTTAAAATAAATTCTAAAACAAAAAAAGAGAGTAGTAATACGTTACTTTAATCTTATAATAGCCAATTGAACTAATATATATCACACGCTATCCTTCTAGTTTAAAATACCACAGCCTCAAAACTTAGAGAAAAGCACAATTTTTTCGCATATATATATATATATATATATATATATATATATATATATATATATATATATATATATTATATATATATATATATATATATATATATATATATATATATATATATATATATATATATATATATATATATATATATATATATATATATATATATATATATATATATATATATATATATATTATATATATATATATATATATATATATATATATATATATATATATATATATATATATATTTTTAAATACCTCAGCCTCAAAACTTAGTGGAAAAACACATTTTTTTCACAAAAAAACCTTGAGTTAGGGTTAGTTTGGATTATCGTCGCACTAGAGCTACACGATGGCTATTCAAATATACCTTGGAACAACTAAAACTCCTAAAAGGACTAGAAAAACTAAAATTGTTTACAATAAATGATTTTCAAAACAAATTCTAAAACAAAATAGAGAGAAGTGATACGTTACCTTTAATCCCATAATAACCAATCAAACCAATATATCACACGTTATCCTTCAAATTTTAAAAAACACCACAACCTCAAAACTTAGAGACAAAACACATTTTTTCATAAAAAAAACCCCTTCCAAGACGACAAAACTAGACAATTCCTTTCGAATGACCAAACAATGCCGTTGTAAACAAAACAATGGAATGAATTCCAACGACAACACCTCAATTCTGCCCGTTTTTACCACTGTAAAAAGTGGATGCAGGCAAAGGCGGAAGAGCGATAAAAATGTGCTTGATTTTATGTATCCGGACTCATTGGAACATATGTTCAAGAATGATATTGGTTTGACGTTTGTGTTCAATAAAATAACAAAAAATCGAAAGGGGTTAAGGATGCGTTATAATTGTTTTAAGATAACAAAAGGAAATTAGCACTATAATTAGAATGTGTGAATCGAATTGTAGAAAATGAGGTCAAATTTATTTATTCATTCATTCATTTATATACATTGAAATTTAAATTATCAAATATGTAAACGATTTTAATGTAATCATTTACATGATAAGAATTTGAAGATAACGTTTGTGATATTATTTGATATCAGTAGAATCTTTGTCTTTGTATGTGGAACCCGGGGTTGAATATTGTTTTGGGTAGTAAAAAATTAGTCTTTTCTTTAACAATTTTTAAATTAAATTTCAGTTATATTGAGATAAAATGACCCTAATACGTTTCTTAAGTTTTTACGCTTCTTTACTTTTTACGCTTTAACGAGGAATAATTGACAATGACATCAAAAAACACTTCTTTACCATTGAATTTTCATTTTAAAATATTACTAATTTTCTCTTTGGAAAAATACGTTTAAATCGTGAAAACACCTGATGGATTAACAAATATATATAGGCAATGGTTTATTTTAAAATTATGAGTAGTTATTTTTAGTGTACTAAGTTATTTTTAAATATATCTAATTGAGCATAGTTAAAACACTATCAAAATAATAAAAAGCGTATTTATAGGTATTTCTCGCTATCCTGATTATGTATTATTCGCCTTAGCATCACTAATGCTTTTAGGGGAAAAAATACCGTAGGGAAATTTTTATTACTTAGGAATGAATGATGCCAACATACACATGAACAATTTTGAATATTTTGAACGCAAGCCTTGAACTTTAATTAAAAAATACTCAATTTTTCCCTTATAACTTTTATTCAGTAAATAGTTCGAAACAAAAACAAAAAATATCGTTTAAGCTTAGGAAGCACTACACTTTAAATTAAGAAATAAATGTACGACCAGAACCTTTACTTTTGAATACATTCGAATGCACAACTCTTATAAATACATCCAATCTATTAGACATCATTGTTATTATTTGTTACGGAGTTTTAAGAAGTGTTGTGTTCCTCCACAATAAGGCAAAAAAAATCGTGATCACAGGTTCGAAAGAGTGAACACTGATTAGAGTCACTCGACATCGACTTGTGCTCGACTAATACGTGAACAAGAGTCACGAAAACTAGCAGGATATCTTAAATTTGGAGCACAGCTTCACATATAAGGCTTATTCCATATAACTGCAGATATTTGTAAAATCTCTAAAGTTGAAAAAATCTTTTTTAAATTTGAAAAGTCAAATTAAATATATAAAATAGGTTATGTTATTCACTTGCGGTAGCGTAGATCAACTATTTTTCTTTTTTTTTTCATTTTGCAGTGGATCATCACTTTTTAACACACGTGAGTTATACTACAGAAAGGGTAATTCTTCGTGAAATTAAGCATAAATTAAAATACCCCCCACAGCGTTTTTTTATTGTACATCGTAAACATTTAAGGACCTCTTATGCTTAAATTTTAATTTATATGTAGTCGTCTTAAGAAATGATAAGTACAAAACTGATAAATTATGTACGTGTTTTAAGAGAAATGAAACAATCAATAAGAAATTTTCAAAACGAAGGACAAAAACGTAATATTGCACCTTTGTTCGCATTAATTTTAATTTAAATGTGAGTCAGAGTTGTCCTTGTGTTTGCTCATAGCACCATACCATGTATTTATAAACAATTTTTTCAACAATTTCTTTCAAGGCAAGTATCAATACAATTTACAAAGCCAAAACCAATCGTGGAAAATATCATAAGTAGATTTTAGACTAACTTGTTTAAAAGCATTTGTAATTTTTACAAAGCAGTTTTTATTTTATAAACATTTCTTGAAGTATTTAAAGAAAAGCAAAAAAAAAAAAATATGTGCAATTGCGATTCTCTCGAATATTGACATTGTAGGTTTGCCATATCACCAGGATTGTTTCGACTTTGTGTCATTGAGATAGTAGTTCGTCGTCTATTAGAATTTTCTATTTGGACGACTAGTTTCGCTTATAAAGCAGATTAAAAATTCATCGCCGGTTTTAGATTACTAACGTATGAATTCACGTGATTTATTTATGTGGTTGTGCATTTGAAAGAAATCGGTAGTCAAGTTTCAAAAACATTTCAGTTTTTCGTTATTTATGGTATTTAAGGGACTTCCTATAAAAATGAAGAAAATGAACGTACGAGGGCTCCCATTTGTTTTCTACTGGGTGCATTGAAAACTGGAGTGAGGTGTGTGATTCACTGAACAGCAAATGAGCCGGTTTAATAACGAAACGCGGAGGAATACTTAGCACTGCAGCAGAAACGAACCCGGACAGAAAACCTAGAAACTTCCCTATTTCGCTATTGGGTTCGTCTTCGCTGGTTCTTAGTTAGTGATCCACGTGGTTATTTCTTTAAAAAGTTGGAATTTAAAATTAAAGAAAGTTAATTCTTTCGAACTAAAAATGTTAAAATACATTTAGGAACCCAAGTCATTATGGTAGAGGGGTCTCATACAAGCCTTGTATACAAGTGTAGAGAAAATAGTCATTTTATGTCCGGTTCGCTCAAAAGGGTGTGAGTGGGTTTTCGGCTCGCTGACACTTCACTCTTGTTTCCCTTCTAGCTCAATGACTGGGTGATCCAAAAATAATGATACCAGCTTAATACTAAATATCATTAAGCTATCGTGCGTGCAGAACAAAGCGGTAACCTTAGTGATCAATATGTAAAGGGTGATCCAAAAATGATGATAATATTTTTGCTACATTTTTGGATCATCCTGTACATATCGACTACTGATGTTACCGCTTTGTTCTGCACACACGTTAAGCAGTCTTATTCTGTATTATTGGAAAGAAGACCTCTGGTTAAGTTAGAGTTACTGGATATTGGCAATACTAACATGGACAGAGTCATGACAATCTTGGCGATATGACAACCACGATCACCAAGGTCATTATTCTGGCGGATCGCTATTGGCCAATATGGAACTAAATTGACTTGGGACGTGAAAGGAAACATTCGACAATTCTCCAAAACGCTTTATCATGACTCTGGAAGTATTAGTACAAGTTGACATTGAATCTATTTTATGTATTATCTATTATCTATCTATTTTAGGATCTATTTTAGGTTTTTTTAAATCTATTTTAGGATTCTATTTAGGGCTATCTATTTTAGGTTTTTTTAAAATCTATTTTAGGATTGCCCTCACAACTAAAAGGGAATGGAAGTGGGGCTCCAAACTGAAGTCAATCCAACTCTCGGTCAATCCAAAGGGGGAAGAAAAATTCTAAGCCTCATTTCTCCGGCTGTATTGAATATTTTTACAAACGGATTTTTATATCATAAATGTAGCTGACTTACAGAGTTCTATAACCCCACTTTTTGAAATTAGTTCGATATATATTTAAATTTTTCAATAAATAATTTTACAACAAAATATTCGAACCCCGCATTTCAGAAAGTGGGATAATATAGAATCCTGTAAGTCATCTACATTTATCATATAAAAAAACCGTTTGTGTAAATATCCAATACAGCCTGAGTAATGCGGCTTACAAAATTATTTTACGAAAATGAGCTTAGTGCTGAAAATTATCTAAATAAACAAAATATAAAACAAGTAAAGACTGCTGGTCTCCAAACTCAAGTGCCTCAGTGTTAATCTAATGCCGAAAAAACTATTTTCTCTGCCACATTTCTCCGGCTGTATTGAATATTTTTACAAACGGTTTTTTTTAAATAATAAATGTAGGTAACTTGCAGGTCTCTATCTTCCCACTTTTTGAAAATGCTTCGAATATTTTGTGTAAAATTATTTATTGAAAATTAAAAAAAATATTCGAACCAATTTCAAAAAGTGGGAAGGTCGGGACTTGTAAGTCAGCTACATTTAACATAAAATATCCGCTTGCAAAAATATTCAATACAGCCGGAGAAATGTGGCAGAGTAAATATTTTTTTCGCCATAGGATTAACACTGATGCACTTTGCTTTGGAGACCCCCGGATCAGCATGCCCATTCCTCCTTAATGGTATTCACAAAGTTGTTAATGAGTTAAGGGCGTCCCTGACTTCACCAAATCAACTCACCTTTCTGACGTGCTTAAACGACGTTCTGTTACTGCGAAAAGTGGTGACATACTGCGTTGGCATTGTAAACACAAACAAACAACACACAAACAGCTCTCTACAACATGCCGGTCTCAAGACCAACAAAACACAACTCGCTCTCGGTTCTTCCCAGATCCCACATGGAGAGATAGATGAAGGCCGTGAATGATTCGTTACCGGAATGGCTTCACAAGAGAAAGTTGTAAGGTATTTTTTATGTGGAGAAGATAGCGTGTCAAGTGTGGAATATTATATTTCATTCATACTGGCAATTAAAAATTTTGCTTGTGGTATTGATTTTTAAAAAGTTGTTATGATGGATATGTTTTGTTTAAAAATGAAAATTTTATTTTACAATGTCGTACGTTGTGTATGTATTTAATAATGTTTTAAGTATTTAGTTATTTTGTTACTGTACAGAGAATATGTAAAAAAATTTTAAAAAAATAATAAACAGTATTTTTTTCTTCTTCTGAGTAAAACGGATACATTTGAATTTCCTCCTCAGAAGATTTGCCTCAGAGTCTGAAAACAACAAATCTAAATAAGACTCTGGAGATAGAAATATGCAATTCATTCCAACTCAAGTTTTTCCTAACATATTACTACTACTACTACTACTACTGTCATTTAAAAAAAAAACTTTTTTGCAATGTTAATTTTAATTGATAAAATCAAATAAATTCCTTTTTAATAGTTTTTTAATTATGTCGATAGGTATAACAAATTATTTTAAAACTAGTGTAGCAATTTTTTTAATGCATCTCATCACATGTTTCATGTTCAAATTGAAATATTGTGCTAATGTATTAATTAATATATTTTAACACACCCCCCCCCTTCCCAACAGACGTACTCATCAGTCATGTAGATAAATTTACCAATTTTATTAATTTTTAAATGTTAAATCCTCTTAAGGATTCTTTAAAAACTATTTTCAACAAAGATTACAAATAATTTGAATTAAAAAAAAGAGCTTAAAAATTTATTTTAAAAACTACACTCTTAAAACAAAAGAGTGAAATTCACTCCTATAGGAGAAGTGCATTTTCGGCACCGGAAAGGAGTGGAAATTAACTCAGACTGAGTTAAAACCGCTCGTTTGTTTTAAGAGTGTAGTGTACTGAAAGCTAGTTTTCACTTTTAGCAGAATACAGTTCAGAAGTCGCGTAAACTACTAAAAACTAACTTATCGCATTAAAACATCAGAATCATTTTTGTAGTAAGATCATAGATATCATAGTTAAATTATTAGATTGGCAGATCACGTGACCTCCAATGCTAACGACGGGACGCGCATGGAGGCCAAAATAAGGGGCAAAATGGCCAGTGTTGCCACCACCTTAAGGAGAAAAATACTACGAAAAAATACCATTTAATTCAAAAATTACAAAAAAAATATCGTAAAAAAACTAGCTGCATTTTGGAATCTTTTTAGTGACTTGAAATGCTTTTCTAGTATTTTTTTTTATAATTTTAGACTTAAATGGTATTTTTCCGATGATGCCGTAGCATTTCTCTCCTTAAAGTGGAGGCAATACTGGCCATTTTACCCCCTTATTTTGGCCTCCATGCGCATCCCGTCGTTAGCATTGGAGGTCACGTGATCTGCCAATCTAATACTTTAACTATGATATCTATGAGTAAGGTACACAAATATATATAACGTAAAAAAATTGTAATCGCCAAGTGGAGAAAATATTTTCTCGCCCTGTAATATCTCCAGTGAAAAGCCATTCCTACATTGAGCCGTTAGAGTAGTGACGTATTTTAACTTCCTCCTTGCGGGAAAGCCTTCAACGCGTAGGCCACTTCAACAGAAGATTTACGAACACTCTAAATAACAGTTTGTCGATCTAAATGTTAATCCTGCTTTTCTCAATACTGATAAATTTTCGAAGTATATTTTTTTCTCAATAACTTTAATAATAAAAGCGTCCAAAAGAATATTCTTTTTGCAAATATTTCGAGAAAAGGTAGTTGCCATTCATTGTAAAAGCAAGAATGTAAAAAAAAATCCAAATATCTTTAGAAATAAAAATAATAAAGCGGAATATTTACGGAAGCAGAAATATATTTTTATAAGTGTGCTTGGATACAAAAATTTAAGTTTAAAAATAACTCAAATTATTTATGAAATTTAAGAAATTGTATACCAAAAACAGTTTAATAATAATATTTTTCGAAGTTTGTTTTCAATAACTTCAAAAATTAAAGCTTTCAAAAAAACATTTTTTTGTAAAAATTTCAAGGACAAGCAGTTGACATTTGTAACAAAAAACAAGTGTAAAAAAATCCAAATTATGTGTTTAACATCAGCAAAATCCGACACTCATTTTTCGCATTTCTTTTTAGCTCATGTAATTCTTCCTCGTAGATGAGTAACAAACTGGTTATGGGTTAGCTACACCTGCTGTTGTTATCTCTTACGACTTTGTCTGCAAGTGAAACAGTTATACAACTTTCTTTCTTTATTATTATTGAAGATAGCGTTATCGTAAGATACAAGTAAATCACATAGAGAAACATTTTAATATACTCGTTTAATACACTCGTTTTCTATCAAATTGTTGATATATCCCTTTAAGACCGGCTATCAGATGGCGCTGATTTAAGTTTATGAGACTAAATTTTAGAGTTTTATCGAAAAAATGCCCTAAACAGCATCAATGCCAGCAACTCCTTAAAAACAAAGTCACTTTTTATACAAATAACGACTGGTACAAGTCAGCTGCTTCGGTATCAATATTTTTGAAGCACTTGAACATTCTCTTTTATACCCGCACGATCGTGCTAGCTCGGTCGGAAAGGGATAAAGATAAGGAATTAATTTTAAAAAAAATCATTCGAGTGAAAAATTGTTTTTTCTTTCAGTCTCATTTAACAAAAAAAAAATCATAATAATAACATTTAAATAGGATAGGTTAATTAAACGCATTTTTAGCCTACTTTTCTTTTTTTAATTCGAAAGAATTAAAACAAGAAGTTCATAAAGAACTAAAATAGCCTACTTTCCTGTTACTTAAATACTTACTGAAGTTCTAATCGGGAAAAAACTAGGTTTCTAACAGTAAATATCATCAACAGCCGTTTCTACACTAGATTTATACATATTAGAAAAAAAAAATCGAAACACAGCATCCAGCTAATAATTTAAACTTCTAAAAGCCAAAATCAACTATTTTCCTTAATATTATTTCGCAAATCAATTAAACATTATTTATCGTCTGCTCGCGATTTATTTGTAGTTCGAGGAATAATAAAATATTTATTAATAACAAAAGTAATGAAACTCCAAACTGCATTAAAAAAATAAGAAATGTAAATTAAAACTTAGCATAATTGTATGCAAAAGTATGCCTTGCCGCTTTCTTGTTAGATAATTAATGAATAATCAAGGAATCAAATTGTGCTACATTTTATGACGTCATTCCAAACTGATTCATGAAAATATTATTTTGCTTCAAATATGTTTAAATAAATAAAGTTTCTCATGCCATTGTTGATTTGGCAACAGTGATTTAAATGACTCAAAATTGAATTTCAACGCTAATTTAATGGGAAATTCGCCGACAGATAGTAGATTTATGTCCGTCTGGACGTACAGACAGACAGACGCACAAAAGGTATGAAAGTTGGGTATCTGAGTTCATAGCTGTCTAACAAAAAAAGAATTTTTAAGATCCGATGGATAGAACCGATTTTGGAAGGGGGGGGGGGGGGTACGGACAGACAGACAGACAGACGGACGGACTGACAGACGGAAAGACAGACAGACATACGAACAGACAGACAGATGGACATCAACCGCATTTCAATACCTACAGTGACTTAAATGACTCAAAATTGAATTTCAATGCTAATTCAATGGGAAATTCGCCGACAGATAGTAGATTTATGTCCGTCCGTCCGTACAGACAGACGGACAAAAAGTATGAAAGTTGGGTATCTGAGGTCATAGCTTTCTAACAAAAAAAGAATTTTTAAGATCCGATGATTAGAACCGATTTTGGAAGGGGGGTACAGACAGACAAACGGACAGACAGGCGGACGGACAGACATACGAACAGACAGACATACGAACAGACAGACAGATGGACAGACAGACAGTTGGACATCAACCGCATTTCAATACCTACTGTGATTTAAATGACTCAAAATTGAATTTCAATGCTAATTCAATGGGAAATTCGCCGACAGATAGTAGATTTATGTCCGTCCTGACGTACAGACAGACGGACAAAAAGTATAAAAGTTGGGTATCTGAGGTCATAGCTTTCTAACAAAAAAAGAATTTTTAAGATCCGATGATTAGAACCGATTTTGGAAGGGGGGTACGGACAGACAGACGGACAGACGGACAGACGGACATCGACCGCATGTCAATACATACTTTTTCATTTTTTTAATTCTTTCGAATTAAAAAAAGAAAAGTAGGCTAAAAATGAAAAAGTAGGTATTGACATGCGGTCGATGTCCGTCTGTCCGTCCGTACCCCCCTTCCAAAATCGGTTCTAATCATCGGATCTTAAAAATTCTTTTTTTGTTAGAAAGCTATAACCTCAGATACCCAACTTTCATACTTTTTGACCGTCTGTCTGTACGTCCGGACGGACATAAATCTACTATCTGTCGGCGAATTTCCCATTGAATTAGCATTGAAATTCAATTTTGAGTCATTTAAATCACTGTAGGTATTGAAATGCGGTTGATGTCCAACTGTCTGTCTGTCCATCTGTCTGTCTGTTCGTATGTCTGTCTGTTCGTATGTCTGTCCGTCTGTCTGTCCGCCTGTCTGTCCGTTTGTCTGTCTGTCTGTACCCCCCTTCCAAAATCGGTTCTAATCATCGGATCTTAAAAATTCTTTTTTTGTTAGAAAGCTATGACCTCAGATACCCAACTTTCATACTTTTTGTCCGTCTGTCTATACGTCCGGACGGACATAAATCTACTATCTGTCGGCGAATTTCCCATTGAATTAGCATTGAAATTCAATTTTGAGTCATTTAAATCACTGTAGGTATTGAAATGCGGTTGATGTCCAACTGTCTGTCTGTCCATCTGTCTGTCTGTTCGTATGTCTGTCCGCCTGTCTGTCCGTTTGTCTGTCTGTCTGTACCCCCCTTCCAAAATCGGTTCTAATCATCGGATCTTAAAAATTCTTTTTTTGTTAGAAAGCTATGACCTCAGATACCCAACTTTCATACTTTTTGTCCGTCTGTCTGTACGTCCGGACGGACATAAATCTACTATCTGTCGGCGAATTTCCCGTTGAATTAGCATTGAAATTCAATTTTGAGTCATTTAAATCACTGTAGGTATTGAAATGCGGTTGATGTCCATATGTCTGTCTGTTCGTATGTCTGTCTGTCTTTCCGTCTGTCTGTCTGTCCGTCTGTCCGTATCACTCTTCCAAAATCGGTTCTATCCCTCGGATCTTAAAAATTCTTTTTTTGTTAGAAAGCTATGACCTCAGATACCCAACTTTCATACTTTTTGTCCGTCTGTCTGTACGTCTGGACGGATATAAATCTACTATCTTTCGGCGAATTTCCCATTGAATTAACATTGAAATTCAATTTTGAGTCATTTAAATCACTGTTGCCAAATCAACAATGGCATGAGAAACTTTATTTATTTAAACATATTTGAAGCAAAATAATATTTTCATGAATCAGTTTGGAAAGACGTCATAAAGTGTAGCACAATTCGATTCTTTGATTATTCATTAATTATCTACCAAGAAAGCGGCAAGGCATACTTTTGCATGCAATTATGCTTAGTTTTAATTTACATTTCTTATTTTTTAATGCAGTT
The DNA here is from genome assembly GCA_019343175.1 of Oedothorax gibbosus. Lineage (NCBI taxonomy): Eukaryota > Metazoa > Arthropoda > Arachnida > Araneae > Linyphiidae > Oedothorax > Oedothorax gibbosus. The sequence continues at coordinate 42,052,067 of CM033277.1, read as the reverse complement.
CGGAGTAGTTTCATTACTTTTGTTATTAATAAATATTTAATTATTCTTCGAACTACAAATAAATCACGAGCAGATGATAAATAATATTTAATTAATTTGCGAAAGAATATTAAGGAAAATAGTTGATTTTGGCTTTTAGAAGTTTAAATTATAGCTGGGTGCTGTGTTTCGATTTTTTTTTTCTAATGTGTATAAATCTAGTGTAGAAACGGCTGTTGATGATATTTACTTTTGGAACATAGTTTTTTTTCCCGATTAGAACTTCAGTAAGTATTTAAGTAACAGGAAAGTAGGCTATTTTAGTTCTTTATGAACTTCTTGTTTTAATTCACTAACTTTATTCGCAAAAATAATTTAAACCTTAAATACATAAATTTAATGAGGAAAAAATCTTTTGTAAAAATGTAAAGCGTGTTTAAATTACGTGTATCTGGAGCAAAATGACTAAAAGTATACTTGCTTTATAAGTAATTCATTTAAATTGACGATAGTTATTTCCTTCATAATCTTTTATTTATCCCTTCATATTTTAATGAAGTTCAAAATTTAATTTTTATTTTTATTTTTGCCTTTTCTGCGATGGGGCCCCGATTGGTCCTCTGTTCTCACATGACATTGATTAAAATCGAGACACAAGAAAGAATTTATTTTTATAAGCATTTCTGTTGCCACTCAAGGCCTGAAACATGCCCATTAAATAACCAAAATAAATTTTCGCTATCTATTGAATTTCCTATTTCGTCATTTACCTACCGAAGAAATGGTTACATAGCAAAGCCATACTTCGACAGAAATCAGGATTTCCAAACTATTGCATTTGTCTAAGGGTTCTCTCCACTCTGAAGGTTCCTCTTTTTAAACTCTTTCTTCTATCTTTTCAACGTGGCTAAATTTGCAACTCTGCAATGTTCTAATAACACTGCATTAGCCAACACAAACACCTTAAAACATCTTGCATTAGCCATTATAGGCCAACACGTACACAAAGAATCCCTTAACCTTAAGAGAAGCTTTTTCATTGTTTGTCTAAAGCCATCATCTTAAAAAACATTCGCCTAATAACAGTGCTAGAAGATGCGATCTTCTGTTGGACCCAACGACATAGCCAAGAAAGAATGAGTATCTTACAGTAAATGGAAAAGGTTGGGTGCATACCCCATGAATTGCTGCATTTGGGAGATGGGTTGCCATTTTTGGCTACAAATTTCAGCTTATCTGTTACTTACACACACTGTCATGTTAAATGCAAACAATAAAGTATATTTTTAATAAGTTATTAACCATTTAATACTAAACAAGTTACATTAAAAAACCAAATTTAAATATTTTGTGTATCTAATTTGGAGTACGCAGCCCTTTTTAGTTGGAGCTGTAGAGTGGTTTTAGACAGACAGACAGACAGACGGACTAACCAATATTTGAAAATCACATTTTAAGAATAAGCATCCTCCAAGACGTGCAGAAAACAAAATCTTCATTTTGGATTTTTAACCCCATTGCAAAACTTCGTTACCTTATATTTCATATTAGGTAATTGAAAGTAATAATCGAAAATTGTCTAATAAATTTCCGTGTCTGGTGTTGAAAATTCGCCAAGCCGCTGCGCCAAACTCACGTGATTTGGGTAGTCGGGAGAAGTTATGTTCGCCCCTGTGTAGATTTGCCAAAATGCTCAGTCTTTCATTATCATGGGTCTTTGGTTAGACCGCGAACAGAGAGAGGCATTGATGAGGGATGCTCTTTATATAGCATCCAGGAAGAAGCTCAAGATGAATGGGACTCCTAGAGGAGAGAGAGATGAAAGATAGCCCGAAAGATTGAGAAGGGGATAACGTGGGAGATGCCAAACACGTGTCTATATAATTATTTTTCTGTTAGTATTAAGATGTGATTTAAGCTAAATAGTCTAAGTTATGCATGTCGTTGCACTAAGGCTATGTCCTGACTACGCCACAAATGCCACAAAGGCAACAAATGCAACAAAACTTGGCGACTTGGCAGTCAGCCCCATGCTATTGCATCGCTTGGCGCCCTTGGCGGTCGCCATATTTTGTTGCATTTGTTGCCTTTGTGGCGTTTGATGTCGTAGTGAGGACATAGCCTTAGGGCTACACTTTGGCTGGTGACGTATCTCGTGATTTTGTCAAGATCTGAGGTCGACAGCTGAGCGGGCACCATGCAATCTTGCAGCGACAACATACGCGGCATCAGGACATTGGAACACGGCAGATTTAACGTAAAACATCTCAAATATGTTGCCAATATCGCCAAATTTAATTTATAAAAACACGATAACTGAGAGTGAAATCTTTTTCTCCTCAAAACTAAAATTTTGATTTGAAGTAAGTTTATAGACAAATATGTCGCCAGGCTCGCCAAAGTCTCCAAATTATGAACAAAAAACCAGCGAAATGTGTTATTTCCCTCCATAATTGAGAGTTCAGCTTGAAATATTACGCCTTATATTTTTTTTATTTATGGTTCAACTGTCTAAATTGGAGTAATGTGGAAAAAATATTATGGCTTTTCAAATTGGTATCGACGACGATATTTAATTTTTAAGAGTGTGATTGCATGGCACAGCTGGTTTTGAATTAATTATTAACGAAATGAGTAAATGGATAATGACAATTTAAGTTAATATAACTGACGCCGTGAACAATGCTATTACCGTTATAGTATACAATATGGTACACATACTAGAATGCAATTTGATACATATATTTCAAACCCAAGCGAAGAACAGGTATTAATTTGCTCCTAAACAAGAAAAAAATAAAACAAGGTGTTTTGTCTGCCAATAGCACAGCTAAATTATTTCTAAAGTGAATTTTAAAAGGTTTATTCAATTTTTTAATTGACTTTTTACATATAGGGTCAGGTGGGGCAAAATAGGTAAAAAAAACCAGCATATTTTGCATTCGCACCTCCAAAGCAATAAAAATATCAATTCAACGTGTGTAAAAAATATTTAGGATATGCAAATGAACTTTTCTTATAACATTTAAAATAAAATTCTCTGAAAAAAAAGTTTTTGATATTGATAAATGTGTTTGAAAAAGGGATGTTTTTAACCTATTTTACCCCACCGGGTGGGGTAAAATAGGTTAGTAGTGGGGTAAAATAAGTCATGCTTTAAAAACAACTTCAATTGCACAGTTTATTGAATTAATTGCTTACAGTGTTTAGAGAGCAATCAAGTAGCATATCTAAAACTTCACAAAAAATAATACAGTCCCCTGGGGGTAATTAATGGGTCAGGAAGGACCATAGATATCATAGTTAAAGTATTAGATATGCTGATCACGTGACCTCCAATGCTAACGACGGGACGCGCATGGAGGCTAAATAAAAGGGCAAAATTGCCAGTGTTGTTGCCACTTTAAGGAGAAAAATACTACGAAAAAATACCATCTAATTCTAAAATTAGAAAAAAAAATACTAGAAAAGGATTTAAAGTCACTAAAAAGATTCCAAAATGCAGCTAGTATTTTTACGATATTTTTAAGGAGGATATTAGTATTTTAGAATAATTCTAAAATTACAAAAAAATATCGTAAAAATACTAGCTGCATTTTGGAATCTTTTTAGTGACTTTAATTTAAATCCTTTTTTAGTATTTTTTTGTAATTTTAGAAATAAATGGTATTTTTTCGTAGTATTTTTGTTCTTAAAGTGGCAGCAACACTGGCAATTTTGCCCTCTTAAAAAGCCTCCATGCGCGTCCCGTCGTTAGCATTGGAGGTCACGTGATCAGCCAATTTAATACTTTAACTATGATATCTATTGGAAGAACATTTACGATCTGAGAAGCATCTACTTCAGAAATATCATATTTTTTTAGAAAAAAAAATGAAAAGGAACTTTCTTTTGTTCTTACAAATTTAACTGTGTATGAGTCTTCTTCAATTTGTGAAAGAATAATACCACAAAATAATTTCTTGATTCTTTTCCCCAAAATCTCAACCTGTACAAACTTTCCTAATCGCAACGAATTGACATTGTCAGAACCCTCTGTATTTCTTTGAAAGGGTTTCTTTTCTTCTCTGTTTCTTTGTAGACATTTGTGCAGAATTATTAATTTCCCTTCTTACCTTTCATTATGAAGTCGATCTAAAGAAGTTGAAGGTGTCCAAATTTCTCCCACTTCTCGCTGCATGCGTGCTCTTTTCGCATTCTACATGGCTTCCTTGCAAACTATTGCTATCTTGGAGAAGTGTCCCTATGATTGCAGATTTGATGTGCTTTAAAGGAGAACCTATACTTGACTCATCTTGAAGGGTAAGCTCAAACAGTCTGACGTCTTGTAGTTACCGACATAGATGACTCTGCTGCAACAGCTTGACTTTTTTTTTAATTGGTGATGTGATTGCCATTGATTCAACTGTTGGAATTGTGCATGGGACGTGGTGTTTTAGCATTAGTTTTCTTACAATATCTTTTGAGAAAATATCCTACTTCTTTTGAATCCACAAACACTGTTTTTGGATTGAAATTCTCGAAAGCGGTTTTCAATAATGGGGACAATGGGGTTCAAGGGGACAATGAATTTCAACTTTTCAGTCATTTATGAGTAAAAGAGTGACAAACCAATATTAAAAGCAATTAATAGGAATAATAGTTATCAGAAAGTAATTAAAAAAGCAAAAAATTATGTTAGTTGTATAATGTGTGCTTAGCCGTTCCTATATTAAAATATGACCTATTTTACCCCACTCAGGTTTTTTCTCCAAAAATTTAGTTATTCCTTTGTTTGCTTTGAAACTTTCTGAATTTATTCTTGAACATCATATGCACACAATAAGATAAAAATTTAATATACACGTACTTCTAACTTTTCTTAAAACAAAAGTTTCCCTAATGAAAACATATAATAACAAAAAACTGTAACTGTATAGTAGAATTTACAGTTAGTTTTGCATATAATGACGAACATTATCAATAAAATATAAAAATGGCATCAGAAGAAGAAAGAATTATCTCATTTGTTTTTAAGGAATTTTGTTTTAAAACTGACCTATTTTACCCCGTGAATTATTTTACCCCACCTGACCCTACTTCGTTTTTTTTAAATACGACTTACTAACATTCGAAATTTCCTCATCTTTTTTGTGATAGAATTGGCATGTATAAGCATTAAAAATGATATCGGATATTTTGGCTCTGATTTTCCAAAGATCAAAGACATTTCGTTTCCTTTCATAGTAGTAGTATCAGAAATATTTTAGTAAATGTGATATTAAAGGTTTTTCCGGAAAGTTATCGTTGCTACAATAATTAAATAATTATCTTTTTTTTTTAAAATATCATACCCTCCTAGGCGGCCAAGGAAATATTATACTCTCATAGGATCTCGTTTATAGTCTCCGAATTGAACTTTAAACATGTTTCAAAGAATTATTTACTTTCTAAAAAAGTTCTTTTCAGCTTCGTTGCTGAATTTTCGAGAGCATTGTCAATAGCACATCAACGATACAGAAGTAGGAAGCCGAAGGAAACAGCTAAACTCCGTTTGTGTGGGGATGTGTGTTATAAATAAAAGTGCATTTTCTTTATCTACTAATCTTCTTTTCAACGAAAATCTATGGGTTTTTTTCAGTTGTGAAGCGAGTAGCAAGTTCCAAATGGTGATAAAAAGCATTTCACTGTGGTATTTTTTTTACAACCGGAAACATTTTAGGTACTAAGTAGAATCTTGTAGCTGCCAAAAGTATTTAAGAATGACTCCTTATTTTAGAGAATGGGGTATGGGAATAAAGTGTTTCGAGGCTATAAATATACACAAGGAAAATGATATAAACAAATAAAAAGTGCACATTTGAAATTTATCTGCACAAGACATATGTTCAATTACAAAAATAAAGTAGGATAATCAACAATAATAATTGGATATTTCAGAAAAGGAAACACCCCCTTCCCCTTTTGCATGACTTGCTATTTATGCAATCACGATTTCAAGCCTACTTTTCTTTTTTTCAATTCGAAATAATTATAAAAAAAGAATTAAAAAGTAGGTATTGATATGCTGACGACCTTCGTCTGTCCGTCCGTATCCCCTTCAAAATCGGTTCTAGATGTCTGATCTTAATATTTTTTTTGTTAGAAAGATAAGACCTCAGAGACCCTTCTTTTATACTTTTTGTCCGTCTGTATGTACGTCCAGATGGACATCTGTCTATTGTCTGTTGGCGATTGCCCATTGAATTAGCATTGAACTTTAATTTGTACTCATTTGCGATTCTGTTGTTGTTGTTGTCGTGTCCATGATGTGTGCAAAAACTAGATGGATCCGAAGCTGTCGTAGACAGCTTTCGCTATTTCTTCTGCATCTTCGGAGAGAATTAAAATTTCTGGGTCTTCAAAGCCAATCCTGAAGAGCCTGGCTTGAATTGCTGGGCAGCCAAAGATATGCTGCGGGGACAGTTGGACACCAGGACAGTTTGGGCAGTGTGTGGAGAAGCTTCTTTGTCCTTCCGTTGAGATTTTCATTCCTTTTAAATGTTTTGTTCGTAGTCTGGCTATTATTGAAGATATTGTACGGTTACAATTTAGAGCAGGGATGGAATATTTAAAATTATTTTTGATAAGTCTACGGCTGGCAACTGCATTGGCGTCAACGACAGTTATGAGGTTAGATGATTGGGGGCAAGCTCTTGATTCTTTGGCAAGCTCATCGGCTTTTTCATTTCCAAGGATGTTAACATGAGAAGGTATCCACTGTAACGTGCAGGTTTTCTTGGCTGCGATGACTTTGTTGATGGATAGGATTATTTCATGGCTGATTTGGCACTTGCCCTCCTGAATGGCCTGCAGGGCAGATCTTGAATCAGAAAGGATTGCGATTCTGTGACACTTATCATAGACATCAGTGACATTTACAGTAACTAACTTCTTGTTTTCCAATAAGAATTTCAGTAAGTATTTAAGTAACAGGAAAATAAGCTAGCTAAGTTATTTAAAAAACTTTATTTTTTAGTGAAAATCATTTAATTGTCCTCAAAAGAAGTATAAAAAGAAGTATAAAAAGAAGTATAAAAAGAAGTATAAAAGAAGAAAATAAAATTTTCATTAACTTGAAACTGAATAAACTTAAGGGAGAAGAAACTCTGGACAAATGCCAAAAACTCCCTTCAATTTTTTTTTTATGGATTGCCAGCCAGACTAGGAAATTCGAGAAGCCATTCATCATCATGTAATCACCATTGCAAACAAGTACATTGCGGTGACTCTAAAATAACAGCGAGATTTATTGAAAGCGGCTTCTACAGACTGTTCAACAAATAAGTAACCCATTTAAAAAATTAAGTATCTTGGCAACAACTATAGGTAGAAGGAGGCGACAAATGACATGCGTATCAGGAATAACTTGGTAACTAAACACTGGTTCCGCGTCAGGTTGACCTGACCACCTAACCGGGACATATGCCTAGCACCCCAGAGAACTTGGTCACGAAAGCTGAAATGGGCACGGCCGGCCTTGGCTCACTAACGGGATGTTGTGCCGAGAAGTTTAGTTTTTTTTTAATCAGGAATAAGAAAGACATGTAACATAGGCGTAACATATGCTTGTAGGACACTCAATAATTTTCAGTATAAACAGTAATTTTTATGCAACATTAATTTTTTTTATTAAATAATGAAGTTTTTTTCCCTGCTCTTCTGCGATATGCTTTGACTGTTCATTGTCATAATCTTGCTTAATTGTGTTCTATTCATTTTGTTGGATATCGAAATATTGCATGAGTATCGACGAGAAACATTCTTAACCTTATTCACCAAAATTCATTCCTAAAAAGGATTTTATTTTCTGTTTTTGTGAAATTGTTGCAACCTATAAGTGAAATATAAATAAAACTAGTACCAAGGTGTACTTACAGACTAGAAATAAAAAAAATGACCAAATTCAGTATTTTTTTTAAAATTTTAAATCTCTTTAATCTCGTAATTCTTTTCCTTTAAAATTATGTATACTAAGTTTAAAATTTATGTATTCTATTTCGGAAAAAGTTACAAAAAGGGATTTTACCACTCATGCACAGAAATTTGTATATCTTTTGTCATCTTGAAAATCAATTTTCTAAGGTCAGTATGGTATGCATAAATATGCATATGATAACTCAAGTTTAAATTGGTATTTTAATTCAAGATTTTTGTATTTAAATCTATAATTAATTTTGAGATGTTGTGAACCTCAAAAAAGAAGATTTAGTTTTTAATCCATTTCTTTTATTAAATATCAAAGTTATATTTTTGTGTTAAAAAATTTGTTTTTCTTATTAATCCTTATATCGCTAAAGCCATCTGCATCCCTTCCACTCCCTCCCCTCCCATCCCATCCAGGGCACGCCCTTGTTAAAAGTTCGTGAAAACTTTATAAATAGGGTACCCGAAGTACCAAACATTCACGAACTACCTTTCCAATTTCTTACTACCTTACAATAAATGCAATAAAATTAAATATAATAATGTATCTCCATTGACAAATTGTATACAACTTTACTTAAAACTTATAAGTTCAATGATTAGATTCAATTTTTAATATTATAGTACTTATTTTCCTCACATCATACCAATCAAAGGTTAAACGTTACGTAAACGTTAAAAGTTCTATATTTTACCCCGTATTAAGTACCCCGATAATTTTTATTATTATTTTTAGATGGTTATTGGCTTTATAGATATATATTATATCATCGAATTATAGAAGTCTTTACTTTCCACAAAGTAATAAAAAACTAACAAAGTTTCATAAAATTATTCTTTAGTCCAAATTTCATTGTGTTATATAATTAAAACTAAAAACTTTTATCGAAAAAACATACTAACAAATGAAGAGCTTAGTGGAAGAACGTGCTAAGTGACATTTTTGAAAAAATTGAGATTTTTGTGTCAATGGACAACTTACTAACTTCTTTAACGGTAACAAGTTTCCACTTTTCCATAAACTTTAAGTTTATTATATTTTTTCAGGTTTGCAAGTTCCGTTTTTAACGTATCTAAGGGCAAACGAAAAACTTAAAAGCTCATTTTCTCGTTTTCACCTTTTTGTCACTTAGCACGTTCTTCCACTAAGCTCTTCAAATTAAAACTAAACATAGTAAGTAGTTACCAGAATTGCTAACAGAGGGCGTCACTGAAGTAAGCAAGAGCAGACAACTTGTAGAAAATGTAGGTCAGTGAGCCAATGCCGTTTCTCCACTCGAATGTCGTGAAATGCAGCTCAACCGTTATTTTCTCCTCTCTATCATCTGGGGGTGTAGCTCAGTGGTAGAGCGTTCGCTTTGCATGTGAAAGGCCCGGGGTTCGATCCCCCGCACCTCCAAGTGAACTTTTTTTGTTTAATTATTGCAAAATTTCTTTATTTGATTAAAAGTCTTCATAAGATGTTCATATTTTTTTATTCAAATATTTAGATTACCTTAACTGAGATGATCCCCATTTTTTTATAGATGTATTTTTTGCTTTTCTTTACTGATTTGCTTTAAGTTTCTCTTTTAAAAAATTAAAGTTAATATAAATTAATATGCAAAGTTATTTCATATAAATGTTATTTAAAGATGGTAAAATATATTTGTTTGATTAAAAGTCTATATTAGAACTTGAATTTTTTCGATTCAAATCTTTTGATTACCTTAACTGTTAACCCCATTTTTTAAAGATGTTTTTTTTTGTTTTTCTTTATTTATTTGCTATAAGTTTCTTTTAAAACAAAAATCACAGTTAATATTATTTAAAACGTAAAGTTATTTCTCTCAAATTCAAAAATAGACAAGGCTTTCTAGACGAAGAAAAGAAAAGCGCACGAATATATAAGAAATCGGTTATTTAAAAAATTATTTTCCCCCTGAATTGATGTCTGCGATTGCAATGCTATTTTATATTAAAACAAGTGCAACAACGTAACCACCAGGTTTCAAAGGAAAATTAAATTAATTTTAAAAGATTAAAATTAATTTAAATTAAATTTCAAAAGGCCAACTTCGAAGTTCTCTACAATTTAACGACGTCTTGTACTCTTTCCTGTGAAGATCCAGATGTTATAATTAACACTTACTTTCGGTTTATCAGGGAATTAATCCCGACAATTAGGAGTCGACGACGTCGGGAATTAATCCCGACAATTAGGAGTCGACGACGTCGGAATTAATCCCGACAATTAGGAGTCGACGTTCTGTTGTTCCAACGATCTGGCGATGAACCAGGCCAACAAAGAAACGATTGTTCGTCAACCTACCATTTCACAACACGACAAGGTCGTACTTTGAAGACAGACAAAGATGCGGATATTTTTTTTATAAGAAAATTATACGGTAAATCTATACAATAAAACTAATTATGAAAAACAGTCTCTCCCTCCCCTTATAGAAACATTTTTATGTATTATTATTTAAAAATAAAGTGTTATAAGGGAATGACCGTGACATGTTGGGACCCTGAACAAATGCTCAAATATTTTCGGAGGCCTTTTTTCGAATAATATTATTTCTTTATTTAAAAAAAAATTTGCTTATTGTTACAGAAAATTCAAAAATATTAATTTAAATTGTGTTTTTTATAAATCAAACAAAATTATAAAGCTCGTGAAACAAAATTCAGTTGAGCACCTCTAAAAATATAGGCCCATGGTCTAGACCTAGTAGGGTTAGGAAATTATCAGAGCTTGAGTGTTCTGTAGTACTAATTAGAAAGAGTACTGGGATAACAATGTATTTTACTTATTTTAGTATGACAACGAAGCGTTAGATATACTCAATTATGTTAGATATATAGTAATAATATTTATTACATTTACATACGAAGTTATACAACGATCACTACGAAAAATACTAAACAGAGAGCAATTTGTGTAAAAATCGAAAACAATTCTTTAAAAAAAAATTAATAAATAATTTAAGCTTTTTACCACATGTTAACTACCAATAATCGTAAACACAATCCTTACCCCCCTAAAAAACATGATAATTTTAAGGTTTTAAATTCGAGTTTTGTGTTTCTTCTTCTTGATTTGTCTAACATAAATAATTGTTAAATACTGCGGTTTTCATTTGTCTTTTATTTTGTTTACTTAGGTAAACTTAAACAGAAATCTTATTTTCGCATTTCAAATTTTCTTCCCAATCCATTAATGGCAATAAATGTCATAAAATAATATTATATACTCTCATTTCCTTCCTAATTTAAAAAGCACACTAAAAAGGCCAAGTGAATCCAATTATAACCAGCATCAAAAGAAGCATTCTCCATTTAATTCGAGTCAATGCATTAACCGATGAGTACGTGTACATAGTGCATCCGAAAGATTAATTAGTCCCTGTCCAATCCATTAGTAGCATACAAAATGAAATTCGTCACAACTACATTATCCTTTTTATTTCGGATGATGGAGGGTGTTCTTTATGTAAAAGATTATGTACGTGGGAAAATGAAGCTTTGTCCATAGCCCTTTTCACTTGCAACAGTTAAGGTTAAATTCCCCTCTGAGGAATAAGAAAATTGGTTGAAGTGTAAACTTTTGTTAACTGCTTGAGATTAAAATTTTAATTCTTAACGGAATTTTTTTTTAAAATAGTATTCTTGTAACAAATGATTATAAATGACTTCAGCATACTTTAAATTTTAAAATTTGGTAAATTTATAAAATGTATGTTTTTTTTAATTGTATTTCTGGAATACCTGACAGTCAGGTGCCGGATTTATGCGTATATATCCCCCAAAGGTTAGGTTTGTTTAGAATTATCGTCGAACTTCAGCTATACACGAGGGCTATTGCCAACGGGCGTCGTAAGTTTGAACTACCGTCAAGTGACGCGAGCCGACATCTGAGCGGGAATCCGACACAACTTTTAATGGTGAAATCGTACGCGGCTCCAGGACTTTTGAGAATGCCGGCGAATTTGACCGATGACAATTTGACCCCGGATAATTTGCCTTGGATAATTTGCCCGCGGAGAACTTGACCGATAGCGATTTTGGATAGCGCTGCTGGATATGGCGGCTTTTCGCCCAGTTCATAGATTTTTCTCAACTCAAGTCAATGGAGGTCTTTTTCTTGTTTGTCTTTTTCTTGAGGGAGGTCTTTTTCTTGAGAATTCGATTCGGTAGGTGGGGGGTGGGAGGGAAGAAGCCGTTCAACTGACATGTGAAACTTTGAAGTTGCATAGAGTTGCATAGCGGTGACCTCAAAGCGTTATACCGGATGCGGATCATCGAAAGATCTATTATATTAGTAATTTAGTTTTTATTGGATGAGTTTTTCGAAGATAAATTTCTTGTGTTTCTGAAATTATTTGCCAAGGTACGGCACGGTAAGACGTTGGAAGTTAATTTAAGCAAAGAAATCAAAATATATATAACATGAAATTAATGACGAATTACAATGGAATGGTTAGAAATTGCAGTAGGCTTTTTAACTAAATTTTGGTGTATTGAATAAAAATAATTACAATTTATATAACTAATTAAATTACATGTCACCTATTAATTAACAAACATGTCACATATTAATTAACTAACTTTTTTTTAAATTAATTTTAAAATATTCATAAAAGTGACATAATTAACGTTACAAAAAAAAGGGGTATTTATTGCCTCCCCCCCCCCCCCCCCTATATCAAATTTCAAACCGGTCAGTTCTTCCTCCAGTGTCGTCAAAACTGTCGTCAACAACTTTCGAAAAAGAAGGGGGGGGGGGGGGGGGGGGGGATTGGTCCAGAATATGACATGTCCAAACCCAAAGGAACGGGTCCACAAAAGGCACTGGAACTATTTAATTTTTTATGCATTTCCCAATTACTAATATACCATACTAATAATTACTGGTATTTGAATTAAATAGATTTTTTCATGGTATATATAGTTTTGAGATGAAAATTCATTAGAAATAGCTACTTGACTATTATTGTAAATGGAAGTAATGGAATGAAAATCTATTTGATTATATTAATTCTTGCCTAAATTACTGGTATATAAAAAGATCGGGACACGAGATAAAAATTTCCTGTAACCTTATTCCCACAATGTCAATGTATAATTAAAACTAATTATTAAAAAACTTTAATACACAATAACATAAATAAATGTTAGATTCGCTGTAAGTTTCGAGAAAGTAAGAAGAACGATGAGACTGTACTTTTGCTCGAAATTAATTGTCTGTCAATCCTTAGTAGCATCATGATATTCGTCACAAACATTATCTTTTTTTGATGATGAGTTTTTTTTGTAACAAATAAGTCCGTAAAAAGGAAGTTTTCCAACGCTTTTACTTAAAACTTAAGGTTAATTCCCCTCTTGGGATAAAAATTAGTGAATAAATTTTGTTTGCGATATTAAAATATTTACCTTTTAGGTTTTTTTTTTAAAATAGTTTTACTTTAACAAAGATTTATAAATGACGTTCGCATTTAAATAAAAATTTTAATAATTAATAAAATTATGTTTTTTAATTATTTCTGAATACTTAAGTCAGTTCCATTTTAATCGTAATATCCCAAATTGTTTTTTAGAATTGTCTTATGTCGCACTAAGCTACACTTTATGTAATCTATTTGAACTAAGTCAAGTGACGACCAAATCTAATGGATAATCACAAATTAATGTAAATCTAGGTAACTTGACATTATTAAACCACTCCTCTCACGGAAGGGAATTTTGTTTTTTGTATGGGGAGCATATGGCCCTCCTTCGCTGCAGCAAGCCCCACCCTGGCGTACCCATCCCCGAACATACCAAGCGACAAATTTAATGTGGTCTCGCCGCTGGCGCCAATCAGTGCATCAGTTATCCAGGGGAAAATATTCCTGCAAATTCTCCGCGGTGTCAATTGAATTCTCGTCAAAGCTCCGTTTCATTTTAACTGTCACTGACCTTACACGGGATCATTATTGTCGAATATTTTTAATTCAATAAATTTTTAACACAATTATGGCCATTACAAAGTGATGGGACCTTTCACATTCAATTCAAAACGGCTATCATCACCGGGAGATGGGGTCTCTCATGGACCACTGAGGACTAATTCGGAAGCCGAACCAGGTGTTTAAGTCAATGGATCATTCACATGCGACGGAACCCGAAAACTGTATTTTAGGTTTTACCTAAAGTTTTTAATGAAGTAGTAGTAATGATAAGTGAAATTGAAATGCAGAAATTTTGCTGCAGTATACATTGCCACTGCAGCAGAGTTTTACATTGTCATTACTTGATCGAAAACCGTAGAAAAAAACCGTAAGTGCGTTTTTTTGCTTTTGTAGTATGTGAAACATCCCATTGACACATTATTGCCACTTCAATCATCCGGCACTATACGATACATTACCATAGATAAACTGCAGTAACCTCAACATTGAAATGAACCAGTTTTGCTCTGAAGTAAACAGTCTTTCAGCATATTTTCTTATAGGTTAGAGGGGGCGGGTGACACTAGTCTTATATAGCGGATACTTCATTTTTCCGCATACAGAGGGATTTTCAGTTATTACAGTCCCTGGACAAATTATTAGACGGACTGTATTTTTTTTAGTAATTTTATGTTTCTTAAGAGTTTTTATGCAATAATGGTATATTTAAACTACAATATTATTGATTTTTATTTAAAATAATTGTTGTAGACTACATATTTGTATTTATTTTAAGATAATTATGATTAATTATGATTAGGATTAATTTATATTAATTATCTATTATAAGATTATTTATGTGTGGAATCATCATCCTCAAATGCAGCAGACAGTACAGTCTTGCATTGATAGCATGCCGCGCAGAATTAAAGCTTTGATAGCGGCTAAAGGTGGCTGCATTATTTTATAATGGACATTTATATGAGACTTAGGAGGATACACAGGGGATAAATTATATATGGGGTGAAAGGGAGTTGCCTAAAAATTTGAAACGTATGCTCTTGAATTATTCAGTTAGCGGTATTTTGTTTGACGAAGCAAGTATTCAATAAAATAACGTATTATGTACTTTTTTTAATTATTATATTAAACTCCTCGGCGCAACAGCCCATTAGTGGGCCAAGGCCTGCCGTGCCCATTTCAGCTTTCGTGACCTAGGGCTCTGGGGTGCTAGATCTATCTCCCGGTGAGGTGGTCTGCCTCACGCGGAACCCCCAGTGTTTAGTTCTCAAGCTTGCTTGGTACCCATTTTATCGACCCACTTAAGGGATGAAAGGATGGGTCAAACTCGCCCAATACGGGATTCGATCCTCCGGACCTGTGGCGTGGCAATGCGAAACACTACCACTAAGCCACTGGGCCTCTAATTATTATATTACTTTATTTTATTCCCAAAGATAATGTATGCGACCTTTACGAGATTAGTACAGATTGTCGAAGATGCACTGCTCAAAACAATTAGGGGAGAACTTTGCGTACTTTGGTTAACCCTTTCAGTCCCAACTTTTATTTTTTATTCTACAAATCTAAAATTTGTGAAATAGATTCATTATGCATCCAGAATGAAATGGTAAAAAACAAGGGATAAAATATTAATTTTTTTAACTAAAATGCAAAGAAAAAAATTGAAATCATAACTTTTGGATAAATTAAAACACTAACTTTTTCAAAACTTTATTTGTTAAAAACAGTTAAATTAAATTTTTAAACATCTACAAATGCAAGCATGAAGAATTTAAGGTCAATTTATTTCATAAAATTGTTTCAGAGTGAGTGAATTTTATTTTACCATGTTTTTCATATTTTCATTTAATTAAAACAAACATTATTTAATTCTTCAAAAGACATGATACTTCCATCTAACGATACAAAAAGAGAACTTAACCTTAGTGAGAAAAAATCGCAAGCTGATGATTCCAAATGGAATCATTGGGGGTGAAAGGGTTTAAACTAGGCGCTCCGTAATTGTTTTGAGCAGTGTATTATCAATTAGAGGAAGTTAGAGGTAAGATATTTAAGTTAAGTTTAGATTATTCTCTTCAGTGTAATAAAAACGAAAGAAACATAAAAATTTGAAAAGAAGATACATTAAAAAAAACTTTTATGTAAAATAAAACATTTTTAAAGTGTAATTCTATCTCCAAGTATGAAATACATAAAACGAAAAATAAAATTTTAGTTATCAAATCCGTATCGAAATTCGCCATCATATTTGATGAAGCATAACGTAAGCAACCTAAACCACCCAATTATTCTAGATTAAGCGTTGTAATTAGTCTGTTGAAACTCGTTTTTTTTCTAATTTTTTTTTCTATTCAACTCGCAAAACAAATAATCTAATTCCTCATCGTCATCATCTAATTTATCCGTAAGTTGTTCAATTTTGTTAGTCACAAGTTATCTTAATTTCATTTCGACATTTTACATTTAAGTTTAGACAAAAAAAACCCCATTTTTTTGTTTCAATGTTAATGCGATACAGGCATATTTAATACTACTTCCTCCCTCATAACATTTATAAAAACAACCTGTAAATTATATGTGAATTTCAAGTAAATTCCATGTAAAAATAACTGTTTCTCCTTTTTTTTGCAATTCACTTTTTAAAAAAAAAAAGAAGTTAAAGCAATTGCAATTGTTCTGTAAAGGTCGTTTTTCCTTTATAATAGTCACTGTACAGGGGAAAAACCGTGAATAATACAAATGTAGCTAACAAATTGATTTAAAAGGAAGTGCTGACATATTAGTAAAGTGAGCGGAAGAGTGGATTTTTTATAATTTTTAAATAAACAAATGGCATTTTCCCTTCACATTAATTTTATTTCGCTATAATGAAGATTCTCGTACATGTTGAAAAATGCTCACACGGCAAAGCAATACTTTCGCAGATGTTGGGGGAATGTACGCGGTCAATTTGTTCGAATATTTTATTCATTTTTTTTCAATAAATTATTTAAAACGAAATATTCAAACCAATTTGTAAAAGCGGCATTATAGAGCACTTCATAACTCAGCTACATTTATCACAGGAAAAAAGTTAGAAAAAATAGTCAATATAGCCAGAGAAATGTGGCTTAGAAATTTATTTTTTCCTTTAGATTAATACAGAGGCACTTTGGTTTGGAAACCCACGTCTATTCCCCCGGGGAAACGGGCGCGCTGGACCGCGGGTCTCCAAACTCAAGTGCCTCAGTGTTAATCCACTGGCTAAAAAACTATTTTATCTGCTACATTTCTCCTGCTGTATTGAATATTTTACAAACGGGTTTTTTTTAAATAATAAATGTAGATAACTTACAGGTCTCTATCTTCCCACTTTTTGAAATTGCTTCGAATATTTTGTGTAAAATTATTTATTGAAAATTAAAAAAAAATATTCGAACCAATTTCTAAAAGTGGGAAGGTCGGGACCTGTAAGTCAGCTACATTTATCACATAAAAAAATCAGCTTGTAAAAATATTCAATACAGCCGGAGAAATGTGGCAGAGAAAATATTTCTTTCTAACATTAATGCACTTTGGATTAACATTGATGCACTTTGCTGTGGAGACCACCGGTCCAGCGCGCCCATTCCCCTTTAAGTAAATGGGATATCCAACACTTCAGAGCACGGGTGCGATTTGCGATATGTTCTCCATATGTTATTTTGCCAAAGTATAAATATCTTTGAATAGGGGTCGGTAAGCGGAATAATATATGAAATGGGTGAAATTTCGACCACACTATTTACATGACATTAAAATCTTGGTCAATCCTTCTTCTGAAAGCTTGACCTTCTTCTGAACCTCTACACACAAATTTGGAAATATCATTGTTTTAAAGGGGAAAGACTCACCCGAAAAACTTCTATCGTCCGACTATACTCCGTGCGCTTATAGGTGTACGGCATGTTGCCACTCAGACATCAAAATAACGAATCTCAGTATGGAACACGTGCTTTTTTAGAATTCCGAAGAACGTTCTGTCGTGCCTCTATCCTCGGCGATGGTCATCAAAACACTGATACAAAACGAAAAGGCCACGCGAGGCCCTCTGATATATCTGCATCCGACGATCAATAGTGGGTGACGTCACAACAGTCATGGTTCGGTGCAGAAAAACTGCTTGCGAATTAAGAAGAAAGTTGAGTTTGAAAAGAATTCCTAATATTCAACATAATGGTTTCCGAGTGCTATTAGGTAAGGCCCCGAAAAAAGAAAAGTGACTTCAGATACTTGTGTTGTTTCAAGGACAGCAGCGAGCTCGTGTAATTATCTTTTTTGTCTGATAAGACAAGAAAACGCCTTTTTGAAATAAAACCGCAGTTATTTTAAATAAAAAAAACTATATTTGACTAACTTTTTATCTCCTCAAGTGTCTCGAATTTTTATTCTGTAAATGAATCGCACCACTTATTAAAAAATGGTGCCAGGCATTAGGAAAGCTTCCCACCACGCTTTTTCTTTTAACATTTTAGTTTGAGAAGAAACTTATTGGGAAATCTTCAAGTAGACTTGACCCATTTTTACGTTTGGTCATTCAAATGTAAATTAAATAGAGACGCGCCGAAACGGGGTGAGAGAAGACTATAAAGGGTTAGATTAGGTTAAATCATCATCGCACTATAGCTTCACGAGGGCTATTGGTCATGGGAGTCGTAAATTAGAACCATGGTCAAGTCAGTGCTGTAGGCACCATGGTCTAGAGGTCAGTGGTGTAGGCACCTAAGGCAACTTTAAGGAGACAACTTAAGGACATCGTACGCAGGGTTGGGACTTTAAAGCATATTAAGAGTTCACTCCCTCTATATGGGGTATTTATTCATTGGCAAGGGCCTTACCGACTGAGCTCCCCAGCCACTAGAAATGGATAAAGGGCTAAACTTGCCTTTTGCCTCCTAAGACAAGCGTAAAGTCCGGCAATACATAAAATTAGTCAAAACCTCAGATAGTAATTGTTGTAGTTATTTTTTTTATTAAAAAAAACCTTTTCATCGTTATTTTTATTAATATTTTTCAAGTTAGATTGCATCTGAAGTTTCAGTAATAATGTCCCTTCCCCAAATATGTCTGTTCCTAAATAAAAGTGCTTTTAAAACTAATAACCGATACTTAAAAAATAGTTTTACTTGTAAAAAATTAGTTCAAAATCTTCAATAATTAAAATAAAAGTATTTAAAATCGACAAAATATTTATTTTTTAGAATAAAATAGTTCTGTTATAATTTTATAGTCAAGTTAGTAAAATAGTTTTTAAATGGTTATGGAAATCTCTATTCTGATTTTTAGGTTATATTTCTTAATTAAGTATTTTAGGATGGCGCAAATTGTAGCTGCCATAGAGCTCCCAAAGTTTTAAATTTGATGAAATTACCTCATAGGGTACATAGTTTTCTTTAAATGATTAATTTATTGCGTTGCAATTAAAAGTCGTATAGTGTTACACAACCTTAGTTTTTCTTTATAAACAACTCAGAAACCGTACATTCCTAACTTATTTCTCAAATATAATCATTATAAATTTACTCAACAGTTTCTTTTACTCAATATAAGCGAAGAGTTACAGGAAAGAATAAAGAAAACATACAACATCGCATATAAACATCATAATAAGTTCTTGTTTCAAAGAAACCGGCTTCATTTCAAACATCAACGGGTTCATTCATTCAGTTATCTTACAAAAGAGAGCATTTATATCTTTATTGCCACGCGTAATCACTTAAAAAGAATGAAAAGCGAATCTTATTTTCACGAAATTATGCTTTGAATTACGTTTGTAGGTGACGCTTTGTTGCTGTGTCACCGAGATAAATTTCGTGATCAAGATAACCGAGAAGTTTTCTGCGACTAAGTTTTTCTGTGAATAGATATGAAGGAATATATGCTGTATAACTCAATGTCTCTAAAAGGATATTCAGTTATAATTTTAAAATAAACTTTTTATGTATTGCTTGAGTAAAAGTCTAGAGATATATTGTTTACAATTAAAAAATTATTATTTTGTTTCATCAACGAACACACACCTATACGAATAACATGAAAATTGTTTTAAACAAAATTTCGTAGTTTTTTTTTCTTAGGAATTGTAATAAATATTTTTTGGATAAATTAGTGTAAATGGGTTTAGAAGAGAAAATTTATGAATAAAAACTTTTTTAAAAATTATAAATTTTTAGTTATTTAAAATATTTTTCAAAACCTTTCTTCTAGTGCAAATGTAATTTTTTTTCTGTGATTTTTTTGTATTATTGAATCACTTGGGCTCTCCAAGGATTTTATTAAAAACAAACTTTAACAAATCCTTTTCCTCCCCACGTTCTGCACACCCTAACACCAGACCTGTCAATTCTCCCGATTTAACCCGGCAATATCCATAGATATCATAGTTAAAGTATTAGATTTTTTACATCATTCCTAAACCTAAAAAGAACATTTTCTGTAAAAATTTTATTTATCTTGCACCAAAGTTTTTTAATAGTCTTCCGCTTCAAATACAATCTTAAGTTAATCTTACTTCCTTCAAAAACCAATTAAAAAATCGTTTGTTTGATATTCCCGATATAGAGAACTATTTTTGATTATGCATACTTCACAATTATTGAAATAAAATAACTGTACAGTAATTCATTTTGTATTGACTAACCCTCTTAAATATACCCCCGACACTTCTGTTGCCATAATATTATTTACTTGTAATTTAATATTTGTTCTTTTTTTGTGTTTGTAAATTTACATCTATGTACTTTTTTACGTTCGCCAATATGGTCCTTGTGACCCTTGGTGTTCTATCTACTGTATAATTGCTTTTGTATTTTCCCCCCCTTTAAATTAAAAAAAAAAGATTGGCAGATCACGTAACCTCCAATGCTAACGACGGGACGCGCATGGAGGCCAAATAAGAGGGCAAAATGACCAGTGTTGCTGCCACTTTAAGGAGAAAAATACTACGAAAAAATACCATCTAATTCTAAAATTACAAAAAAATATCGTAAAAATACTATCTGCATTTTGGAATCTGTTTAGTGACTAAATCATTTTCTAGTATTTTTTTTTTGTAATTATAGAATTAGATGGTATTTTTTCGTAGTATTTTTCTCCTTAAAGTGGCAGCAACACTGGCCATTTTGCCCCCTTATTTGGCCTCCATGCGCGTCCCGTCGTTAGCATTGGAGGTCACGTGATCTGCCAATCTAATACTTTAACTACGATATCTATGGCAATATCGGATTACTTTCTGAATGTTCGTGTCATGTGTACAAAATGCCGGATTTTCGAAGAAGGAAAATTCCGTTCTCTTTTCACTCAGAATACAGAAAATGGTTATTACCTAGTTGAATCCGGAGAGTTGACAAGTTGGTTGGTTGCATAACATCGCACTAGAGCCAAGTAGGCAGGTCTGTCCAGCACTCACCCAAGGCCAGATCTAGGACAACATAGACTAAACACAGAAATTTTTGGGGGCCCCCTAAGAAAACTTTTGCTTACGATTCGTCGTATAATGGTCAATGTCTAAATCAAAATCTAAGAGCTTAAAATTTTAAAATAATCATTAATTTTATTTTGCTGAACTTGTGTAATTTGATGCTTCATTTCCTAGTTTTAAACAAGTAGGTTTGTAACAGAATCTGTCACAACCCGCTTCCAAACAAAAGTTGTGTTAAACAGGTAAAAAGGCGCCAAACACAGCATTAATTCTATATTAAACATTTACATGTTAAATTTGTCTAGTTTTATTTATTTTATTTCGAAAATTCAATAATTATTACTTATCGTTTGCAAAAAATATATTTGCATTTCAAAGAATAAATATGTAATATTCCTCGCTTTTAAATAGAATGAAAATATTTCATATCAACATACAAAGAATCTCGTAGTGAAATATATTTGACGCCATTTCAAGCTGATCGATGTCGCAAAAATAAATTTATTTTAATTTATTGTCTAAAATAATTAAGTTTCTCGGGCGATTGTTGCGAATGGTAATGGTGATTTAATTCTAATAACAAACAGGGCCTTTAGCTATTTGTAATTCTAACTTTTAAACGCCAAAATTAACTATTTTCATTAATCTTCTTTCTCAGATTTAATAATTAGATTAAATTAAATTACAGTTCGAAAAATTTTGAATCGTAAAAGACCTACTAATACTGCCCACAGGAATTCGAAATTTTAAAGATAGATTCCCTTTAATACTAACGTGTGCACCTGAGGCTTAGTTTTTTCATATTTGTTCCATTTTTAGAGAAAATTCGAATTTTCTGAAAAAAATACACCACTTTCGCTCAAATCCGATCATTTTTTCTCTTTCCTGATGCCATCGGCTGAAAAAATTAAATAAAACTTTTAACGAAAACCTTTAAAATTCAAAATGTTTATTTTATTCTGTTTTATTCTTTTGCCATTACTTTCAGAAACTAAATTCATTATTTGAAAAATAATTGACACGTTTCAAGTGACGTAATTCCGCCAGTCTTCATTCCCGGATTTTATTGTGGGTTTATTTGATGATTTTTTTCATTGATTTTCTGTTGACGGCATGTATGCATATTTAAGCAATAAATGTATAGTTAAGCTATTACTGAACTATGATGGTTAATAAAGGCCATCGCACTAGAGCTATTAGTGTGTTATGTCTTTATATTTTCGCCAAATACGTTGCCAAACTCGCCAAATTATTAACTAAAATTCGCCAAATAGGCAATTTCTTTTATGATTAATTTATAAGCTGGTCGGTTGTTCGAAGGTCATTGTGTTTGAGCTGTATAATGGGTGTGGGTAGCTATATCTATTTTCTCGCCAAATTATTTCCCAAAACGCGCCAAATGAGCTAAAAGGTTATATATATTTATGAGGGAATTGTGATGGCATTTATGAGTGCATTTTACAGCGTATTTTTCATTTTGGAATTTTAAGGCAATGAAACTGGATTTTATAATTTATAACGAGCGGAAACAATAATAAGTTTATGATCCTATAACCGGTTATATGGTACACATATTTGGAATCTATTTGAGATACTTTTATTCCGTGCGAAGAACGGGTATAAATTTGCTAGTACATATATAATAAACCATCAAAAGAACTCTATTGTGATATTACAACAATCCAAACTGAATAATATCGCATAAATAAATATTCTTTCAAAAGTGTTTATTTTTATTTTAAATAAAGTTTCTCATACGTTTAACGAAATGGCAACAGTGAAAATATTGAATAAAAATGGAATTTGCATGTTATTTCAATGTAGATTAAATTTTTAGTTATTTAAATTTTAAATAAACTTCTAATTAAAAATTTTTAATGAAATTTGGAATGTAGCCTAATCTGATTTTTTGCTTCAAAATGACGTATCCCACTTGTCTGTGGGACTTGTGGATCTTTCTGTGAAAGTGGGTGACGGACGGACAGACGGACGGACAGACAGACAGACAGACAGACGGACTGAACGATTATAAAACCTTCCACTTTTTACGTTATAAACGTAGTGTGGAAGCTAAAATAATGCGGAGCGATAAAATGACACAATTAACTGTCGTTTCAGAGTCAATACAATTTAACATGAAAATCACTTAAATTTTGGGTCCAACAAATTCGCAGGTCCTGATCTACCATGAGGCCCGGGCCTTAGGGCGCCTAAAATTCAGTTTCTATTATGTTAAATGCTGCAATCCCCAAAAATTTCAATAAATTTTAAAATTTCCTAGGACCTCACTCTATTTTTAGCTTGACTTTGACTCAGATATTGACCTAACGTGATTGGTTTCATCGATGTTTTAAGGAAGCCGATAAAATGGAAGCAAAAAATATGATACATCGGGCAACTAGTATCATCATTACGGGCAATCATTCACAACCTTTTCCTTAAAGGGTCCCCTAAAATTTATTGTGACTATATTTTGAGTTTTCCTAGATCAGGCCCTGCCAGTAACTAACTCCAAGTTTTGTTCTGGGGGCTGGGGAGCCCAGTCGGTTAAGGCATTCGCCTTGCACGCAAAAGGTCCCAGGTTTGGGTCCGGGCATCGCCAAAATAACTGCCGATCTATAAACGGCTCGTGCAGCCAAAAATGTCCGACGAATAATACCCCGTGTAGAGGAAGTGCACGTTGAATAAGCTTCAAAGTCCCAACGTTGCTTACGATGTCGTCCTTAGCGGTTGCGTTGGGTGCCTACTCAGGTGTTGGCTCGTCACTTGATTGTGGTTCTAAATTACGACGCCCATCGCCAATAGCCCCCATGTAGCTCTAGTGGGACAACTATGCGGGCAATCATACACAACATTTTCCGTGAATGCCCCCCCTCCCCCCAAAAAATCTGTTTTGAATATAGTCTGTGATTTCCTAGATCAGGCTCTGTATTGGGCCTTATGGAAGATCTGGCCATGCACTCACCCCAAAACTCTGGCTGAAGAGCTTGCAGTCTCCCGTTCCGGTCTCGCCCCCACACAGCGCCCTGCAGTCGGGTCTGTACACGCCCTTCTCCCCCGGAATCATGGGCCTCTGCAGGCCAGGGCGCCCGAAGAAGCTGTCATCCAACTCGAAAAGGTGGAGCCGCCCCGGGAAGATCTTGTAGGGACTGATGTAGGTCTTGGTGTACTTGAAAGGGACGATCTCTGGGGTGTCTGATGGAGCAGTATAGGACGCCATTTTGGAATGGACCAGAGGTGGTTTGATATGAATGATTTGGGTTTTAATTGTTTTTGGAGATTGCTGTTTCGGTCGGTGTAGGTTGCATGGAGGGTTTCTTCATTCAGTACGTTCAATGGTTTTCGTTGAATAAGGAAATTGTTGATTGTATCCGTTCTTGGACTTTAACGACTTTACTAATAATGCAAAATTTCTCTTTGCAATAAGAACATAATTTTTTTACATGATATATTTGGAAAACTTCGTCAAAATATACGAAATATCGTAGAAAGTTCTTAATGAAAAAAAATTATTGCTTCAATAAGACAATAACTTTTTCCCAAAATTAATAAACTCATTGATAACTATATTTTTTTCTAAATTGCAGCAACAAATAAACACACGTCCTACTAGTGAGGAAGTACTAACTGTTACCCACAAACTATGCGCAGTGAATTATCAAAAAGTCACATTCATACAAATTTACATACACATACTTGAAACACGAAATGCAGTTTTCAATTTGATAAAATCTCCATATTGGCAAATTTCTTTACCAACTTCAGGGTGAGACAAGATATTTGACGAAATTTACCAACTGTGTTTACGAGCTGCTCACAACATTTACTCGGATAATCAGAACAATCACAAGAGAATGATTCCACGGTCTTTTTAGAAGAAGGGTTAGTGTTTGAAGTATTCAAATCCCGGGTTCTCCTGTTGATGTGCTTTGTTGTGACGACAAGACCCCAGATTCGTGCCAAAAAGACTTGAGATAACAAAAGTGCTTCGATGAGCCGAGTCAAATTTAGAAGTGCAGAAGAATTCGTGTCATTCAATAGTTCGGGCATGAGAATGGTATGTTTTAGAAACTCTGAAGGTTGACTCATAGTTGGAAGAACCTTGAGCTTGGTGTCCTGATAGTTCCAGTGTTTGCTGAAGAATGTTTCTAGTTGATCTTGGAAAGAAATCGACATATATATTCATCAACCATTTTCAGCAGCTTTTGATATTTCTATTTACAAATTCAAACCTTTAGTCCTTTACATTTGATTGAATAAACGTCGTTCGAGCAACATGAGGGCTATAGGCATGTTTCGGGTGGGCCTTGAGTGGCAACGGAAATGATGAATGAAAATAAATTCGTCCTCGAATCTAATTTTTTCTCTATTTATAACAAAAGTTGTTCGGAACAATAATATTTTAAATCTAAACATCACTTCCTTAAAAAATGACAGTAAAAATATATCATGTTGAAATAAGAAATATAAACTTTTAAAATAGTCTTGAAATACTTATTATTTCATTGATATACATTTTCATTGGTTTTTAATTATTTTGAGTGGGTTTCACAGTAGTAGTTCTAGTCTGGTGCGACGTCAACCCAATTCCCCCCCCCAAAAAACAAACAGGTTTGTAACAGAATCTGTCACTTAACCCGCTTCCACACAACAGTTATGTTTAACAGGTAAAAAGGCGCCAAATACAGCATTAATTCTAGATTAACATTTACATGCTAAAATTGGCTAGTTTCATTTATTTGTATCACTTGTACGTAGCATTTGTAGTTTGGGCTATGAAAGTGAGACAGACGGACGGACTGAACGATTATAATACCTTCCACTTTTTACGTTATAAACGTAGTGTGGAAGCTAAAAAACGCGTACGACAAAAGGGTCTAAGTAGTTGCTTTTTTACGGTTTAGGAGCCAATCCCGCCGAATTATAGTGGCCGAATATCACGTTTAATTTACTCCGGCTATTTGCTATTAACTTATCATGAATGCAATATATTACCGTTTATGGGACGATTAAGACAAGGAGAGAGTTTAGATATCGTCGCACTATAGTTACAAGAGGACTATTGGCGACAGGTTTCGTAATTTAGAACCACACTCCAGTGACAGAAAAGGAAGAGAACCTTACTACGAGAGTAACCTTTTGTGGCAGGTCCCAATTAACAGAAATGTATCCTATCTATATCAAAATCACACATTTGAACATTTTAATTGATACTTCAAAAAAGGAAAACTTTATTTAGTTGTCGATAAAACTTTCCGATCAATACATTTTGGCGCCATTAATTTGATATTAACATTTGCGATGCAACAAGTCGAAAAAATAATATGCAACAATAATTTACCTGCAGTTGAAGCTCTTTCTTGCTGTTACAGGGATCGCCAGCTTCCAAACTAGAGTTCAGTCCCATGTTTTTATATAAGTAACTTCAAAGAGATGCTTTTAATTAATCATCACCATGCATTTATCAACACAAATAATTATCAAGAATCAAAACATTTACTTACTGGTTTAGAACCAATATATTGGCAAAAAACTGTTTTACTTGAACAATTAAATAATCTAAGTTAAATATTTTGAATTTGTAATGAATTGATTGGGAATATAATATGTATGTTGTTTAAGAGTACATAATCTATTTTTGTTTGCAATAGAACACCGTTTTTTTTGCAACTGAAAGAATAATCAGATAAGGACCTACAGTTTAAGGTCAGATTTAGATTCAGAATATTACAAAAAGCAGACAATAAATTGTTATATTTCGAAATTGTACTCTACTGAAATTCAGCGTTGATGAAAATTGCTGCTTTGATTTCTTTTGCCACGTAACATCTCATAAGAATAGCATTATCGATCGAATCCTATGTTCTTGATGCCTTAATATATGAGCAGTGGCGAAATTTTTGATAACTCTCAACAAACAGCAGGTATTCCGTAATTTTTTTTTTTTTTTAGGTATTGCTTTTATAGGTTAATTTGTGTCGCTCTAAAGTCATTTGCAAAGCTAAGAATCAGAACTCTTGCTTAAAGTGGATTCGAATACATTCGCTATATCAGGATTCTAACGTTTTGTTTTAAAGATACTTTCAATCGAAAAATACGTAGGGTATATCAAAGTAAAATTAACGATGCATTTACGCGTCGATGCATTACGCGAAGTTATATAAGAAAATTCACTTATAATAAAACTATGAATATGTATCTGTTCAGTTCAAATTGTTTTTTTTTTTTAATTTCATAAATGTGAAATGATACACAAATGAATTCCACGTAAGAAAATAAAACTTGTTGCATCTTAAAGAGCTAGCAAATAAAACTTAAGTTTTGGCATGTGTTTAGGAATATTTAAGACACTAAAAAGTATGAAAAAATACTTTATTTAATGCTGCATATCAGAAGTGAATTTCAAATTGTTCAGAAACATTACAACAAAGAGAATATTAATTTTCTAATTAAAAAAAAAAAAGAAAAAAAAGTTGTGCAATGAATACATATCTAAAATATCAATATAAATAGTGAATCATTTTGAACATACTTTTGAAAGTACCTAGTAAATTATTTGTTTCACCTTTAAAAATTAAAAATATTAATAGTAAAATGTTTTATTACTGGCAGTGATATCATAACTAAGTTTCTTTAACATAAATGTATCCAATTATGAAACATATTTAACATGAAATTCAATAGCTGACTAAAATATATTAAATTTTTGAATAAAAAGTATTTTTCAATCACAAAAAAATATTGCTAATTCAGTTGATCATCATGGAGTACATTAAATAATACAATACTTATTTAATTTATTCACAAAATCATTTTTTTAAATACAAATATATTGATACCACCTTTCAATTTCTTAAAATATTTTGAAATTTAAGGGATTTTTTTTGTTTAAGGCATGACCTATATACAAAAGAATACAGTTGTGTAACAAATTTAGAAGCATAAAAAAAACTAAACAATATACCATATTTTCTTTGTAAGAATAATTTAATATTTGTAAAGTTAATTTAAAATTTATTTATAACAATTAGAAAGAAGTTATAGAGCAACACACTTATTCGGTCAAATTTAATTTTTGTACTATTTTATTTGGGAAACAAAATGAAAATTTGAAGGAAGCGATTACGGATATGGCTGTGTTTGAAGCATGGCACATGAAAAACAAAAATAGTCACCGGTTTTTCATTCACATACACTAAGAAAATACACACACCTTTAAGCTAGATACAGCACAGAAGAGAGCTGGAAATATTTACATTTAAAGGAGTGGCTTAAGACCTAGGTATTTGAAAGAAGCCTTTCAAACATCTAAAATGGCGATTGACATAACCTCATGATACATTAACTTTTCTAGAGGACAGTAATAGATTTTTTTAAAACTACTTCTAAATGAGCAACAACTTCAAATAACTTTTTTTTAAATGTTTTGGTAGCAAGACAATTTAAACACGATTTTACTTTCGATTACCTAATATTACATAAGTTAAGTCTGAATTGTAGATTTTTTGTTTTCTTCACGATTTGGTGGGTGCAGATTTTTAAAAAATGGTTTTTAACATTGGTCAGTCAGTCTGTCTGAAGCAGTTCCTAGTACAAGTTGGAAGTCATAATAAAGATATTGAGAAAATCACACATGCACGAATGGTAGATGCCATAGAAATTTTTAGGCTTACTTATATTGAAATTACCTTATGGGTATATTGAAATTACCTTATGGGTATATTGAAATTACCTTATGGGTATATTGAAATTACCTTATTTAATGGTACAATTACCTTTAAATGTGTTAATTTATTGAATTGAAAATTGTGTAGTGTTACACACCCCTAGTTTATGTGGACAAGTCTATATAAAATCAAGAATTAAGATTGGAACATGTTGAAATTGTTGGAGATATTTCATGCATTTAAAATTTCAATGAAAACTTTCAAAGTTTGAGTGCATGCAAGTACGAAGAGTTATTTTTCTTATGAAAGTTTGGAGTCTAAAATGTCCTCTAGATATACATACCACAAGTTTACAATCTTCAAGCTAAGTAGTGTGAGTAGTATAAAGTGAGTATATGGATGAAAGCTACCTTAAATACAAAATGTGCATACTAATATTTTGACTCAAAGTAGTACAATACAGGGCTCATAGGAAAAAAAAGTATCTCATGTCAGATTGGCAAGTCACTAATAGAGAAAAATAATTAAACTATTTTATTAACACACTGGAAGAGAAACCTTTGAAAGTTGAGTCCAGAGATTAAAACTCATAAAATTATATTAATTATAGTTGCATTACGTGCTAGTTAAAATTTGTAGCACCTTTCAAATTGAGCAAATCTTCTACCATAAAGGCTTAGAATATGCATTCTATTATTCATGTTTGGAATATCTAAATGTGTTGCAACTTTGTTGAAATTTTTTTTCCTTGTATAACAGAACTCTTTTCCAATTAATGAGCTAACTCAGCAAACACTATCATCATTCTGCAATTAACTGGAAGTGATAAGGCTCTTTAAACAATTTTATAATGCCAAGGTTCTAAAGGAGTCTTGAAAACTCTCCAATTACCAGCGTAATAAATTAAAAATATTCCTTGATAATTAATTTAACTCCCCTCTGAGCCCCGTATAATGAAAAAGTCTAATCTAAACAGAAAACACTGAAAAACATCAAAAACCTAATGAAGGCACACCAGCTTCCGAAACAGAGTTTTGGAAAAGTGGCCGTTTGTCGATCACCGGTGTTTCATCCATTGAAACGTGCCGCGAGGGCATTTGGAAAGACAAGGGGTCGGACAAGAACTCACACTAGAGGGAACTCTGGGAGACTAGAGAAGGTGCATGGGCATTAGCTCAAAGTTGGATGTTACAGAATTATATGCTATTGGAAAAGCTTTAATTTAGTGAATGGCTTCACCAAAAAAAGAATTTTTTTAGCTATAAAAATATTAAATTGTGTTAATACTGTTCAGAGCATAATGATCCTACATTACATGCCCAGAAATGGTTTTGCTCTTACTTTGTTAATATAAAATTAAATTTTAGTAAAACAAATCAAATTTGATAAATTGAATTGTCTCTAATTATATAAGATTATACATATTTCTTTTCATAGAGAAAAAAAAAGACCTGTTAAAAAACAAACTATATTTTTAAACTAGTGAATCAAGTCCTTGGATTTAATTTAAACTCGAGTAACACTTTTTGTAATGAATAATAGTGTTTATTACCAACAAAATTATTTAATTTAACAAGTTTAAGTAATACTACTAAAAGCAATGGCACTAAAACTTTTGAGCAAAACACGTTTGACTCTCGGTTTTGAAAAAATTACTTTGACGTAAGTCAACTATTAATTAAAGTAAAAAAAATACAAAACAGCTAACAATTCAAGCTAAAAACTAAGCATTTTTAAATCCTTACAAATCAGTTTTTGAAAAAGGGTTTTTAAAGGATCTCAAATGCTGTACTAACCATATATACACAAGAGAAAGAGTCAAACAAGAAAAAATATCATTAAATGCTACCAAATATATCCTATAACATTCTCACTTCCGCTAATATTACCCATTACACCCTTTTTTTTTACATTCCTAACATCACAAAAATAAGTATTATAACACTGATTCTTTAGTAAAATTGGTAAGCTTAACCAGGATATTGTTATCTTCAGAGTTGGTGACTAATTGATAAAGTTTATCTTCTAAGAGAAAAAAGTTTACAGTTGCTTGAATATGACTTTAATAACTATTGATTTATAAGACATAGAATGGCATATAATCTGTCAAAAATATTTATCTACTTCTTAAAGGCACTTTAACTTTATTTATTTAAAAGGATCCAACAATTTTAATGGCTATTACATAACTTACGAAAGTCTAAAAGTTATTTATGAAACTGAAAAGTGACCAACACAACTACCTTCAAATTTGACAAAGTATTTCCCAAAATGAAAAACTAGGCATTGAACAGTAAAACAAGTTTAAAACATAATTTTTATGAACTAAATTAAATTTAAACCAGAAACAAAACAATGTAGAATTATTTTTTTTAAATTTAATGAAAAAAATAATCTTGAAATAATGGGAAAATAAAATTGAAGTGAATCTGTTAAAGTGAAATGTGCTATAATATTATACAGTTTAAATTTTTTTTACAATTTCCTAAAAAGTGCAAGAAACAGAGAAATTAGATAAGATGGTATCAATATATATGTATGAATGTTATAGATTTATTATTGAACATTTAAAAACAAATTTAGGTCCCAGTAAAAACTATTGCCTCATAAGATCAAAAGACATACAAAGTACAGAAAACATATTGTGAAAAATTCAGTAGTAAAGCAGTTTCACATAAGGGAAAATATATAAAAAAGTATTTGAGGTCAGTACTATAAATAGCATACAATTTTGTGAAAAATTTAATTGTTAACCTTAAAATGCCAAATTGAATGTGTAATATTTACTAGCAACCAAATGATTAAGTGTGCACTTTATTAAAAAGTTCCATGTATTTGTTTATAATTTCAACAATTTGAAAATAAGCTTTTTATGAAAGTAACTATTTAGAGAAGAAATAATTTTTAAAAAAAGAACTTTTAAGTTAATAAGCAACAACCATTTTTTTAAAGATCCATACACAAATATGAACTTTTATAAAGGACATTATGTAATCAAATAAGTGTTTATTTTTTCATTACGAAAGCATAAAGTAAAAAAAAATACCAGAAAAATTAAACCCTAATTTTTTGTTCATAAAGTTCAAATTTAAATAAAGACTGGTGAATAAATAGTTTGATGCAAGAAAACTAAGAAACATTGTTTTAAAAGTTATAATTTTTAAAAAGTTCAAATTTGACAGGTGAATAAATAATTTGATGCAAAAGGCATTAACAGCAGCACCTATAAACAACTAGAAAAACAACCTAGAAATGGATTTTCCATTCTTCTCCCATATTCACTCCTGGTTTCCTGATGATCAGTTTTTGTGTTTTCTCATCATATTTAAATATAAGGTCATTAGATTTAATGCCTACATGAAAAAAAAAAGAATATTTAGTTCAAATAAAACAAGAACACATATCTACATTGTTTTACTATGATATTCAAGGCATTTTACCAAACAACAAATGAATGTGATATAATGCTTAAAATTCCTCAAATTAAAATATATATTGTAGAGAGCCATTTCAGGACTGCAAATTAGAAGCATCCTGAATAATTATGGGTATGTTAGGCATTAAACGAAAGCATTAATTGTAAATAATCTTTAAAATTGGATTGAAATCGGTTTAACAGGTTAAAAAAACAGAATTTAAACTTAGTTATTTTAAACAGGTAGAGTGTGACACTTAACATTATATGAATGCAATTTCATATGGACGATTCGAAAATTAGTTTAAAACTTCTATTTTTCTGACAGGTACTGTTGCCACAATGACCAGCTTAATATCAGATATGTTTGAAGATGAAAAAATTATTTTTGCTCCACCTTACTGAGAACTTAATTTTACTTAGAACTTAAAATTTTTCAATTATTAAAAGGAAAAACACGTGGAAAAGTATATAACCAAATACTTACTCTTAGTTGATAATGTAAGTGACTTGGGCGGATTTTGCAATCCTATTACAATAATTTTTTCTAACCAAGCATGTGTTTGGAACCTACCAGGGCCCCCAATGATCCTGAAAAATAAGAGAATGAGGGATGTAAATATCTGAATATTGTGAACCGATTTGTATTATAATTTCTCAAGCACAAAGCAATGCTTAGGTATAATCAGCAAAAATATTTTTTAAAAATTAACATAAAATAATATGAATTGATAGATATGAATAGATATTTTACAATCAATATAAAAAAAGAGGAATTTTATTAGTAAATTGGTGTTTTCTTTCAGATTAAGAAGATACAGGAATAAAAAGTTTTAGTAAAAAGAAAGTTTAATGAATTATGTTAAGTTTTTTTTTTATTATCTTATTGAATATTATAACGAATAAGTAACGAAAAAGTGGCCAACAACCTTTTTACAGTTTCAATAGTATGTCAAATTTTACTAAAATTGTATATATGCATTAGCAAAAAAAAAAACAAAAAAAAAACTAAAAGCAATTACTTAAAGAAAATATTAAGTGCTTCTGAAGTGGTAGTGAAAAAATATTTTAATGTAATAAATCAAGTCAAAATGATTGGATGATAGTGACTGATAATGACAGGTCAAAATTTTAATGGAAAATCCACATCTTGAACAAAACATCCTTAGATATAAAAAGGTTTTATAGTATTTTATCTTTGCAGTTGTATTGAAAACTAAAGTTTGAAGAGTTTATAAGGGGACGTACATAAATTACGGTCAGCTCAGAGGGGGGAGAGAGGGGTATGCGCCAACGTGACGGATCATGACATGGAGGGGGGTAGGGGTAATCGCTTGCATGACGTAACGATTCGAACATTTCTAATTTTGCAAGGAAAATCCGTTTTACATAAAATAAAGTTTTTGAGAAAAAAATTTGAAATCCTTTTTTATAAGAAACACTTTATTTCAGAAAGAGGATGGGGAGATTATTATATGCAACAACGGCGGCATTATTAGTCTCCTATATTTTTTACAGATCTTTTCGTAACACGCAAAATTGCGACACTGTCTTGACCAGTTAGAGGACTGGCAGCTACCTGGACGAACACCAAAAGACCGAGAACTAGACTAGACAGTTCCGATTACTCTCAGACCCCCTTTTTAGAAGACATTAGCGAATGGCTAGTTAGACCTTGCTTGGACAACGGAAATGTAAGAAATACAATGTAGGTATATTCCTATGAATAAATTATTTAACCAAGATAAATTTAAAATTTTTTTCTTTCCAAATTAATTTTTTTAAAAATATAAAAATATGAATTTTTTTTTCAAATTTCAGAAACAAAGGGAAATATTAAAATTAACCTTTTCTTTAGGGGGGGGGGTACAACAACGTGACGTAATTTTAGGGGGAGGAGGTCGATCAAACGTGACGCAACGTGACATAGGGGGAGGGAGGGGTCAAAATTTTACGGGACGTAATTTATGTACATCCCCTAAATTTCATGTCTCAAAACTGGTTAAAAAATGATAACGATTTAAGTTTTTCCTTTTACAATACACAAAAGGAAAGTTAATATACATGAATGAAAATACACAATTTGCATATATTTAATAAAATTAAAAAGTTACTCTAAAATGTACCCCTCATGCTAAGTAAACAAAATTAAAAGAGGAAATTTTTTTTTGCAATGGACTTACTTTGAAGTGATTATGTTTTTCTCAAATGTAAACTTAAGTAGTAAATAGTT
This sequence comes from Oedothorax gibbosus, assembly GCA_019343175.1. Classification (NCBI taxonomy): domain Eukaryota; kingdom Metazoa; phylum Arthropoda; class Arachnida; order Araneae; family Linyphiidae; genus Oedothorax; species Oedothorax gibbosus. Next base: position 42,017,455 of record CM033277.1, on the reverse strand, counting down.
TCCTTCTCTATATTGGAAGGAATCAAAGTCATCAATAAATAAGGTTCCATTCGCATGGGTACCCTAAAAAAAAATTGAATTAGTTTTCACATTCTTACAAGCAGATTCCATCTATTCTCCAAATTTACCAAATCGACAAATTGCTTTACTTACAGACTTATCAAGGCAGATTTCAAGGGTGTAAGGATCATTATATGTTAAAGATGAACTTCGACGGATTCTGTTTTTCTTTGGTATTATTGTGCCTCCTCTTTGATATACAGGTATCTAAAGAAAGATTTTAAAATTCAATCTTTTAAGTTAATCTACAAAAAGGATTATAAATTTGACCATTTACAAAATAATTTTTTTAAGATGAAAGTTCATAAAGATATAATTTCTTTCTTAACAAGAGGGGTTGTCTTAATTTCGTGTACTGCCTGATAACATTAGAAATTATTTATGCACAAAAATGTGTGTCATAACACATGTTACAAGATATCAAAAACATGTTACATATTTTATAGTTTCAAGATTTTACATTTACAAGATTTCAAGATTTTACATCACTTATAAATTGTGTAATCATATTTTGTTCAACCCCTGTACATTCAAAATTCAAAACTTATGTCCAATATTTAAACCTTCTTATTTTAAATAGATATTGCCATTTATAAACAGTTGACACTCATAGCAGATTGCAACTGTTTCGGAGGCCCAAACTTTGACATATTGATTTTCAAAACAAAAATTTAAACTGAAATTCTAGTTGAAATGTAGTATGTTAATGTTTTCAGGTACTTTAAAAAAGACAATATTACCATAGATATAAAATTACATACACAATATTAAAAAACAAATTAACTACAAGGAATTAACAAATGATTTTTATTTAAATTGTAAATCCATTTGTGCAATTTTATAAACTCTGTAGACTACTAGAGCCTATATTAGCTATTTTATTAAATTAAGACAATATTCTTAATTTTATGCACAACAACTGTTAATATTAAAAAATGTTTTCTTGTAATGGGAGCATTTAAGACAATACATGCTTAGCGAAAAAATTGTTGCAAACCTTGTCTAAAAAGAGAGGGATAGAAACTGTTTTTCCACCTTCAAACTTCTCATGAGTAACAAAGTCATACCAAATCTGAAATAAAAGTTGAAAGTAGTTGTATTATAGTTATTAGGAAAAACAGTTTGTAAACATTATGAAGATTTGAAGAAAATTACGTAATTACACTTACTTCATTAGTTCCCGGGAAGTAGACATCAATATTAGTTTTAGATTCCTCCATTACTGGCTTCACAAGCAATGCTGTCCCTGAAAGCATACATTAAATTTAAAAAAAACCAGGGTGGTTACAAAATCCTTTTCCCTGATACTTTCACAAAAAATTCCCTGATTTTACAATTACCTAGAAAATTTACAATACGCACAATTCAATGCAGTACAGAAAATTTAATCCAGACATCGCAGGACTTAAGACTTTCCGTATTAGGGTATTTTCCAGATTATGGGTTAGCCTACCTAACTTTTCCAGATTTCTGAAAATCAGAATAAGTTCAGAGGAACCATGCGATCAGAGAATTGCGTTATAACATGGTTCGTACAGTCCTTGAAAAGTTTTGAATGAAAAAGCTCATTTTCAAGCCCTCAAGGCCCAAATGCTTGAAAATGAATCTGTGTATAGGGGGGCAAAGTCTGTACTATTTATTTCAAAATTGAATGGTATCAAAATTTTTCTCAACGCAAAATAAGTAATATCGTAATATTTTTAAACCCCATGTTTCTAAACAGTCATTAATAGTTATAGTATAACTTCAATTATCCAAAGTGGTGGTGATTATCCGAATGACAGAAAAAATTTCATCCGGCCTACCTGTTACTGTTCGTTTTTATTGGATGTCATGCCTAGTAATTTTTTGTACCGACCAAAAAAATGACTAGGCATGATATCCAACAGAGATGAATATAAACAAAAAGGCCCAGTAAAAAAGTTTATATGTCGTATAGAAAATTTTGTGAAACCAAGATTCTAACATAAGTTGAATAGAAAAAAAACTATTACAGAAAGCTATAACTCAAACTGCCAACCACATCTTACAATTTGGATATGGTTGGGTTGATTTGATAAAAATATACCTTTTCTCCGATTAACTCCAAGTATCCCAATTTCCGTTTATACAAATGTGGTTAGGTCCCAATTGTTTCGGTTAATTGGATTTCTACTGCACTTCATAACTCATTTCCTTCATTCTCTCCCCCCCCCTTCCGCCCGGTCCATATAAATGAAAACTAAACTTAAATTTCCATAAACAACAAGTTTAACGGATAAATTTTAATGATTAAGATAAACTATTCAATTAAAATTTAAAGATTGCATTTCACTAAGATGTCTTCAAATATTGGTTAAAGGCCAGTGCAATCCTCCATTAGAAGAGAATCGACCTCACCCGGCCAAAAATATGCAATCCAATAATGCTTCTTGATTTACTTATTTTGCTGCTTAGTAATTTTCACGACATCCACCGATGAAGTTGCACTGTTTCATAACGATTGACAGTTTTTTGCTTCTGGGTGATAGGAAGAGGGTCGTGTTTACTTTGGTAGCTCCTGCCCAGGCCATTCAAACCAACCAGAATATTTTCTTTTGATCAAGTGTCCGTTAGTAGTGGTCACTAGAAACTAAACCTGCTGTTTAAGTAATCCAAAATGAAAAAATTCCCTGATATTTCAAGAATTAAATCGTTCCCTGAGAATTCCCTGTTTTGTTCTGTTACCACCCTGAAAAAGGTCCTATACTTAAAACTTGTTATAAATATTTTCATTTTGTTGATAGTTTAATAGATGGCTGCAGTATTGTTGTAATTTTGTTAGTTAAGGAAAATTATGAAAAATATACTTTAAAAGGTAAACAGTTATAATGTTGAGTTTGAATTTTTTTTTACTATATACACTGTTATCTATAGAAGTTTAGGGTCTATCTTGTGTAATGTCTTGGAAGAAAAATGCCGATTTCGGCAAATTTTCACATATCCTGTCCCTTCGTATATGCCAAGCTTAAGAATATATCCGGAAACATTACATATATAATAGAATTCTACAATCCGAACCTTAACTATTGCAAAATTTCAAAAAATAAGATCGCAATCCTACAATTTCAATCTTACAACCACCTTACTAAATTAGAACAGAAAAAGCAACACAAACCTATCATATACTCGTCACTCATTCCGAAAGTGACCGATTCCGATGGAAACTCCATCCATATGGGTCTCATGGGCGGTATACCATTGAACTCGTTCTCATAGAATAACGTGTACCAGTAGGGGATGAAAGGGTACCGGATGCGGATTGCATCGCGGATCAGAGTTCGGTAGTTGTCTTCAAAGATCCAAGGTTCGCGTCGACGAGTTTCGTGGTGGGCGTGGGCTCGGAAGAAGGGTTGGAAGGCTCCAGCCTTTGAAAGGAAAAAAATAGGACATTTAGTTGTGTTAAATGTTGAAACAATGTTTTATTTTACTAATGGGCATGTTGAGTGGTAACAGTTCCTCAAGAATGAAAATAAGGCATTGTTTAGTGAATTGTGCCTATGTGACATGTAATCAATGCAATGTGCAAAGTTTGCCATGTCATACCACCTCACTCCTAAAACAAGTTTCATTAAAAACTAGGGGGTTGTGAAACTACACTACATTCAATTACCACTTAATAAATCAATATATTTAAGTTAACTATATAGCCTATATGGTAATTGTAATAACTTAAAAACATAAATAGTTCAATGGCAGATATAATTTGAGCATGCATGACTAAGAACTCGTGTACCACATTTACCTCTGTCTTTTCATTTTAAAGCAACACCTTCAAAAGAGTTTTATGGCAGCAATCCTTTACGCATAGGGATTTTTCCTGAAAACCTTATAACATCTGATAGGTACCAGGTACTTGTGTATCAAATTTAAAAGTCCTTTTTTCTTTTAGTTTTTTCAGCTTTAGAGTGGTTTCAAACAGACAAATGCTCATAAAACCATTTTTTTTAGAATCAGCACCCTCCATATCTTGTAGAAAAAAAATTCCATAATTTGGATTTTTGACTACATTGTAATTCTTCAATATTAGGTAATTGAAAGTAAAAAATTACCTGATACCATCGAAGCATGAGCTCAGGTGTTGGGTTCCTGAAAAATCCCCCAACATCGGCACCAGAAAAGGACATTCCAGTAATACTGAAGCTGAGAACCATGGGAACACTCATTTGCAGGTGGCTCCATTCAGCAATGTTGTCACCAGTCCAGACAGCACCTTGAGATAGAAAACTCAATAATAAAAAAATTGGGAGTGAAATGTCCTGGAAATCTGCATTAATAACATTGCATATTGTGATCATATTAATGTTCAAAATTCCAAGTCAAAATAAATACGTTTTAACAAAAAAAAATATTTGATTGGATTTTTTAAGGGGGTTTACTTAGAAAAGTTCGTTCTGATTTAAAATACAGGGGGCAATACTGATATTCTTTTAAAAATTTAATTACACAATCCTTAAAACATAAGGATAAAATCCTCACCATATCGTTGTGATCCTGCAAAAACTGAACGAGAGAGAATGAAAGGTCTCTGTGCTCCGTTTGCTCTCATCAAGTGACCTTTGTAAGTTCCCATTACCTGAAAATGTAATAAATTTAGCAATCAGTACCCAGGTGCTCTAGCAGTCAGTGCCTTTTCTCAAATTTGTAGTTTTGAAGAATTTTAAAGCCTGAAAGATTGATTTCACTCATTATCAAGGGGAAAAAGTACTAAATTTCACAAGTAAAAAAATAAAAACACTTGTTATGATTATAATATTATAAGCAAAATTTTGACTTACTAAAATAAGCAACTTATTATCTTTTTTTTTAACCCAAAATACGCATCCAGTCTCAAAATCAGAGTGTCTACTCCAACACAATTTTTAACTTCCCCGACTTTTCCAAACTTTCCATACCAAAAACAAAATCTTCCAGGTATTGCTTTTCATTAACTAATAAAAAGCTACGAGCAGAACTCGTAATGCTTTAAGTGGATTCTAAACCATAACCAGGTTTCTAATTAAAAAAAAAATATTTCCAATAAAAAATACTTCTTTTAATATATAGGTAGAGGAGGCTGTGTGAATATAGAAATGCAGTTTGTTTTTAGGTTGTAAAAAAACAATGAATGGCTATTTTAACATGGAATTTTTTAAAAGTCCTTTCAATTTTAGAACTAGAGTTTTTTAAGTCAAATGTCCACAACTAAAAATTTTATAAAGAAATTAACAAGTTGACTTATTATTTTTGAAAAATTGAGGGTAATCTGTATTCTTTCAGTCAGGTTTCTTCTCAACCAAAAATGAAAATTTCCCTTTCTTTTCTAAGAATCCCTGTTTTTCCAGACAGGTTAACACCTTGCTAAATTGTCTTTGTGAAGACATCCAGATACCAGGACTATTACAATTTCACAAACAAATCTCCAAACACACTTACCATCAACATCCCGTAAATATTATGCACATCTCTATGCTCCCATCCACCCACATGCTTGGCATCCCTCTCCATGGAAACTTCCGGACCATTGAACACCGACGGCTCGTTCATGTCGTTCCACGTATACAGGGACAAAGTAGACCCTTGATACTGGTCCAGGGCAAATTTTGATGCCCACCAGTCCCTAATTTCAGGGCTTAAGAAGTCCAAGTATCCCGAGGACCCAGGCCAGCACCAACCATCATATTCGTTGTTGTCACGGTTACGGATAAAGAGTCCCTTGTCGGTGCCTTCCTTGTAGATGTAGTAGCTGTTGTCTCGCTTGATGTGGGGGTCCACTAGGGTTACCATTTTGCGGCCTTTAGCTGTTAAGTTGTTCTGCATGCCGATGGGGTCGGAGAACTTGAAGGGTTCCCAGGTAAAGTACCTGGAGGTGAAATGGTGGTGTTAAGTTGGTTTGGGAATTCTGTATTCAATGTAATGTGACATAAGAAAATGAATCTGTAGATATATTCTAACAACTAACGATTTTATTTTTGTTTAACTTTTATTCTACAGCATATTACAAAATAGTTAAACAAAATAAAAATACTTTTGTAAACACATGCAGTCAGTCTACATGCATCTAAGAGATAGTTAAAGTTTTCCCTTGTTTCACTTTCCTATTTAAATAACACAAAATTATTATTTTTAAAAAGTTTTTGCCAGTATACGTTAAAGATTATATTACCTAAAATGCAAAAAATAACACCTTAAATCTTACATTAAAAAATATATAAATAATTATTCACTAAGTGACATCTAAATCTAAATGAAACATTGCATGTCTGCAGGGTTTAGAACACTAATTTCTAATTGGATACGAGGGTTGCTATTTATATTTCTGGCCTAATAATGAAAAAACAAATATGTAGCATCGAAATTGGTTTTATTGTTTTTCAAAATATTCTCCATGATGATAAATACACTTTTGCATGCGTTTGAACCAATTTTCATAGCAATTTTTCCAGTCCGATTGAGGTAACTCCAAAACATGCGTTTTGAATGCATCAACAGCTTCTTCGGGGGTCGAAAATCGTTGTCCACGTAATTTATTTTTGATGTGTGGGAATAAGAAGAAGTCATTGGGTGCTAAATCAGGGCTGCAAGGCGGATGGCATCAGTTCGATCTTTTGCTCTGTCAGAAATGTCTTTGTTTGAGTCGATGTGTGAGAGCTTGCATTGTCATGATGAAGAATGATTCGCCTATTCTTCTGCTTTTTTCGAATTTCTCTGATGACTTCTGGCAAACAAATGGTCGTGTACCATTCAGAATTGACCGTCCTGCGTTGCTCTAATGCCACTGTTGCCACATGACCGTTAATGCCGAAGAAACAGGCAACCATTTGTTTCGATGTGCTTCTTCCTCGAACAACTTTTGTTGGTTTTGCCTCGTCTTGGAAGACCCATACAATTGATTGCTGTTTTGTTTCCGGCTCATATGCATAGATCCATGATTCGTCACCTGTGTAGATGTTATACACAGCCTTTGATTCACCTTGAACGTATTTTTCCAACATTTCCTTGCACCAATCGACACAAGCCTTTTTTTTTAGCGTTTGTCAGATTATGAGGTATCCACCGCGAAATTTTTTTTTACGCCCAAATGTTCACGCAATATCTTATTGATGCTAGTCATACTAATGTCCAAAGACACCACTATCTCAAGGTATGTAACATGACGATCTTGCTTTATCAGTTCACGCACAGCATCGATCTTTTCTGGCACAACAACTGATTTTGGACGATCTGCATGGGATTCGTCCTAGATCGAACATCGGCCACGATTAAATTCGTTAAACCAGTTTTTTACAGTGCTGTAGGATGGCACTTTATCGCTGTATAAAGAATTAAGTTCATCGAAGCACTCATGTCTTGATAATCCACGTCGAAAGTTATGAAAAATAATCGCACAAAAATGTTCACGAGTCAATTCCATTTTTTGAAAGAGAAGAACTTTTCAATTTACTGTCACCAACACAAATAAAGCTATAATGGCAAATCGTCTGAAAATTTTTTGTTTAAAAATATCAAAGTTTCGATTAAAATCGTCTGCGGCCGCCTAGCAACACTTACTGTTGCAAAAGCCAGAAATATAAATAGCAACCCTCGTGTTACTGTTCAATCTATTGAACAGATAGAAGAGTTAAGGGGAAATGAGAGCAGGGTCTTCAAACCGAAGTCTCTGTGTTAATCCAATGGAAAATAATTTTTTAAGCCAAAGTTTCTTTTATCAAAGAAAGTATTATAGAACCCTGTAAGCCAGCAACATTTATCATATTAAAACAATTGGTAAAAATACTCAATACAGCCAGAGTAATTTAGCTTAGAAAATCATTAGTTTCCATTGGATTAATACAAAGAGACTTAAGTTTGGAGATCTGCTCCCATTCTCTCTGGAGACTTGATTAAATTGGAACATTCCACTTGGACTCGATTCAATGACAGCCTGACCTGTAAGATGGTTAAAAGATCAACACCTTACAACTCAGGCTGTCATAACACAAATTAAACATGGAAAAAAAACTGAATATTTCCTAGTATTCATAAAACTAACTTTCTGTCATGTGTATGATCCAAATCAAGCCACAGCACGTCATAGGGGATGTCATATTCATCAAAAGAGGCGTCCACGTTTCTGACGTCATCTTGATCCCTGTAATTCCATCGGCATTGGTGATAACCCAGGGAAAACAGCTAATAAAAAAAAGGCAAGGATTAGGTTTGATATTTTTTTATAAACTAAATTATTTTTAAACAACTGAAATTTAATGTTGTGTTTAATTTCTTGAGTGTTATAAGGTAATTTTAAATATTTACTTGCATTAAATCACTGATGTATGACAGTTTTAAATACAATTTATCTAATAATAGAACACTAAATAAGTATGACACTATCTTATGAGCATTAGAAAAAGCTGAAAATTTAGGCAATTCAATTTGTCGATGTCAAGACAGTAAATATAAATATGCATTATAAAAATATGTTGCTGTATTTATGGAAATGTTGCTGTTATTTATGTTATAGGAAACAATCATGCATGTGTACAAAGTTAGGCAAAGTTTAATGCATTAAATTTCGAAAATAATTGATACAAGTACAATAACAATAAAACAAAGATTACAAAATAACCCAATTCTAACACAATGCCCTCAAAATTTTATCACCAATTAAAGGCTAAATTTATGATTAGAAATCAGGGTGGTGATTTTTCAGTTATATAGATATCACCATCATAGATAAAGAAATAAAGAGGTATGGTAGGTATGCTTTAATTATTGTTGCACTAGATACATAAGGCTATTGGCAACGTTCATTGTAATTTATAACCACTCTCAAGTGATGAGCCGACACCCGAGTAGGCACCCAACACAAGCGCTAATCTCAATATTGTATGCAGCGTTGAGACTTTGGAGCATATTTAACATACACTCTCTCTATACGAGGTATTATTCGGTCATTTTTGGCTGCATCAGCAGAGCTTTTGGCTATGCCCGGACCTGAACCTGGGACCCTTCGCATGCAAGGCAAACACCTTAACCGACTGGGTTATCCCAACCCATAGAAGTAAAAAAAGGAGAGTATTAACTTACAGGTGGTAAGGGCGTGGTTCCAGTCAACGTCGCATATTGTCCCATGACATCCTTAGGCCCAGGACCCAAGAGGAAGAAAACGTTAATGATGCCACTCTCAGAAAACCAATGAGTGTCCCTCTGTGGAATTTGACTGCTGCCTTTCACAAAATCCACAATGGAAGAAACTACACCCTAAAATACAAAATATAGAAATTAAATGAGTGTTTTTTATTTAAACTGGGATCAAGCAAATTTTTAAAAAGAAAAATAAGGACTTCTAGTAAGTTGTCTTTAAAAAGTAAGGGCCTCTAACAAAAGTAATTTAAAAAAATACATTTGTGTTTGCACTTAAGAAACTTGTAGGCCAAATAAAAGTTTACATACTATTAATTTTTAACACAATTTAAAACATAAATTAAATAAAGCATATGTATATACAGTCCCTGGACAAATTATTAGACACACTGCAAGATTTCATGTAAAATATTAATTACCGGGTGATATTGTACCCTTTTATTATTTTAAATTGATTTGTTTTTTATTTTTATAATATCCAATCAATAACCGATTTATTTGACATAAATATAACAGCATTAATTTAGAAAAGCAAAAGTTTATTAAGTTTTAAAGAAAAGTGAAATTAATGTTAGTAAAAGTCTGTATTTAATTGAGCCACCTTTAGCCGCTATCAAAGTTTTAATTCTGCGCAGCATGCTATCAATGCAAGACTGTACCGTCTCCTGCATTTGAGGATGATGATTCCACACATAAATAATCTTATAATAAATAATTAATATAAATTAATCTTAAACATAATTAATAATCATAATTATCCTAAAATAAATACAAATATGTAGTCTACAACAATTCTTTTAAATAAAAAATCAATAATATTGTAGTTTAAATATACCATTATTGCATAAAAACGCTTAAGAAACAAAATTACTAAAAAAAATACAGTGCATCTAATAATTTGTCCAGAGACTGTATATCAAAACAATGTTTAATACATGGTTCCTAATGCCATTCATATTATAATATGCTTAATACAGGGTCATGATGCCTCTTATGAGTCCTTAGTTTCGAAACCAGATAAGTCTACATTTGACTGTAACCACTTTTTTTATGCTTAGTAAAGTTTAACATCTCCAGTACTGATGTTTTAGTACAAAAGTGGTTCGAGTCAACTGTGGACTTATCTTGTTTTGAAATTAGACGACTCATAAGGGACAGTATGAACCTTGTACTAAACAAACTATGATGAAAATTTAAGCTGCACTCTTTAATGAGTAGAAACATACTTGATTTGAAGGAGCTTCTGTGTCAACCCAGGTCTCTGCAGCATTCAGCCAAAACAAACCAAGTGTATTGGTTTCACTGAAATCAAATCAGAAATTATTGTTATATATGTATGAGAAACTTAAAGTTAGTTACTAAACCTCTTAAATAATCTATAACAAAGGATCTAGTTAGTAAAAGACAATTTAGTTAAATTCTGAAAGAGGATTAAAACAAAGATAAAATAAATTATTTACCTATGTGCAATCATGAAGGGAATTGATCCATATAATGCCATTGGATTATTCAATTCATATTCAAACACATCCAAGTTAAACAAACGGTAAGGATCAGTAGCTCCTCTGAAAGTGTAAATGTAAGTCAGCCAAATTTCTCAAAATATAGGTTATATTTAAATACGAAATAAAATTTTGTTTGATGTATAAGTAAAAGATACAATTCAAGAAATTTATAAATTAAAATACATTATAAAGTTACTATAATGCAATAAAACTTTGTTTTATTAAAAAAAGTGAAGTAACTTTGAAATTAAGTATGCAGATAAACTTCAAATCAATAATCTGAGATAAAAATTACTTAGTTGTTCTGAGAGGGAATGTATCAGCATGCTCAGGAATACCATAAACATGCTCAAATCCAACAAAGGAAAAGTCCATTCCAACTGATGCAGGTCCTGCAATAAAATTCAAGAGTATTATAAGTTATTGTCGAAAATTTTAATTTGAGTTTGAATGCAGTTCTTGCTGCATCATAATTGTTTTTGCGAATACATAATTTTACCAAAAAATATATTGCATTTAGGATTTAATCTACCTTTGGGGGATTTCTATGGCTTTTCATTTGTGTTTTTTTTTTCATTCGAACGTTTTATCCAATGGCTAAATATTGTCATCAAATTATCACATAAAGGTAAAAAAAATAATAATTGTTCAGTTTTACAGGTATTAACTATCTGTGGGATACAGACAGATAAACCTGTCGAGGAACCGTTAGTTTTAACTTAACAGCACAACAAATAATTTTCAAAAAGGAACTTTAAAGTAGATATTTTTTGAGCAGTTGAAGAGGCTTTAAATGTATTTAGTATATAAATACAATTTTAAAAATATCAAAACTCCAAATAAAAAAAAATCCAAAATTTAAATCTAATACAGGGGACAAAATAACACTTTGTCCAAAACGCTTAACCCTCAGAGGGTTAATGAAATAAAGGGTGTAGAAATATAATTAAGATATAGAGTCCTGACTGTTCATTAAATTAACAAAATTCAAAAGTCGCCAATGAACCACAGTATTAGCTCCTGCTGAATATAGATAAATAAGTTCATTAAGTAAAAACTAATATCATCTTACCATTTGGCTTAGTATCTGTGTGCCCTTTAAATGTCTCCTCCCACAAAGTCTCTTTAAATGGCTCTTCATCGGAAGAAAGTGGTTGTTGCTAAAAATAGAAATATTTACGGAAATTAATACTAAACTCTTCAGTTTCTATTTCAAACTACAAGATTAAATTTGGTCCTGTAAATTTTTTTTTCTTAACTCCCTTAGTTTTTTTTCAAATTTTCCTTGTTTTATTGCCCATAATACTTTTTTTCAAATATTCCAAAGTACATCTATATATATAATAGGCAAAGTCCTGACTGACTCACTCATCTATTCATTCACGTATCAACGCCCAGCCCAAACTACTGGAGATAGAGCTACCAAATTTTAGGAAAATGTTCTTTCCAGATCGTAGGCGTCACTTAAGAAGCGATTTTTCGAAATTCAAACCCGAACGGGTATAGGAAGGCAAAACGCGAGCCGATTTCTCCATAGGAATAGCATTGTAATGAACTTTTAATTTATAAATTCTGTTTTCTAATTTGAAACAAATTTCAGCGCGTTCAGCGTGAGCGAAAATTAAGTATAAACACGTCAGAGCATGCGAGTTTAATTTGTAGGATTGTTATTTGAATATCATTATTTTATTTATAGAATTAAAATTTTTTGATATTTTTTTGTTACCAAATTTAATTGATGTTTACAAATGGTAAGAAATGAAGATATTGCTAGAATGTCTGATGACAGGCAATAACTATTCTAGATATAATGAATACTTCGAAGAAATGTCCATTCTCTCTACGTATAGCGTATGTATTTTATGTTTATGAAACTGGAAATTTGGTACAGATGATATAATGGCCAATTGAAGTTTGGCATTGGCGGCTTTTGGCGAAGTTGAAAATTCCACGTAAAGTAGCTATTTGCATCCAGTTGTATGGGTTAGGGTTAGTTTGAATTATCTTCTCACTAGAGCTATACACGAGGGCTATTGGCCACAGACGTCTTAATTTAGAACCACAGTCAGGTGATGAGCCGACACCTGAATAGGCACCCAATGCAACTTTTAAAGTCGACATCGTACATAGCGTCAGGACTTCCACACGGGTATTATGCGGGACACATGACATTTGGCTGCATGGGCTGTTTATAGGTCGGCAGTTATTTTGATGATGCCCGGATCTGAATCTGGGACCTATCGCATGCAAGGCGAACGCCTATACTGACTGGGCTCCCCAGCCCTGTCGAGTGGTCGAATATGGAGTTTAATGGTCATCACATATTGGGCATTTTCGGGTGTAAGAGGGCAAATAGAAACTGGCCATTATATCATAGCTATTTTGACAATTTTAACATGACCTATGGGAAAGCCCTCTAACTTCCAGAAGGGCCTGGATACAATCGGACTTCTATTTAAAAAAATTAATGCTGATATTAGAATGGGAGGAAATTATAGTATACCGATGGAGTGCTGACCAGTGGAGAAGGGATCAATTGGTATGAAATAACAGTTTACTTAAAAAAACAATCACGTTATTAAGGGTACACCCGTGCAACGCCGGGTTTATAAAGCTAGTGGTTTATATAGTTTTTATATTATTTCTTATCAAATGTATGTTAGCAAACACAAGTCAAAATATGTTTAATTTTTAAAACCCTCATCCAGTTTAACAACAATATTTAAAAAGCCAACCTGCACATCATTTGCTGTTTCTTCCCCTTCTTCATTAGGTTTTCTAAATACAGATAAAATGATGATTATTAAAATAATTAGTATTATTTTATGTGCACAGCTACATTCTTAATACATTAATGTTACTCATAAAATATGAAAATGGAAAAAAAAACATACAAATAAAATGATCAAGTTTTTTTTATTATAATACTGGTTTTGCAAATGGCATTCAATCTTAACCATTTTGGCATGTATACCAATTATCTTGGGAATTTTTTTATTTTGAGATTATGAAATATTACTATATGTGAGTTGCATTAAATGATAGTTATCTACTCTATAAACCTACTTTGTTTAACACAGTTTAAAAGAGGCCAATGATAATTTTAAAATAATTTTTGAACAAAGATGCTCGAAAAATAGATATTATAAAAATACTAATAACATATTAAACAATTTATATTAAAAACAGACAATTTTTTTATTTTATAATAACTTTTATAGACCAGAAACAAATAAAAATTTCAGTATTGTATAACAACTTAAAAATAAAAGAAACCTTCTAATTTGACATAAACCACAATCTTTGTAGAACATTTATTACCCTTTAGACTTGGGTCGATAATGTTCGAATTTCATCAGTCCCCGAGCATTAGCACTCATCAGCAGTTGATCCCCACAATATATATCCAGTCTGAAGGGACTTCCGTTGAGAACTGCTTTGTTAGGGCCAAAGCCGACCACAACTTTGTCGGAATCTTGGGATATCACTTCCATGCTGAAAGCAAATTTATTTTAAATTTAATGTATATTTTAAAAGGCATCACAAAGCCATGTTATTCTACAGAAAAATGTGTTTATTAATAGTCTTCTACAATACGATGCTTGTCGAATTTATTAAAAACCAGTCAGTAAGAAGTGCATTAGTATCAATGTAGTTGGTGTGGTGTGCAGACTGTGATAACAAAAATTCAAATTTAAGTACTTAATCAAGGTAGATCCGGCTAAAAGGAATTGTCCTACTAGTCTGGTGTGGGAATTGTTTTTAAGTAGAGAATGCAGGGAACTTACATTTGGCGAATTATGGGCACTGTAAAATAGATTTCAGTACCTAAAATTTTTAACCAAAGGCAATAAGTTGAATAAAAATATATAATAGACAGGCAACACTGAGCCAAAATTCCATTGCACAAAATTCATAGTTTGTTTTAAGATATTTTTCTGTACACAGATACTTAAATACAACCCGACTCTTGCCTAAAATCCAATAGGTATTTCTGTTAGTGTTAACCCATTTTCAATAGAAATTGAAACTACTACTTTTTTTTATTTATTCAGAAGATGTATAATTGTGAATAAAATCGAAATTCTCGTGCTTAGATTTTTTTGAAGACATGCTGAGAAATGAAGAACTTCATTTCTCAGCATGTCTTCAATTGATACAAACATTTATTCATTAACACTAATACTTTTTGGAGGGCAAAAAAATATCCGGTTAAACCTGACCTCCTGTCCTAATATCAGTTTAAGATATTCATTAAGTTATTTTCCCCTACTAAGATTTAGAAATACACATACACTTGCACAATTAAGTACTTAACTTTTACAAATATTTTACCATTCTAACATACGAAAAATTACCTAGATTCTTCCGGATCTCCCACAAGAGCTTCCTTGGCCTCATAGCGTGGCCTTATAGGGTTGAGCTCGGTTGCCTTCAACTGCAGCATGTTGTTTTTCAGTGCAATCAGGTCCAGTTTAAGCATCACACCATTCTGGGAGTTGACCAGAACTCCCTCTAGACGCGTTGGGTAGATCTTGAAGCTGCCCATTTCGAGGTAGTAGGGGGACTGTCGAGGTTGGGTTGATCGATGGCGCCTGAATATCAAAAAGTACACAATTTATGGGAATTTTTATAATTATCACAAATGATTTAAATTAATTAACAGAAAAATTTATTTTTTGCAGATTTTATGAAGTCATTTTCTAAATGGAATATTACCAAAGAAAGGAAGTTAAATAATTTTAAAAATGGAAGTATAAAACCATAATTTAGAATATAAGATTTAAAGAATTAGTATACAGAAATGGATACTAATTAAAAAACTATTAATATTTAAAAACTATTTTTAAACAGATAATGTAACAAATTGAATTTTACAAATAATCAATTCATTTTTACATATCTTTAGTATTAAATCGTAATTATACTTGTACTATTGAGGCCAACATCATAAAAATATTATTTAATAACTCCTACTAATATTTAATTACTTTAGAAGTCAAAGGACTTATTGCAATGTTTACTTTCCTCTCCAATTCCAACCCTATGGCAACCTATTTAAGTCACCTGTGAAGTCTTGATGTCTTTTGTGCAGTTATCTTCTTGCAGTCCGCTTTTCCTTGGGATCAGATTTACTGTACGGCCCCCCTTGGCACAGTGTTTTCGGATCTGGCGATAAATAATTTTTTCTGGCAACCTATCTGACTTCGACTGAAGATTCGAATTCTATGACTTCGCACCAATGCGTTTTCTGGCAACCCTATTCGACCGTTGTTTGAGTTTTCATAAGAAATATTACCATACGATCTTTTCTTTGAATCATTGTTTTTAAAAAAAGTCGCCAAAAAACGGACTTTTAACGCGATTTTGGAAAGTTCGCCAAGGGGGACCGTAGAGTAAATCTCTACCTTTTCCTTGTACTACAGTTTCTACAACTTACAATAAGATTTATATCTGGAAAAGAATGCCTCTTGCAAAACGATTGAAGACCTCAAGTGCAAAACAAGTTAAATTACTTTTTGTAAAAAATTGAGTTGGTTAGCTTTTCATACAGGTATTGTAGGAAGGGATCCACCAACATTTTGATTTGCACAAAAAAAGTTCACTTTTTGTCAAAAGTCACTTTTGTGCAAATCAAAATGTCGGTGGATCCCTTCCTACAATACCTGTATGAAAAGCTAACCAACTCAATTTTTTACAAAAAGTAATTTAACTTGTTTTGCACTTGAGCTCTTCAATTAACCATTTACAAAACTTGCAATCTAGCTATTTTCCCCCTCTCGAACAAAGTATTTGCCAAGTTGAAATATTTTTCGCTCTGACAGTGTGATTTCGAATGAACAGTGTTGTCCAGTCCTTTTAGGTGAAAAAGGTTTAGGTTTATATATACATGTTACAAAACCAAAAAGTTGAAAATACTAACTTGCAAAATCCACTTTGGTCGCATGTTTTAAAGATGCTTCTGTCAACGCACTCAATGAAGATAGAAAGAGTGGAAAGCAGCAATAGTATGCATAAGGAAATAGGCCTATAATAATAAAAAATTTAAAACATAACGAATTTCTTATTTTAAAAAGTAATTGATTCTAAAAATAAATTAGTTTCAATAAAACTAAGTATAAATGAAAAATATTAAAAGAATAATTTTAAAATTTTATTTAGGTACTCAAAACAAGCCATCAGAACTAAGAAAAAATGGAACAGCTATGATATAATGCCCAGTTTCGATTTGGTGATTTGTGTTATGTTGTAAGAAATGAAAATGCCCAAATGTGGTAAACATTCCACTTCATACAACTTAATAGGTATAGGAACCCTAAATTACATTTTCAAGCTCGCCAAAAGCCACAAATGAACGTGCCATTATAGCAGAGATGTACCAAAAAACTACTTGTGAAACTAAGCATCATTCTCAATAGTCCACTATTTGGTCTTGCAATAACAGAAATTGCAGCTACTGCTTGCACAGCTAAATATTCAACTTATCCACCTCTACCATTAAAACCACAATGTAGCAGTTTTAAAGAAGGTTAATTGTAATGTTAAGGCTTTATTTCAAAAAAAGGTAGAAAAACTTGGTGTATGTTAATGATAAGCGTAGTATGCATTCTCAATAGTCCACTATTTGGTCTTGCAATAACAGAAATTGCAGCTACTGCTTGCACAGCTAAATATTCAACTTATCCACCTCTACCATTAAAACCACAATGTAGCAGTTTTAAAGAAGGTTAATTGTAATGTTAAGGCTTCATTTGAAAAAAGGTAGAAATGCTTGGTGTATGTTAATGATAAGTGTAGTATGCAATGATTTTAACTTCGAATAAACCCTTAGAGGTCACAGTCCAAACAATTTTAGATATTTAAGACAAACTAAAAAAATTGAAAAATTAAAAATAAATAACTTTAAAAAACTTCATGAATCCTAATACACAAAAAATATAAAGAGCTAGAATAAAGAAACTATAAATATTCGTCGACATGTCAACAAAGTTGATAACATTTAATGACTATAAAACAAAATATTAAGTTGCAGAGTGTTTATGTTGTGAATAAGTAACCTTTTAATACCTTTTACAGATAGCCATGTTTGTTTCTAATTTTGAAATAACATGAAAAATGATTAATAAGCAACTCGCCGCTGCGGAGTGCGGACGAACGAAATTAACACCGTATCATAAACAAAAGAGTTGAGTAGAGCGGAAATCAGAAAGCCACATCATTTAGATTTAAATTTTACACTTTTTTAAAGCAATGCTCACATATTACAGAAGGAATAATTTTATGATACCAAATAATATTTTAATTTAAGTTTTGGTGATACTAATTTTTTTACATTTGAATGTAACTGAGCGCTATATTTTTCTTAAAGTTCTCCATAAATGCGTTTTCGCCGAAATAAGGGCTACACTTTCTTTACTTTAAACTTCAATCCTGGCTGTGGCTGAAATGCGCTGAGTTTTCCAGATTTCTTTTTTTAGGCCTAGAAGAACCCACATATCTTGTTTCACGCGATGAATTTCCTTCCAGCTTTCATTCCTGCTTTTCCTTCATCGGTGCTCCGACTGGTGCTTTGTTCCCTAGTGACACTGATTCACCACTAGAGGACCAAGAAAAAATATTTTCATTTAGCATTTTTGTTGCCATTCAAGCATTTTTGTTGACACCTTCTTTTACAAAGTATTTTAAAGAAAAAAAAACATCGTTCTGTTAAAACTAAAATTATTACAGACCGTCCTTCTAAAGAACAGACGGACGTAAAAGCATACAAAACAGACGGATATGAATTGTATATAAGTTTGGTATCTGATGTTGTATCTCTAATTCTTTCTAATCGGACTGACACAGCATAATTTTGAAAAGGGTTCGGAAAGACAGACGGACGGAAACCGAGACAATAATGTCAATACCTACTTTACATTTTTCTAAAACAAAAATTTCTATCGAACTAAAAAAAAATAAACTAGGCTAATAGTTAATGTGTCATATCTTGCTCCCATTTATGCAAAAGTACAGATTTTCATAACTATAGAAACGTTTGCATTTATGCGCACGTTCGTAGCATGAAATCATGAATTAATGGGACAAGTTTGTTCATAAAAATGGCAATTTGCAATACGATTTTCAAAAAGTTAGAATAGTTTGTTTTTTGGCTATTCATGGACTTTAAAAATATGCTTTTGATTTATGTGGTATTTTTTCAGGCTGTTATGCCTTTTTATCAAATGGAAGGTATGAATAAAATAATATTTAAAAAAAAAACTATATAAATTCAATACATAAACCTTGAAGAGCAAAAAATTAGTATGAAACCTATGGTTCATTTACTTCCAACAACGTTTTAGAAAATCTAGATCTCCATAGGTTGCTTTTTTTGAAAGCCGGAGTAAACAACTTTCTTTGGGGTAGACACACCAGCCAAAAAGAACTACGTATGAATAGAACTTTCTCTCATACGAAAACTTTTTTTTTTTACTAGAACAACGTTTCAACCGTATTGTTATTATTATTACCATTATTATTATTTTTATTTGCATTACTATCTATCTAGCAACTGTATTTAAAAGTCGACAATGAAATCAAGCAACATTTTCACTAACTTCTTTTAAGATTCATTAAAAAATTTAATGGACTTGAATAAATCACAAAACTGCCACAACTTGAAAATTTACCACTCGTCTAGATTACAACCGACTTATCCTATTGAAATACGTCTCTTTCCTACTATACAGACATGATGTATCGTCCATCAAATGACAAAACCACGAATGTGCAAAAGCACAGGGATGGAAAACTGGATACTGATAAGCCCACCGTTTTCAAAACCTGTCAATCCCTAGAATTTTGTCATTTGGCTGACAATTTAATGGCCGGTCTAGTCCATGGCGATTTTGGCTTGCTTGAAAATCTAACATATGGTTGCTATATACCTATGGAGTTGCACGAAATACGAAATGGAATATTTTTACCACATTTGGACATTTCTGGTCCTTGGCAACGTTACGCAAATCGCTAAATTAAGAACGACCATTATAGTTTAGCTATTCTATCCTTTGTTTTAACAGTACATTCCGAGCAAGAAACCGCAAGTGAGGACATTACATCAGCACCAGATATCGCCGATGCCGAAAAAGTCGAGAGGGACAAAGAACTGGAGCTGTACAAGTTGGCCAGTCGGATCGACCCCAAAGCCCTTAAGATGGCGATGGGTGAAGGCATGACAGAGGGACCCTATGTCCCGCAGACTCCGAGTCCGTACTGCTGCTACAACGGAGGGACGTGTCACGGATCCACTCACAGTTAAGTGTACTGTCTGACGCCATTACCATGCTTCCCGTTATTAGTCATTATAATGCTTACCGTCATTCGCCATTACCTTGAATCTGTCATATAATACTCACAATCATTTACCAGGGAGACAATACCATTTTAAACTAAACTCCTCGCCGCAACAGTTAATTAGTGGGCCAAAGCCTGCCGTGACCATTTCAGCTGACGTGACCTAGGGCTCTGGGGTGCTATGGCATATGTCCCGGTAAGGTTGTCAGCCTCACGCGGAACCCACAGTGTTTAGTTCCCAAGCATGCTTGGTCTCCATTTTATCAAACCACTTAAGGGATGAAAGGATGGGTCAACCTCGCCCAATCCGGGATTCGATCCCTGGACCTGTGGCGTGGCAATGCGAAGCACTACCACTAAGCCACTGGGCCTGAGACAATACCATTGAGTAGATCAAAAGCTGTATCTACTAAAAATGATAGGACCATTTTTGGATACAGCTATGATCAGAGCCTGATCTAGAAAATCGCAGACTATAGGCACAACAAATTTTGGGGCCCCTTTACGGAAAATTTGGTGTATGATTTTCCAGTATGATTGTGCTATAGTTGGCCGTTGCATTTATTTTTGCTTACATTTTATTGGCTTTCTTATAGCGCCGATCAAACTAATCACGTTAGGTCAATGTTTGAAGTCAAGCTAAATACAAAGTGATAGTTCAGAAAATTTTAAAACGAATTTATTTTGCGGGTCTACGGCATTTTACATAATAGAAACTAAAATTAAGGGACCCGTATAACGTGGGGATCCCTAGGCCTGGGCCTAACAGGCCGTATGGTAGATCATGCCCGGCTATGATATAATGGCCTGTCCGTTCATTGGCTACTTTTGACGATTTGATAACCCAAAAACTACTTATTATAAGGACTTGGGTGAATAAAGTCAGTCACCAAACTTCACCAATTTTTTTTGAAAATTTAACGTCGGGTCGCTATACCTTCCAAAATGAATGAAATATGAAGTGGAATGTTCACCACATAATATGATCATTTTTGCTCTTGGAAACGAAACGCAAATCGCAAAATCGAGACAGAGCATTATTCATAGCTGTTCCAGACTTTTTTTTATCGGTTGATAGTAAATATTGACTTGTACTCTAATGCGTACAGAAGAGTACGCAATTTGGCGAAATGGCAAACACTTTTTTCGTAATCTCAGATAACAGAGCTACGTCTAGATCATTAGCAATTGAAGAGTACAGGGGGAAAACCCCTTCATTGCCTTGGAATCTGTCTGCGTCAGGCCTGCTTGACGAAGATATTAGTGTGTCATCGTGTAAACTAGTGTAAAGAAACCAGTTTTTCCTTGGTTCTTATCACGTGGCGCACGGGTTTACTATCTCTATGATCGAGATTCCAGCCAGACAACAGTCTGAAGAACTAGGGGAGAAACCCCCCCCGGTTTCCGATCACCACTACTCGCCAGGCAGATCTCAGTTCCTCAATACGGACAAATTCCCTGTGGATGAAGGTTTTTTTCCCCCCCAGTACTCTTCAATTGTCTTGCGTTTACGAGGCTAATGACCTTGTGGAATGCTGGTTGCTATTTTGTCAAGATGTCAGAAGCTTTTTTTTTTTTACTTTAGTAGAGAATTAGATTTAAACTTTTTTACTTAAAAATAAAGAAACTAAAATTCTTTTGATCTTAAGGTTCTGACGACCGTTGGTGCACGTGTTTCTCTAATTTCACCGGCCGCTTTTGTGAAATGGATGTCGACGAATGCAAGTTTCCAAACGTGTGCGAGGAGCACCAACTGTGTGAAAATACTTATGGAAGTTACAAATGCATCTGTGAAGACGGATTTGTGGAAGATGGACACCAATGCCTGCGTGAGTGATAGGTTTTTCTCTATGAAAGGTATTTGAAAAACAATACTCGAACAGTTCTTGGGTAAATATTGACAATTTGATAACCCAAAAACTACTTATTAAGGACTTGGGTGAATAAAGTCAGTCACCAAACTTCATCAAGTTTTTTTTTGCTTGGTGAACGCACGGCGCATCGTTATTGGAGTAGAAGACACACATTTTTCAATAAATTGTCTCGGACGTTGCAAATGGAAGCGTTAGCCGGTTCGGCCATTGGTTTGAGTTGAGAAATTTTATATATTGCATGCTTCATTTGGCTAGCAGTGCTTCACGTCTATGATGTTGTACACCCGCAATAGTGCAGAGCTGTATCTCAGAGTATCAGGGCTCTATCTCGGCTGTGTCGTCCGATTATCTGAATGGGGAAATTGGGGCATATGTGATTCTGTGGCATGTAAAAGATCATCTGAGTAACCATTTGGATTGGGTTCACTCGGCAAAATTAAAATCTCGGCATATTTTAACGTTTACCGAGAGCTGAGATTCATTGTAATCTGAGCGTCAAAAGTGGTAGTGAGAGCCGCCACAAAAATGGCTCTCAAGTTTGGGGAACATGCCGAATCTGCAAACGCCTGAGCTCCAAAAACGCAACCCTTTCAAGAAGCACATTAGAAATATATAACGTAACATAGAAACGGGATCATGTAACGCAGTCGACACCACATTATGTCTAGGCCAAAGTTCCATCTCTTCAGGTAAGTATAGGTTAGGTAGGACGAATTCCCGTTGCATTAGACCTTCAGGAGGGCTAGTACAGACGGACCTCGTAATTTGGAACCACTGTCAAATATGATGAGGCTGACACCTAAGCTGGCACCCAACAAAACTCTGCACCAGCATCAAGCAACCGTTTTCTAACCATTTTTAAATTTATATGCTTTAAGGGAACCTATCTCACAAACAAACTATCCTGTAACCAAACTTTTCTTATTCAACCGATGCTTAACTTTATCCACCCTTGTGCAACTCTTTTCCAAATATCCTCCTCCCTTACAGCAAACTCTTTTCTGTAGCTGGAGGTAGTCGGTTCTGAACCAAGTTTTGCATTCCCACCTGCATCAAGCAACCGTTTTCTAACTATTTTAAAATGTAAATGCTTTGAGGGAATCTATCTCACAAACAAACTATCCTGTAACCAAACTTTTCTTATTCAACAGATGCTTAACTTTATCCACCCATATGCAACTCTTTTCCAAACATACTCCTCCCTTACAGCTAACTCTTTTCTATAGCTGGAGGTAGTCGGTTCTGGAACAAGATTTTCATTCCGACCTGCATCAAGCAACCGTTTTCTAACCATTTTAATATTTAAATGCTTTGAGGGAACCTATCGCACAACAAACTATCCTGTAACCAAACTTTTCTTATTCAACAGACGGCTCAACTTCACGTAAAAAGAGGCAGGCGTAGTATTCATGTCGAATGCTCGAACGACACGCCCTTGAGCACGGATTCGCGTAGTTTGGGAAGTTAAATACGGTTGTTTGAGAGCGTTCGCAGGGCGGAGCTTAATCAGTTCTTATTCGTAAGGCAATCATGTGCGAATTTGGAGCGTTTCAATTAAATTGTAGGCTGAAATTTTAGGCTGGAACGATTTTTTTATCCAAACGATACTTGCTAATAAACTTCTTATCAGGCAAATCTATTGAGTTTCCCCGCACAGCTTAATAAGTTTCCGGTCGGGTCGGGGTTTTCTTTTTTTATAGTAAAAAACAAAAGGGCCGATATTGAGTGCCAAAACAGTAAACAAACAGTTCGCCCGCGATCGCTCGAATGGCTTGTGACCAATCGTGGAGTGACGACATTCGCGCGCGAAGGATTTGTTTAAGTTAAATTAGGAAACGAGCAAAATCTTCGAATCTCCACCCATTCGCAGTCGAATCGTTCGCGTTGCGTTTCAATTAAATTTCGGCCTTAGCCTTAGTAACATTCCATGTTCTTCCCCTAACCCCACCTTTTATAGGGCTTTAGTTTTAACTCAATAAACTTCTTTTCAGGGAAAACAAGCTGCTTGGACGAACCGTGTCTGCATTTCGCCGATTGCATCGACAAGGAAGATGGCAGAGTTCTTTGTGTATGTCGATTGGGGTACTCTGGTGTGCGGTGCGAAAAAAGTAGGTGTTTTTTTTCTGTGCAATTGAAGAGTCCAGGGAAAGAACCCCTTGATTGCACAGGAATCTTCCCGTTTCCAGATCTGTTTGGCGGATGTCGACGACAGGAAACCGGTTTCTCGGTACAAGCGTGGGACTCGTGTTGACGTGAATCAGGGTTGCCACGAAGAAAGAACCAAGAAAGAAACTGGTTTCCTTACACCAGTTTAGGTGATGACTAGCTATCGTCGCCAAAGAGGCCCGACTCAGACAGATTCCTATGCAATGGAGGGGTTTTTCCCCTCTGCTCTTCAATTATTTCGAACCAAGTTTTTTTTATATATCTCATGAGCACATTGGTAAAGATAAAACTTTTATTTTTTGACTGTTAAGTCATTCTTGACCTTACCATTATAATTTTTGGCAAACATTTCTTTAATTTTTTTTGAAAAACACAATACAAAATATCTATCACGTTTATCAGTGCGAGCTCTGTATTCTGACGCCTACCAATTTGCTGTAATTTTCAAGCACATTAAAAAATGATATTCTTTTAAGATTCTTAATATCTAATTAAGTTCTTCACCTATTGCTTTATTGATATTTTAACGTAATAATACATTGGAATGAAACATTTATTTCTCCAGCTTCGATTTAATTAAAGTATATAACTTTGCTTATTAATTTTTTTTTCTTTCTAAAATTCACCGGTAGAGAGCAACAGCGAAGAGTAGCTCACGTACGTTTCGATGATGCAGTGATGCGCAGATTAAGGCTGAAATTTAACTGAAAAGCTTCGAATTCGCACACGATTGCCCTGCGAATGCGATCGCTTTAAGCTCCACCCTGCGAACGCTCTCGAAAACAGTATTTAACTTCCCAGACCACGCGAATTCGTGCTCAAGGGCGTGTCATTCGTGCAAACGACACGAACCATTACACCGCCTCTTTTTACAAGAAGTTGACCACTGAAATTATTCGAAAATCTCTGGAAATATAGAGATAGGCCAATCCCGTTAATTTAAAGACTTATCCCAAGCGTTTGCGTTCTTTTTAATGAATCTTTCAAAAGAACGAATCTTTTGCCAATTCGTTCTTTTTTGCCAAATGAGTTGGAATGATTCTTTATCCAAACGATACTTGCTATTAAACTTCTTATTATAAGACAAATCTATTGGGTTTCTCCGCACATCTTAATAAATTTCCGGTCGGGGTTTCCTTTTTTCTTGTAATAACAATATGATATTTGACATTTTTGGCCGATATTGAGTGCTAAAACAGTAATGAATCGACAGTAATGAATAGTAATGAATCTCGAATGATCTGAGACCAATTGTGGCGTGACGTTTTTTGCGCGTGAAGGATTTGTTTCAGTTCAATTAGGAAACGCACAATGTTTACGAATCTCCACCCATTCGCAGGCGAATCGTTCGCGTTGCGTTTCAGTTAAATTTCAGCCTAAAAGTTATCCTTTATGTGCGTTTTCTTTTTTTCTTCATTTTTACACAAGAGGGGGCAGCAACGAATGACATAAACAGCTATTAGAAATAGAATTCTATAATTATAAAAGAAAGAATCTGTGTGTGTGTCTGTGGATTGTGAAAGACTTACTTATTCTTCCCTCAGAAATTCGAATTTTTTAAATATAGATTTCCTTCAATACCTATGTGTGTGCACTTGAGGCTTAGTTTTTTCATATTTGATTTAATTTTTTAAAATTAATATTAATATTTTCGAAACACACAGTCATATGTCGATAAACGTAAAAATCCAGTAAGAAAAGTCGTTGAAAAAATTACTAAATAAATATTATTTTCTTTTTTCTAAATTTTTAGCACGCCTCCTAAAAAGAAACACATTTTCTATTAAGTTAACGTGTCCCAAGGCGGGACCAAACACTTAGCAAATCAATAATTATATCTTAATCTTTAGTCTTCCATATACATACAATTATTAATAAATATTTTTTATATTTAAAAGACATTTTGGTGCACTTTAAAAATGTTTCAGATTAAATTTTTTTTAAACAACAATTTCGTCTTTATTTAGAACTATTAAAAATACACAATGCCTTAGGATTATAAACTAATAGCAAAGTGGGTTATGTTTTCAATATTTACCATTGGAATATTCTCATATTATCCCATTTTAAAGGAAAAATATTAATGTATACTTTTTAAATTAATTTAGTATTGGTTTAAATTGAAAATTATTATAGTAAAATTTATTATAATTATTTATTTGATTTGCATTTTAGTTAATATTTAGTTGATATTATTGATATAGTTTATTTTATTACTCATATTATATAGCTTATATATTTATTGCTAATATATATAGTATTATCATTATATTATCGATTATTATATTATTTCATATGATTATTATTAATTATATAATTGTATTTATTGTATTATTTAATTTTCAGCGTGTTGTCGTTTGTTGTTTTTTTCGTCGTCTTCCGTCCCAGTCGGTCTATCAAAATTCGAATCATATAATCACGATCCGATACCAAAAAATCTCATATTATATCAATTTATATTATATATTATTTAGTTATTATTATTATTATTTATTATTATTATTATTATTATTATTATTATTATTATTATTATTATTATTATTATTATTATTATTATTATTATATTATTATTATTTATTATTATTATTATTATTATTTATTATTATTATTATTAGTTTATAGTATCTTTTTCAGCAGATATAGCGTTACAAGTAAGGAAATTGGAGTCTCCAGATTATTATGTGTTTTTATTCTTAAAATTTTCATTATAAATGTGACCGTTATCTTTAAAAGCATATGAATATTTTATATTAATTTATAAAGATTTTTAATGAGTTTTAGATTCTTAAAAATAAAACTATTCTGAAATAAATGAACTCATCTGGTATTATGTTCAAAGAAAGAAGCTGTATTCAATTTCAAAGATAAATTTATTTTACCTAATAAAAATAGCTATGCGTGTAAGAAAAATTGAGTTTCATTGATTTCCTACTAGAGAATAGAAATAACTACTTTTCATTTATACAAATAAGCTATTTATATTCAAAAATATTAAAGGATATTTTAACAATTGGCATTGGTTTATTTATTAGTTGCCAACTATATATTTCTAGGCACTTCATTAAAATATATTTAAATAAAAATTGCCGCATAATTGAATCTCTTTAGAAAGTTTTGAGCAAGAGACTATGACTCCAATCAGTTTGGAGAACTGTCTGCGACATCAGTTAGTTTCTAAATAGTTTTAAATTTGAAAAGTCGAACGGAGGAAAAACTTTTAAACTTCAAAAATCACTAAAATTTTTCCATTATTTCATAAAATAAAATATGATTGTATTTAATGAAATTTTAAGAAGAAAAAATATAGAAATTTTTAGTACAGTGGGAATATTTCTTATGATGTCACGGTCTCTATAATGCGATTTCATTGGTTGTTTTGTTTTCTTTGGCAAAGTGTTGAAACAAGCCCATTGTAAAAGATTAGTGGAAAAGATAGTGCTACGTGAAAAAAAAAATTAAACGAGAAAATGAGCTTTCTAGTTTGTACTTATATTCATTCAAATAGCTACTACTTTCAAATCTTGTTATCTTTAAAGAAAGTAATAAATAACATGTTGTTGCAAAATCTTAATTTTTCATAAATGTCATATGGCACGTTCTTACACCAAGCTCTTCAATAGGTATATTTCTTATGACGTCACGCTCTCTAAACTGCGATTTCATTGGTTATTTTGTTTTCTTTGAAAAAGTGTTAAAAACAGCTCATTGGTTTAAAAAAGGTCAAGCGATCCGAACTGCGATACCATTGGTTGTTTTTTTTGCAAAGTGTTGAAACAAGCCCATTATAAATATGAACAACTAAAAATGAGAATATTAGTTTTGAATATTTAAACATGGTGATAGAAATTTTCGGAACTCTTACCAATATTGTAAATATTTTATTATGGTGGTTTCTTATGGGGAAGTTGTGATTAATATTTCTCTTTTAGGATACGGATTTGAAGAATTTTGCCTATGAGTTTGCCGAATTTCGTTGAAAAGAATTTGAATTCTTGAGTTGAAATGGTTCTTAGGACCATTATTGTTATCAATCTACTTGTTGAAAAAATTGCGATGCATTATTGATCAAAATTATAATTTTCTAATATCATTTTTATGATAAAGGTACTTTTTTTATGATGAGCCATTCCATTTTACAATATCATCTCTTATGAACAAATAATTTCATGCGGCTAAGTTTTGTTAAATTAAATTCTCCCGGCCATATTGCATTTCAATTGAGTGGAATAATTCCTTTAATAAAAATGCACTTTCCTGAATCGAGCGCGGTACCAATCAAAGTTTAGAAAACTCTAACAGCGAATAATTTTATGTGGTAGTTAAAATAATGACGTCAAAGTGTATGGAGAGTTATCGATGTCATTTTCGATCATGGTATAAAAGATAAAAATAAAGAAGCATGGGTCTTGGAAAAGCTTCAAATTCGGACTGAAATCAAGATTAAAATCCAAGTTTCATCGATATCAATTTATCAACTCGTTCTTTTTCGAACATTTTATAGTGAAAACATCATTTAATTCCTTATGAGCCATCAGAAAGGTTCTAATTTAATTATTTTCTAATGACTTTTAGGTTCTTCAACCTCAGAGAAATTAATTTAATGTTTTTCGATGAGATTAAAAGTAATGATTAAAAATTAAATATTGGTCTCAAACAGATGGAATATTGTAGATTGCATAAAAAAGTAAGATTGTAACAAAACCTTTCACTGACAACTGCTTCAACACAAATTTCTTTCGTACTTTAAAATTGCGCTACTGAATAGTACTCCATAAAACTGGTGGTATCTAAACTGCCTTCAGCTTTATGGAGTAACGTTACACCAAATTTATGGAGTAGCGTTACACAAATAAGAAGTTTACTCCTATTTTGCGGCTTAACGTTTCTCCAAACATTTGGTGTAATGCTGCTCTTGAATCCTGGAGTAATGTAACATTGGAGTAACTATCAGTGAAAAAAATTATATAAAGAAAGAATTTGAGCAATTTGCGCTGCTAACGTAAAAAACTAGGAGCAAATGAATTAAGTTGATACTTGAATAAAAGATAACATCCTAAATTTCTGTCAATGCAAATTCAAACAATTGAAAACTCCTTACTATCTCTCCAGACATTTATCATTTATTGAATTTTCAGTCTTATTTGTAAAAATACAATCCCCCCCCCCCTTGACTCTTTTTATGGCTGAATAAACGCAGGTGATTTTGCATTTGTTGTGATTGAACTTTGTAATTAGGGCAGGATGTCGACACGTGCAGTATACCAAGTCCCATGTTTTAAAATAATAATATTATTCGCAACAAACACAATTTTGTGACTGATGTCAGAAAAAAAAAGTTTGCATTTTGATTCGGTTATGTGTAATAATTTGTAAATTAAGGATGTGGTGACACAACACGACGTTCAATAACCACTCAATAAATCAATAAATTAAAAAGTTATTATATTCCCCTATAAGGCAATTTCAATAACTTTAGAACCTAAAAAGTTCTATGGCAGCTAACATTTGCGCATGCACGTTTTTATCAAAAATTCTTATTAACACGTCCAACAGAAAACAGCACTTTCCAAAACGTGTAGAAAACACTGTCTCCGTTTCGGACGTACGATCCTTCCAAATACTTTAATTACCTTATATTTCGTATAAGGTAATTGAAAGTAGAAATTGAATTGTATTTTTATTCGCTTATGTGTATTAATTTGTAAAAAGGGAAATATATGGTTTTTTAATATTTATACAATCTGATATACGACTCGAAATAAATTTTTTTTGTCGTTAAACTATTATCTATGTTCAATAATTGCTATATTTTCCAACACACCCTACCATGGGGCTTGCCCTATTAAATTCAAAATTAAAACTTTTGCGTTTTTATAAAAGGTTAAGGGGAGTCGGATGGGTGTTTGGGTCAAAAACTTCGTTTTTATGTTTTTCTTTTTTTTTAAATTTTACATATCTTTAGCTTTAATTTAAGACCAAGATTATCGATTTCTGTTCAGCGGTTTTCTTTTTATAAGCATTTTTGGGAAACTCTGAAAATCAGTTCTTACCTAAAACCTTATATTTCTCTTGCGTTTCCTGAAACATAAGGTTTTTCAACAGTTAGGAACTTTTTCTTAGGAATTATAAAAGATATCAACATGTTTTTTTTATTATTTCTTTCCCCATTAATTTGTATTAAAAATATGTATTTTTCAATACATATTTTTAAAACAATCACTGTAAAAATATTTTTTTATACTATGAAATATCCTTTATTTAAATCAAAGAGCTATATGTAAGAAACAAAATATAAAAAAGTTCGGAATGATATCTCATATAGTTCCTGAGAAAAATGTTCCTAAAGCTAGGAAAATTAAAATGGTCGAGATCGAACCATCCGATTCACCTTAAGTTAAATTTTTTTTTATGCCTAAGGTTGGTTAAAAGTTATAACATTGCGCTTCCCATCTAAACGTTATACAATTAAAGAAACTTATTTAGATGACTCGTTAAATAATAATATACTGTCGAATGGGATAACTTTGGAGGGTAACTTTGTCCCAAGCCTAAAACCCTATTACTGATTTTCTTCTTAAATATTTTTTCACTCGTAGGCAGGGCCTGTTCTTTCATAAGGCCTGTTAGGCCCGGGCCGGCCCCCAATTTTTAGGGGCCCTAAATTTCAGTTTCTATTATGCTAAATGCTGTAAATCTCCAAAATATCAGTATACCAAAAATTATTCTGATACTCCAGTTTGTTTTTTCCTCAATTTTGACTGAGAAATTGACCTAACGTGGTTGTTTTGATTGATGTTTATGAGGAAGCCTATAAAATTGTAGC
This sequence comes from Oedothorax gibbosus, assembly GCA_019343175.1. Lineage (NCBI taxonomy): Eukaryota > Metazoa > Arthropoda > Arachnida > Araneae > Linyphiidae > Oedothorax > Oedothorax gibbosus. Next base: position 41,986,568 of record CM033277.1, on the reverse strand, counting down.
ACAAATTTGATACATAGGCCATATCGCACCATCATTACTGGAAATCATACATAATATTATCCGTGAAGGGCCCCCCAAAATAGGTTGTGCCTATAGTCTGAGATTTCCTAGAACAGGCCCTGCTTGTAGGTCAAGGCAGAGTTGCAACTCATTGAAAAATGCAAGCACATTTTGAAAAAAATGTATAAAGGGGACGCGGTACCCAAAAAAATTAATCCAGTATTTTTATCGCTAGCATTCAAATTAAACTATTTTTACAAAGAACTAACATTCAATAAACACATACGCAAAAATGATTAATATTGAAACGTAAGTTTTTTCAAAAATGTAATTTTTTAAAATTTTTTTAACCGTTTTTTCAAAATACTACTCCTCCTACAATTTAAAGAATTTTTTTAATGGATTTTTTTTCACAATGTTCCCACAACATCTATTAATAAAAGTTAGTATGGATATTGAGCTGCCAGTTAAACAAAAATAGTTATGTAGCTTTATGTATAAAAATGGCCAAAAAAATAAGATTTTTTGTTAATTTTCAACTTCATTTTTTTTAAAAATCTAATCGCACTAGACCTTATCCCATACCAACATTTTTTAAATGCACATGTTTCAACACAGGAAAAAAATTGGAGCTCTACATTAATTTACTCTAAAGCCAAAATTTAACTTAAAAGTTAACTTAATTTAAATTACTTAAAAGTTTTAACCATTCACAAGCTGAAAAAATTAAAAATTAAAAAAATCAACGTAAAATTTCAAAAACCATTTTACCAAAGCACTATATCATTTTCAACAAACCTCCTCCATTATAAAGGATACCGACTTTTTTTGCAATATCCTTAGCTCACAGCATTCGAGTATGTTTAATTATTTTCTGGGCAGCCCTAAATTTTGGGTAATGGGTCCCCTTAAATACGAAGTAGCTTGAAATATCTTGGGCCAAAGTTACCCCGCATGAAACGGTATTTTCGAATAAAGTAGTGAAAGATTTCAGACTACTTGTTCCATAAATCTTTAAAAATATTTTCAATCTCAAAAATATTTTCAAGAGTATTCCAATAATCTTTGGGGACCCATTGAAGCGGTGATGTAGAGGAGATGTTGAAAACAGATGACTAGAATGCTTGTCTCCCAGACAGACATTAAATGGAGTATGAGATAAAATGGGTAATAAAATGATGCTTCTTCAGTTGAAAGAGAAATTTCGAATAGTTGCATCAAGAGTAAATACTGCAAGTTGTTTCATATGATTTTTAACATATTTCATTTTTTTAATTCGAAAGAATTTAAAAAAAGTTGGTTATTTACATGGTGGAGATTTCCATCGGTCTGTCTGTATCCCCTTTTCAGATTCCATTCTAAACGTCCGATTTTAAATTTCTTTTTCTTTTGTTTGAAAGGTATGACACCAGATAATTATCTTTTTTTTGTCCTTCAGTCTGTCCTTTAGTCTGTACTCTTTTTTTCGTCCTTTTGTCCGATCTGCTATTTGTATAAATACACCTTTTAATTTCAGTTATAAACAACCGATTTTCAGAATTTTTTTGTTTGAAAATTATAACATCTCAAAAGTATGTTTCAAACATTTTCTCCATTTGTCTATCTTACCTTTTTGTCAGTCTGTCCATCGATCTGTTCTATTTTCAATTTCCTTCCAACTGCCCAATTTTAAAAATACTTTTTTTTTTTTAAAGTATGACATCGTGGAAATATATTTGAAAATATGACATCACACCTATCTTATACTTTTTTCCCGTCCGTCTGTCCTTACTATAGGATATGCTTTGCTAAAATATGCTTTTTGTCTAATTTATTCACAGAGTTAAAAAAAAAACCTTGAAATATACCGTTTCATTCAAATTTAGCCAAATCACTAAATATTTTAAAACAGTAGGACTTCAATTATCACAAATTCAATGGCATCATTCCTCTCCTCCTAATAAATCCTTCTTACGCTTAACTCTTGCAAATGTGCTTCTATTTCAGTTGATTAAAAGCTTTTATTCTTAAAAAAAATTCAATTTTCTACATACATACAATAATAAATTAAATGTACACTGTTTTAGTGAAAAAATCAATTAGCCGATTTTTTTTTTAAAAATTGAAACCTTTCGCAATTGATTAGGGTAATTGAAGTTCTACAATAAAATGTCCTCAGTGCTTGATTACATTGGTTTGACGTTATCAATTTAAAATAATTGCTACAATATTCGTTTTACCGAAAAATTATCTATTGTGAAGGCATATATAATTAAAGTTCTCGACCAAAACTTGACAATAATAATTACTCGAAAGAACGCAATTTAAAGACTTATTATGCGTTAATTATTTTTTATTTTTGTAAAAAAAGGTAAAACTACGTATAAAGAAACCCTATATGTTCATTTTCATCTAAATAAATGTCACTTATATTAATGTGCATTTGAAAATGATGATTAATAGAAAACTGTTTTTTTTTAAAAATAATAAGAGCAATACATTCCGATTCTCCTTAAATTTCATTATAATTTTTTTTATCTTAATATATTCCTGCTTCATTACTTTTTGAGGAAATTTTTTTGAACAAGATATTTTATTAAATAAAACAACGCGTTGAATCACAAAAAAGAAATCACAAATCAGTCCCTAAGGCACATGTTTGATTTTCTAGCTGATTGGTTTCTTCTTAAATTTATAACTTGTTGGATTGAACAAGTTATGAATTTTAGAAGAAACTAATCAGCTAGAAAATCAAACATCTGCCTTTAGGGTCTGATTTTCAATCATTATGCAAGGAAAATCAGCTGTTGCCACGCAAGAATCCTTTTTTATTGTTTCGCTTGTAATTTCTCAACCGAAAAATGTATTCGATTTTTCATGATAAAGTGAAGCTGTATACAAGAATAAAAACATTAAGAAAGAATCATAAATCGGAAAGTATTTCTATTACTTTTTTTTATTTTATTAGTTTAACAACTTTTTGCGTGGCCAAAGGTCTTCTAAATCTTCCGACTGGCTTGGAATTGGGAAAAAGTGTATGATTGTTTTTCTGTATACATTTTAAATCATCAAGTTGTTCAGAACTTGGTTTACTTTTTGAAAATAATATCTTAAATATAATATCTCTGAATTATTTCCGAATAAAAAATATAAATACCCACAAAATTCATTATATTCCAGCTCAACGTGCTTGTATTTAACCAATGTCTGCCAAAAAGTGTATTTATTTTTTAGAAAATTAGCAATTCTAGATTGCAAATAACCATGTTCGGAAGGCAATGATATCTTATTTTCTTCAAAATAAATAAAAGTAAAAAATATACAATCAAAAAGAAGAAAACGTGGAAAACTAGCCCCGGTCTCCCCTACAGTATAGTAACGCTACAATTAGATTGAAAAACTTACTTAAATCGACTAATTAAAAAAAACCGGCTTGGGTGCTCAGTAGTAACCGGCCAATAAAATTAAAACTAGCTTAAGTCCACAAATTAAAAACCCAAAAATATTAATTGTTTTTTTAAAATTTCAAGCTAAAGTAAATTAAAAATTAAAAATGAACATATTTATTGTTCGTACTCGTACTTTTATCTAATTTTCAGAGATAAAAAAATATATGCTCTTATATGACCGTTTTTCTTGAAAATTATCCGTTCTTTCAGGGTTAATAAGTTTTGTTGCATATGAAACTAAATGAATATAAGACAAAGAAAACGTAGCAATCATTAGTGGCTGAACCAAAACAATTGAAAGGACTCCCATAGAGTCCCACTATTCATAACGTATTAAAGGCAACTTAATTAAATTTCTAGTTAGAGTTGTCATTCTATAGATGTTAGGTTAAGCTATTCCATTGTCAAAAACACTTGGTGGTTTCGATTAAGGATTATTATTAAAGTTGTATAATGGGAAGAGAAGGAGTCTGAAATTAGAGGAAAAAAATTGACTTGTAATACCGCTCACATAATTAAATTTCTAGTTTGTTTTATTTTCGTGTTTGCCACATTTTTATGATCATGAGTTAAAATGCATGAGTTTAACAGGTATTTATAAAAAGTATTTAAATATCTTCTGGTGTTTTCGAAATCATTTACTAACAGGTTCCGTTAAAAACATTTTATATGCCAGTTTAATTTTTTTTAAAATATTGCTTTAGAAAAAAATAAAAAAGAGTCATTTACAAAGCATAAGAAATACTCAATGTTTACTCTAAAATTCACAGATGAAACGAAACCGGAAGGTATGCTTTGTTTTCCTCGAATTGTTTTTTTTATACATGATGTATCTACCAGTATCTTTTCTGCCCAAGAGCAAAAACAAAACAACTTTTTTCACTCCACCCAAACGATCACTTCTATTAAATGACACATCATTCTGGCGAGTACTTTTCATTTTTCACGTATTTTAAGAGGGACTGTCAGTCCCATTGAGCTAATGCATTAGTTTTGAAATCACAACTTTGGCAAAAGAATTGCTTTGCCATGTTAGCCCATTTTCAGCAGTTTTGGGAATCATCATAACATCAATTGAAAACAAAATTGAAAAGAAAATAACATCCGGTTATTTAGTTATTATTTAATAAAGTTTTAAAATAGTGTCACCATCCGCTGAATATTTTTGGGCAGTTTAAAACTTCAAAAATATATAATTAAATAACCAGATAACATTTTCGTATCAAATTTGTTTCATTTCGTTGTTATGTTGATTGGACCTGTGGAAATTGGGTTAATATAGCAAATGCTTCTGCGGAAGTTGTGATCCCCAAACTAATGCATTAGCTCTATGGGACTGACAATCCCTTTTAATAGTAAAATATAATTGAAGAGTACAGGGGAAAAACCGCTTAATTTCGTAGAAAACTTTCCTCATCAGGCCTCTTTGGCGATGAAAGCGAGTAATCGCCTAAACTGGTGTAAGGAAACCAGTTTCTCACTTTCTTATGCTTCTTCTCTCACTGCAACCCTGAAATTCAGTTCCGCGTTTTATTCAAAAGACTGGGTTCATCTTAGGTTCATCACGATTCCGACGCTTGGACTAAGAGAAGAAGAAAGAGAGAAACCGGTTTCCTGTCGCCAATGTCCTCCAAGCAGATACAACTACGGGACGACTCCTAATAAATCAAGCGGTTCTTCCCCTGTACTCTTCAATTAAAACCACATTTTTTATTTCATTGGTTCTTTTATTCCAGGAATCCCAGAGTGCGACGATTCTTCTTGCAGTGATGGCGAGGTTTGCGTGGCCACCGTTGAAGGATTTCAGTGTGTCAAAGCGTGGTGAGAAAGTGGTACATGATCTATGTGAACATTCTATTGGGAAATAACAAGCTTAATAATTGAATGAAAACTAGTAAAACAAGATGAATGAGGTAGTGCGACAAGCTGAATGTATTAGTGAAACAAGCTGAATCTATAATAATAAAAGAAAGAGTCTGTCTGTCTGTGTGTGTGTGTGTCTGTTATCGGATCGTAAAAGACCTACTTATACTGCCCACAGGAATTCGAAATTTTAAAGATAGATTCCCTTTAATACTAACGTGTGCACCTGAGGCTTAGTTTTTTCATATTTGTTTCATTTTTAGAGAAAATTCGAATTTTCTGAAAAAAATACACCACTTTCGCTCAAATCCGATCATTTTTTTCTCTTTCCTGATGCCATCGGCTGAAAAAATTAAATAAAACTTTTAACGAAAACATTTAAAATTCAAAATGTTTATTTTATTCTTTTGCCAATACTTTCAGAAACTAAATTCATTATTTGAAAAATAATTGACACGTTTCAAGTGACGTAATTCCGCAGGTTTTCATTCCCGGATTTTATTGTGGGTTTATTTGATGATTTTTTCATTGATTTTTCTGTTGACTGCATGTATGCATATTTAAGCAATAAATGTATAGTTAAGCTATTACTGAACTATGATGGTTAATAAAGGCCATCGCACTAGAGCTATTAGTGTTTTATGTCTTTATTTTTTTGCCAAATACGTTGCCAAACTCGCCAAATTATTAACTAAAATTCGCCAAATAGGCAATTTCTTTTATAAATAATTTATAAGCTGGTCGGTTGTTCGAAGGTCATTGTGTTAGAGCTGTATAATGGGTGTGGGTAGCTATATCTATTTTCTCGCCAAATTATCTCCCAAAACGCGCCAAATGAGCTAAAAGGTTTTATGTATTTATGAGGGAATTGTGATGACATTTATGAGTGCCTTTTATAGCGTATTTTTCATTTTGGAATTTTAAGGCAATGAAACAGGATTTTATAATTTATAACGAACGGAAACAATAATAAGTTTATGATCCTATAACAGGTTATATGGTACACATATTTGGAATCTATTTGATATTTTTTATTCCGTGCGAAGAACGGGTATAAATTTGCTAGTTTGTTAATAAAGCAAGCTTAATGTATTAGTAAAAAAAATGATACTGAATTCGTTTTACGTATGTCAAATCAATTCATTTAACATAAATGGTTTGGATGTATTTGTAAAACAAGCTGAATACATTAGAAAAGCAAGCTTAATGTAATTGGTAAATAAATGTAATACGCAGTTCTTTCTTGCATCAAATAAATTCATTCATTTAACAAAATTTTAGAATAGATGGTTTATTCACAAAGATGAGAATATTTTTGAATGAATGATTTTTTATTGAATATTACGTATGAAAATTTGTTTTGACATTCTAAAATAAACGTTATATAATCTATCAAAACTATCTGCATATCAATTTAATCCAGTTAAACATAATAATCAGAGTATTAAAATTAAATTCTGATCCTCGCTTTTACAGTTGTGGAAATCTAAATGGTTTAAATTGCTAACCTTACTTGATTTGATTCAGTTTACTTATGTACACAATTGAATTCAATGCACATCTTTATAAAATAAAATAATCAATTGTAAAAAAAATAGTTTTCAAAAGCATATTCGTCAACATGTTACAGAAATAAAGTTCTATAAATATGGGACTTTTGAAATAATATGAAAACAAAAGTAATACAGTAACACGATTATATGCTTTTTTAAACAACTTTTAAGAGTGATCTTGAATGTTAATATCAATGTAGAAGTATTTTTGTGTAACGTTACTCCGTAAAACTGGTGGCAGTCTAGTTTGCCTTCTTTTTTATGGAACAACTTAAGACAAAATTTATCCAGTAGCGTTAAACAATTTATTAAGTTAATCATAATTTGCAGTGTAAAATTACTCCTGGTTTTCAGTGTAACGTTATTTCATAAATTTGGTGTAACGTTACTCCATAATAACAAGTAACGTTGCACCAAATTTTTGTAGCTTTGAAACTTTCTATACAAGTCTGATGCTTGCTCTACTACAATAAAAGCAATTAAAAAACTAAGAAAAAAATCTTTTTGATTAATAATAAAAAAATGTGATTAACATAAAACATTTTTAATCCAATGTTTAATACCCAATTTTCAATAGGGTGCGAGCAAGAACAACAAATCTAAAACTAAACACAGTTTTGTACATCAAATAAGACACAGAAACCAAAATCCATTAAATAAAAAAAAAGTTTGTTAACATTGCAATGAAACTCAATACTTCAAAACGACAATCCAATCCCTTTTTATGTCTCCTTCAATTTGATGTTATTAAACAAGGATTAAATACAACCTACACAAATGACACAAACTTAAATGTTTATCCCACTGTGCAATTAAATTTACAAAATTCTTTTAAATTTCAAATTTCGGGCACTGTAAAAATTCGCTGTGAAGTTACTCTATAAAATTAGTGTCAGCCTAACTGCCTCCTGTAAAGTTAAACCAAATTAAAAGATTAAAGTTACATAAATAAGATGTTAACTTCTTTTTTGTGTAACGTTACTCCGTAAATTTGGTGCAACGTTACTCCAATAACGGCGGATATAACGTTGCTCTAAATTTCGGCAGTGGAAAATGGGCCTATTTGATTTTGATATATGTTACAAAAGAGGCCTATTTCAACTAGTTTTATGCTTTAATCGTTGAATGGATAGAGCTAAATACGGATTTCAAATAATCTCCATTACTTATTTAAACATCTTAAGATCTTGGAAGCAATATAGGAAAATGACACCGAGTGTCTTTTTATGATATTTTAAGATTTAGATAATTGCAGTTTTGCTGTCACTTAGTGACATTAAACGATATATTACGATTGAAAAATTATAATACATATAGGTGTCAGTACATCGGGCGTATTAGTTGTGATCAAAATAAATGTGTTCATTCGTTTATATACCACGAAATTCTAAATGATTTTAAGTTTCAGCCCCTTGCAGCTTAATGGTAGTAACTTTAAAAATCGTTATATATTTATAAGATATTATCATAGCTATTTATTACATTTACTACATGCTTGTTTAGGTAGTTTTCGTTACAAATGTTGTTGTCCTTGCTTCTTAAACTATCCACAAACATCTTTACCCGGAAAGGTACCTTACGGTACAAAATCAAAAATCATGATCTTTTAAAAAATTCCTAAATACAATATTTGTTGTTGTTGTAGAGACTGTGAGTGACCAGGATGAGTTAGTATCATGACTAATGTAGAACTTCGCATAGTGGATTCGAATGTCAAGCTTTAACAATCCAGAACGAAACGCACAAAAGGTAGATGATAAATCTTCAACACATGTCCTCTCAGGAATAAAACCTAATCAGCCAGGCATACGGGCTGAAGGCAATAAAAGGACAAGTTAATTGTCACTGTGTTACATCCGAAAAGGGTTCCAATCCATTGGAGAGTTTCCCTCACCTCGTCTTCATTTTAACATTTCAATGGAAGAGGATGCTTCTACGGAAATCTCCCTGTCAACATGATCCTATTTTGCATTTAATTCCCAATTGTCCCTGTGTTAAGTGCGGAAGGGGTAAATGACGATTGGCAGCGAAGGTTTCATTAGTTCGACCGTTTCTTTTAATGCTCGTTGAACATTTAAAAGGTGTGGGCGGAAGCGGTTTAATGTGAACTCAGTTAATAGGAATCGTTTGGAGTTTTAAGTGTTAATCTTTAAGTGGTTTTGATGCGGGATGAGACTCTTTCGGTGTTTTAACAGCTTTAAAGTGCAAAGTTGGCTGGTTTTAGAATATAGTTTGGTCTTGTTAAATTCGAGATAACAAGTGGAAAAAGAAGCACAGCCTTTTCGAATATGGCGTCTCAATATGAAAAGTTATTTTAAAATTTTAATCCACCTAAGTACAAAGTTTGTACGTATTAAACCTTTTAACTAAGATATAAAAGCAAAGTAAGTACAAGACAGATTCGTAGGGTTAATTGGATTACGCCACACTCAATCATGATTTAGCTTAGTTGGGAAATACTTCTGGCTGTCTAGTTCTAGTTTATAGAATATTTAACAAATCCACTTCGTAATTGTAGACTGCAATCAAGTGACAAGATCACCACTTACAAGTACACAACGAAACTTTAGAGTGAAACACAGCAAGACAGATAAAATGTACATTACCACATCTACACTCTTAAAATAATTCCGTCCATTATCGGAAACATAAGTGGCAGTTTTTCGGCCTGAGAAATTTCCGTTAATTGACACCATTATTTTTTTTTCGTTTCAGAAGGGAAAATTTCCTTTTATTGACACCAATCCTAATTCTTTTTTCTTTGTTTTGGAGAAGAAAAATAATCTAAAAACAACAACATTTTAGTTTTGAATTTTTCTAAATATGTAATATGTGTTTTTCGAGTAATTTTGAGGCTGAACACGAATCTGTTTCTGTATTTCTCTACCTCTATCATTTTTGTAACAATATGATTCGATAAAACAAGAACCGAGCTAATAATGAGGGTTTCCATGTATGTCTCAACAATTTCTCGAAAACCACTTCTGCAACGAATTCCTTGCACTTTTTCTCGTAAACTGAAATGGTCACAGCAGACCATGGCCTCTATCTTCTTCACTCTTGAAAAAATTATTTGCATATACTCTTTATATAAACTTATTTTTTTAAACAATATGTATTTAGAAGTAATGGAGTTAATAATTTGATAACGATGTATTTAGAAGTAATGGATTTAATAATGAGTTTAATATGTATTTAGAACTAATGGGGTTAATAATAGGGTTAATATGTATTTAGAAGTATGTTTGCAAGTAATTTTCAAAAAAGTTGCGTTTAACTTTTGCTGAGGGTGACGTCAATTTAGTAGAATTTGTGGTTTTGAGGGTGAACAAGAAGTTCTTAAAGAACTAAAATAGCCTACTTTCCTGTTACTTATTAAAAACTTACTCAAATTTTAATCGGGAAAACAATTAGGTTCCTAACAGTAAATATCATCAACAACCGTCTCTACACTAGATTTATACACATTCGAAAAAAATAACTAAACGCAGCATCCAGCTATAATTTAAACTTCTAAGAGGAACTAATAATCAACTAATTTCCTTAATATTCTTTTTCAAAATAACTTAATATTATTTATCGTCTGCCCGATTTATTTGTAGTAATAATTAATAATTAAATATTTATTAATAACAAAAGTAATGAAACTACTCCAAACTGCATTAAAAAATAAGAAATGTAAATTAAGACTAAGCATAATTGCATGCAAAAAATATGCCTTGCCGCTTTCTTGGTAAACAATTAATGAACAGTCAAAGAATCCCATTGTGCTACATTTTATGACGTCATTCCAAACTGATTCATGAAAAAAAAAAATTCTTCAAATATTTTTTAATAAATAAAGTTTCTCATGCCATTGTTGATTTAGCAACAGTGCTTTAAATGACTCAAAATTGATATTCAATGCTAATTCAATGGAAAATTCGCCGACAGATAGTGGATTTATGTCCGTCCGGACTTACAGACAGGCGGACAAAAAGTATTAATGTTAGGTCTCTGAGGTCATAGCTTTCTAACAAAAAAAAAAGAATTTATAAGATCCTAATGATAGAACCAATTTTGGAAGGGGGGTACGGACAGACGGACAGACAGAATTACATCGACCGCATGTCAATACCTAATTTTTCATTTCTTTAATTCTTTCGAATTAAAAAAGAAAAGTAGGCTACAAATATACATTTTTGGTGTGCTATGAATAAACAAACCAGCTCTGACAGTTTTTGTGATTAATAGACCATTTTAACTATTATTGTAATTCAAAATATGTTTCCCATAAATTTACCACTGAAAAAACTCAACCGAAATCTGCTAAAACCTCTTGGTACGTCATTTTTCAATGCAAGTAATAAATCAGCTGCTTCAGTATCGGTATTTTTTGAAAGCTTGAAAATTCTTTTTTATAATAGAAAAGTTAGTATTAAGAAAAATTTCGAACTGAAGTTTCGAAGTGAGAATTCGACAATGGTCTACGCATAGATATACACTCTAGATCTGAAACTCTGATTGGATTATCATTGACGATTTTCTATATTGAAATTGACATAGAGACTAGCGCACCCTTTGTGTCTAAGGGAACTAAAGTAATGGTATCCGGATGCCTATTTCTAGCCTCCTACAGAAGCTTTAACACAGCCAATTACGCCTCGTAATTTAGAACCCTGGTCAAGTGACGAAAGGGAACTATTTTTGACGACAACGCATCGTTACCATGCGATTCGGCATAATATTTTTGTAATTAAAATGGATGAAGTTGCAGTTAAATTTATCTCTTGGTTTAATTTAATAAATTAAATACTTTTTCGATTTATATTAGACAGTATCTATTTTTTGGCTGTGTTAAAGCTCAAGAAGAACAGCCAGTAGGAAGCAATGTTTACCTACTTTATTTATTTTTAATGAAATCACTTTTCGAAAGACAATATTTCTCAATATTATTAGGCAATTTCCATTTACATTAAATGTAGTGTTAGAATATAAATTAAAATTATGCAAAACATTTATTAATAAAAAATTCGCGAAATTAGTTTTTAAAATATTGATTATTATTCCAATATAGTAAAAATAATACAAGAATAAAAATTTAAATGCATGAATATCAACATATTTCTTTTTTATTATAATATTTTACATTATTATTTTTTTATTCTTATCAAACAATTTTTCAATTTGTACATTACAAACAAAGAACACATAACTTAAAATATTTTATTAATAATGATAAGAGACACAGCAATTATTTAGCATAATTATTTCAATTTTGCTAAATAATAAAAACATGTTAGATTGCGTACAAAATTTTATTTAGAACGCCGCCATGTATCTTTTGCATGCCATTATGGTATATGTCAGTAAATTTATCAGTTTCTGTGAAGAGGCTGTGATATCCTATAAGTATGAAGCACGGAAAAAGCATTTCTTCATGTAGAACTAATTCCTATCATTTCTTTATCCTATTTTTTTTTTTGTCGTGTCCATGAGAGTCGAACTCTATATGTGTCCGTGAATTTTGATAATTTCTTCTACGACTTGCTTGATGTTGTCTCCATACGGATCTAGCATAAGTCGGCAGTACTCCAATCTTTCTCAGGCTGGCGCTCATAGCCGGTCACTCATAGATGTGAGTAGGCGTAAGCTGTGTATCAGGACAATGTTCACAGCTTCTATAGATCTTCTTGCCATCTCCATCTATCTTCATACCCCTGTGGTGTCCGGTTCTCAGCCTAGTTATGGTTTTAAGAGTAGATCTGTTCGCAGTTATTTCAGAGAGAAGATGTTTGGTCTGAACGGATTTTTCTCTAAGCTTATATCTGGCCACTGCATTCGCATCCTGAAGAGAAACATCACTGCAGCTAGTGTTAAGGTCTCTGCCCTCCTTGGCCAATCTATCCGCAGTTTCATTATCTTCTATGTCGACGTGTGCAGGAATCCACTGGAGGATGCAGGTCTTGTTTATAGTCTGAAGATCTTGAAGACCTGAGATGATTTCTTGGGTGATAGAAGAATGTCCTTTTAGAATTGCTTGGAGGGCGGCATTTGAGTCGCAAAATATTACTAGGCCTTTTGCCTGCTTGGAAGTGGGAAGGGCCTTATAGATATTTAGTGCCTCCAGAATTGCCCTCAGCTCACAGGTGAAGTTAGAGGCTATGTTTCCCGCACCATATTTGCCCTGGTGAAACACACCATCTGAAGTAGTTTAAAACACACCGGCACCCCCGTTGGTGATGGTTTTGTCAGAGGAGCCATCTGTGTATGCATGTACAAAGTCTTCTTTTGGAAATTGTTCTATTGCATTGAGTCCCTTTTTCCTAATGATGTCCTTTTGTTCATTTTTGTTGCATGGCTCCAAAAGGTCAATGTGAACACTGGTGTTCATTGGAAGCTTTTTGAAAGAGATGGGTTCTTGAACAATAGCCCATTTGTTGTGTTCAAGGCCAACACTTCCTCTGATATCTCTATCATATTGCATGGGTGAAGATCGTTTCAGTCTTGACATATCATTCCACTCTCTAAAGGCAATGCGAGATATATGTTCAGGAGGGAGACTACATGTTTTGTTCGTAAACTTAATCATATTTACTTTTCTTCTATTTTGTAGAGTTTCTAGACCACACTCCCTAATTATTTTTCCATTATTGGTGGATGAAACTGCTCCTGTTATTATCTTAGCAGCTCTCGCTATCCTATTCTAAATGATAAAATAAAAATGAATAAACAGATATTCGTTACATAATAAAATTATTGTTTAAAACCAACATTGGTACTGAGACTTAGATTTTTATTTGTAAACATATTGCAATTTAAGCAACAAGATCTTTTGAAGATTTATTACTTTTGAAACAATCGCATAACTATTATACATAAGTTAACCAATCCACTGAATTATCTCTTTAGAATAGATAAATTTCATTCGATTTTCATAAAAACATGAGAAAATTTTACTTTCGTTCAGAACAGACATCTAAAAAACCCCAAAAGAATAAGAATTCGCAATATTATTTATATATGAAATACACTTACAGTCGTTTATTCTTATGATTCCTGAAATTCTTCGAAGTTTATTATTTAAATAAGAATTAACAAAAAAATAATAGTAGACGACGAAAAAGAAACAAATATGAACAATATTCTAAAATGCATTTATCAACTTTGTTGTCATGGTAACCGAAATTTACTTTCTGTTGCAAGACTTCGATTTTAATGAATTCGAAATTTTTGGGAGGTGAAATTCCGAATATACCAAGTAACAAATAAATAATTAGCGATGTATTAATTCATTCTCAAGAATTAGGTAGCCGTAAAATCGAAAATTACAATTATCAGTTAAAAACCGACGTAATATTATAGTACATTCTGAAGAAACAGTAGCGCTGCAATCGGAAAGTACAATTATGCCAATCAACGAATCAATCGTTAATAGTTATTAGTTCTTTTCGACACTTTAGGAGCGCTAGGCATCAGATTGATTAGTTGAGTTGATTTCTTATTTAGTTTAATTAGTTTGAGATTGATTACTTACGAGTTGCTGGTCTAGAAGATTCTTAGTCTATGGGTCTGCGTATGTATACCTATGGAGCAAAGAGGTTAAGGGCTATCTAACCATTGTTTTTTTTGTTTGTTTATAGATAATTCAGGTACTTAAAAATGCAATCAAATAATAAGTTACTACGTAGATACAATGTATGCATGCAGTTCTAAAATATCTTATTTGTATAACATGTATTTGATACAAATTGTAACCATTGTAATTTCGTTGCTTGCATAACTTGCATAACTAATAATAATTTCAAAGCAGCTTAGAGGTTATTTTAGTTTGAATTATCGTCGCACTAGGCTTTTGGCGACGGGCGTCATAATTTAGAGCCACCCTCAAGTGACGAGCCGATACCTGAGTAGGCACCCACGGCAACAGGGCGACATCGTACTCAGCGTCGAGACTTTGGAGAATATTTAACGTGCACTCTCTCGGCCCGGGGTATTTATTCGTCATTTTTGGCTGCAAGGGCCGTACATAGGTCGGTAGTTACTTTGGCGATGGCCGGACTCGAATCTGGGACCTTCCGCAAAACAGTTTGGAAGCAACCAAAGCATCACTAATTCTCTAACATTTCGAGGTACTCGGGAACTACTTTTTCGAGAAAGAATCGTGAATGTCTTGCAAATGGTTTATTATGTAAGTGTGGGCATTTGGGGAATGCGACTAATGCTACCCCTCCTCCTCCCCCAACCCAACCCACGCACTTCTAGTGTCTTATGGTACAGTGCTAATGCTACCCTTAATGCTACCCCTCCCCCAACCCAACCCACGCACTTCTAGTGTCTTATGGTACAGTGGTATCATTCGAGAAAGACGGATTTATGTGTTTCTCTCGAGATGAGGAATTCCAGAATCACATAAATTTGAAGACTAGAAAGCCTTTATTGGAAATACCAGTGAAAATGTAAAAAAAAAGATGCAATCACTAGAGAGATCATTTTATTTTTAGCATCTGGAACCATCTTCTTTCATCTGTTGTAGTTCATCTTCATCTGTTTTTTTTAGTAAATTAATCACATAGCCCTATTAATCCAGATATTTTTTTGAATGATAATATACGCACATGAAAAATTCACTATAAACTATAAATTAAGTTTTATCTAGAACTAGCTTTATAAACCCGGCGTTTCACGGGTAGACCCTTAATAACAGTGATTTTTTATGTAAACTTTTATTTTATACCAATTGTTGCCTCCCATTCTAATTTTCCCTGCCCGATTGTACCCAGGCCCTTCCATGAGTTAAAGGGCTTTACCATAGGCCCCGGTGTTCGCCTTGCATACGAAAGGTCCCAGGTTCAGGTCCGTGCATCGCCTAAATAGCTGCCGCCTAAATAGCTGCCGACCTAAAAGCGTAAAGCCAAAAATGCCGAAGAATAACACCCTGTGTGGAGGGAGTTTACGTTAAATATCCTTCAAAGTCCCGACTCTCCGTACGATCACGCCCTTAAAATTTACGTTGGGTGCCAACTCAGGTGTCGGCTCGTCACTTAACTATGGCCAATAGCCCTCATAGGTAGCTCTAGTACGACGATAATTTAAACTAACCTTAACCCATACAACTGGATGGGTATAGCTACCCTACCCTAAATTTTTAACTTCGCCAAAAGGCGCCAATTCCAAAAGTCAATCGGCCTTTATATCATAGCTGTATTAAATCGACACTTTCACAAACAAAGAAAAGCCTAGTCCAGTATACAATTTCAAAAGATAATCAATAAATAAAATAAGGATTTTTAAATAACAATACTGGATACTACTATATCATAGCTGAACTTTTATTTCTGTTTGTAAAGTCTTTGCTTACGATACAACTTGTTAAATAGAAAAATTGAATAAAAACACAATGCATAATGCTATTCCTATAGAGAAATCGGCTCACGTTTTGCTCTCCTACACCCGTTTGGGTTCGAATTTCGATAAATCGCTTCTTAAATGACCCCTACGATATAAAAAGAATATTTTCCTAAAATTTGGTAGCTATACCTCCAGTAGTTTGGGCTGGGCGTTGATACGTGAATAGATCAGTCAGTGAGCGAGTGAGTGAGTCAGGACTTTGGCTTTTATATATATAGATAAATATATAATATTGAGATCGTTGTTTTTAAAAGAAAATAAATTGTGAAATTGGAGTGATACTGGATTTAGTTATTTCAAAACAAATATTAATAAGAAATTATTTAACTCAACATGTTTGATTCTGTTTAAAAAATATTAAGCATTTAGGATTTTTTTTTGTTAGCAGAGAAGAATAAAAGCATCAAAAACGAACTTTCTTTTTCATATAAAACTGTGGGTTTAATATTTGGGAAGAAATATTTTAAAAAGATTTAAAAGTCATTGAAAAACAAAAACTTCTTTAAAAAAACATTTTTATATGGCAATTTCTCATGCCCACAAAATGTCAGCCGCAGGTAAGGAACAAAGGTGTCAAATTTCTACCATTACGTGTCTCATCTAGATAGCGGAAACGCACGTTTTTTCCATACCTATATGTATATTAAATTTTAAACTAATTGTATGGTTCCTCAATGCTGGGAACCCGTTAACTTAATAGAAAATTTGTTTCTTTTTTATGAGGCATGCCTACTTATTAAAATTTTTAAACAAAAAAAATGTAAAAAATCGAATTTGTTGCGCAGCGCATATAAAAGAAAACAATAACACATGAAAACTTTTAAAGTAATATTTGAAAAATTTAATGAATAAAAATACAAAAAAGAAAAAAAAAAAATAAGATAAAATTATTTAATATTTTTTTAAACAGCTCTTCTTACTGGTTTTCATTTTTTTGAAGGTTGACGTCAAGCCCCTGTTTCGTCTCGGCGTATGTGTTATTGAAAAATTTAATATAGTAATTTAAAATCAAAATCAAATATGAAAAAACTAAGCCTTTGCTGCACGTAGGCATTAAAGGAAATCTTTTAAAAATTTCGAATTTCTGATTGCAGTATAAGTAGGTCTTTCACGATCCACAAACAGACACACTGATAAATTCACACACTAAAATTTATGATTTCTTTGACCTAATAATATCGCAAATAGTAGAGCTGGTAGAGAAAAATTGAATTCACAATTAGAATCATTGACACAAATATAATTATATTTTGTCCTAAAATTATGGTTACCAAACATTATAAAAAACCTTTATTAAAACGACGTTTTTTAAATTTCTAAACAAGAAAAGCCAAAGATGTTTTTGCAAAAAATAGTTATTGTTTATTAAATAAATAAAATTGCCAACACTATGGACATATTTGATCTACCATTCTTTTAGTTGGCTTTATCCTTTTACTTTTTTAAAACAAAGAAATTCGGATAAGTTTATCAAAGATTATAGCTGGAAACATATTACGGTTGACTGTAACAGAGAATCAAAAACGACAGAAATACGATACACGAGTGGACAGCCTGTCTTCTGAGTTGGAAGATATTTGTTATTTTTAAGTTCGAAATAAGAACTTAAACTGGGAACAAGGAGACACCGATCCTCGCATTGAATGTTGGATTTTTTTTTATTTCGTTGTTTTCCAATCTTTTTTCTTCAAAGCTGTTGCTGTTTTGGAAAATGAACACTGACAACGAACTGTTTTTAATTCATTTAATAAACACAATTAAAACTTAATTCATTATGAAAAGGATGGAAAATCCCGATTTTGAGAATTATTATAAATTATTATAACCCTATGTTGAATTTCATGAAGAATACCAGAGCCAAGTTTATAGAGGAATTTAAATAAAGGGAATATCATTTTTATATATCCCTTCTTGACCCTAAACTTTTCATTTGAATAAAATTAATAAATCAAACCCGAGGTGTAATGGAAAATTTTATTGGCCCACTAATCTTGAAACGGTAAATCATGCGCACCCACGGCAAAATCCCGATATTGGACGTAGAATATTTTTTAAACGTTACACTGTTAAAAATTTTGTGCTTGGTTTCACCATGATATTGGTTACTAGTAGCTGCAAGGGCTGTGTGGTGAAATGTTTCACCTTTTTTTTGGTTTGGTTGAACCATTTTTCTGGATTTTGAACAAAAACCTGAGAAATGGTTCAACCGAATACCAAAAATATGGTTCAACGTTTCACCACACAGCCGTTGCAGCTACTAGGAACCATATTTTTGGTGAAACAAAGTGCATAATTTTTAACAGTGTAGGATAGTTACATAATGCAGCATGGAACATCTTAATATGAATTACAAAAGTCTGAAAGCCCAAAACATATAAATTGATTTTGTAAGACCCTTTTAAAATTTCTATCATATAAAATGTTCTAGAAAAGGTCAAACTGTATTTTTTCTGTAGTCAACTTTCTTATGATGAAAAAGCACACTTGGAACGCAAATAAGTTTGTAGAAGTTAGAGAACCTTACTTACATACATTGAAAGTGTTGAATATTGATATGTGCTTTGTGCAATGAAGGGTTCATTGGTTAATAAATATTAAGCTTTTTAGAAATTGTGAAGGGGCGAACTAAGCAGTTTTTGCGTGTGCATCGTTTTAAAATTCATAAAGGAGTTAACAGCAAGGCTCTTAGAAGACTACTAAAGTTTTACCAACATTATATTAAATTTAATTGGTATTCTCATCAGAAAATTATTTTTCTACTTTAATATAAAATAACAAATTTTGTTTTTGTATTTAGCCAACTAAAAAAAAAACTGTCTGCGATTGTGCTTCTTTGACTGATAACAGAAGGAAGCCGATAGGCAGAATTTTCTTCTAAGACTTTGTCCCCTTCCTACCTTTTCAGATGTCACACACACCTGTTTTTGACAACAGAGGTCATTTCTTAGAACCTGCATCTGCTTTTGTCCAAAAAATGACCGTTGGCACCAAATTTTCGATCGAAGGCTCGCTTTGAAATGTGGCATTAAGGGGAATGGGAGCGCTGGATTGTGAGCCTCCAAACTCAAGTGCCTCAATGTTAATTCAATGGCAGAAAAACTATTTTCTCTGCCACATTTCTCCGGCTGTATTGAATATTTTTACAAACGTTTTTTTTTAAATAATAAATGTAGATAACTTACAGGTCCCTATCTTCCCACTTTTTGAAATTGCTTCCAATATTTTGTGTAAAATTATTTATTGAAAATTAAAAAAAAATATTCGAACCAATTTCAAAAAGTGGGATGGTCGGGACCTGTAAGTCAGCTACATTTATCACATAAAAAATTCCGCTTGTAAAAATATTCAATACAGCCGGAGAAATGTGGCAGAGAAAATATTTTTTCTCCATAGGATTAACACTGATGCACTTTACTTTGGAGACCCCCGGTCGAGCGCGCCCATTCCCCCTTAAGCAGGGATTATAAAGTTACTTTTAAAAAGTACTATGTTACAGTTACTTAATATGAAAAGTAACTAGTCACAGTTACTTTGTACGAAAAGTAATGAACTACAGTTAATTTTAGAAATTTCTAGTTATAAAAAATTACAAATTAACCATTCTACGGTTTTTCAAAGAGACCCGCAATTAAAAGGAAAAACAAGCACAAACAAATCACTGCAATTGGAATTAATTATTATTTTTTTTAAATTTAATTTTAAAAGGAGTTGCATTTCAAAATTAGCATCTGACAACCTTGCTCCATTGGGAGAAAGCACCCCCCCAGCACTAAATACTCTTTGAAGAGCGTCGTGTGAAGTAACGGAAAAGTAACGAAATTTTTCGTTACCACTCAAAGTAACTAAGTTACAGCTACTTTTTGAAAATTCTAACGGCGTTATTCTTTGTTTCCCAAAAAAAAATAACTATTACAAGTAACAGCGTTGCAAGTAACGCGTTACTCCAATCCATGATTTTAACGATATATTTTCGAGACGTGTAAAAATACGTTACTTTTAGCTTGTAAAAATACAGGATTTTTCGCAACATTTTTGAGAGATGCAGACTCGATATTCTACAATTTTCAGTAGATCACATAAATATACCAGAAATTACTTTTAATTAATGCTTTGCGTACCAAATTGACTGGTTTACTTAAATATATTTTTTATTTAATAATTGATCTTTACAAAAACTTGATTATATTAATAGGAACATTTTCAAAATTTTGGCTTGCAGGATTGTAATTATGTCCTAAAAAATGCAAATTATTTATAAGGAAATTCATTGTGCAATTTTCTTAGCATAAAATATAAATTTTATTTAAATTTTCCAAATTAATTTTGAAATTATATAAATCTATTGTCAGCTCCAATTGGCGAATCACACTTGTCTGTGACACTTGCTGTTTAGGAAAAGAAGGGTGTAAGTACATGATAGAAAAAACGGCGTTAGAAACACCTTTGAAATAAACTTTTCTTTCCCTTTTATGGAACATATCAAAAACTTTTTTTTATTGTATATATGGCTTCAACACAGCTAAATTCATAAAAAATTGTCTCTAACAAAAGTTACAAAGAATCTGATTGTTGATACTGCCGATCGAAGTTTAAAATTGCCAAAATATATGTTTGATATAGTTAAAGGAAATATATGTTTGATATAGTTAAAGGAATAATCGAGGAATTTACTGCTTAAGCTACATTCAATGGTGATGGTGAAAAACTTTTGTATGGAGTAAAAACTTATTATTGTTGGTTTAAGGTAAAAGGGATTCGAGTTATGCTGTTTAAACATTTTAGCGTATCTTTATTTAGTAGAATTATTTTGCTTTAATAAACTGGGCGGGTTTAAATTGTAACTAGAGTTTAAAAGCAGTCAATATTACAGTTTAAACTATAATTATTTCTATTCAGTTTTTGTGTTGAGGTAACTGCCATTAAAATAAATCTATATTTTATAAAAATACTTGGAAAAATTTATAATTTCTATCAACTACTGTCATTTTACAAAATTGTTTATGATTTGAAAAGGTAAACGAAATGATACCAATTTCGGGGGAATGGAGGGAGGGAGGGTTCATCAGTTGTATTGAAATATTTTAATAGCATTTCCTTTAGTAACTATTTAGGGGAGACCGGGGCTAGTTTTCCATGTTTTCTTCTTTTTGATAGTATA
Source organism: Oedothorax gibbosus (assembly GCA_019343175.1). Taxonomy (NCBI): domain Eukaryota; kingdom Metazoa; phylum Arthropoda; class Arachnida; order Araneae; family Linyphiidae; genus Oedothorax; species Oedothorax gibbosus. Next base: position 41,965,176 of record CM033277.1, on the reverse strand, counting down.
TTTTTTACTTTTATTTATTTTGAAGTAAACAAGATGGCATTGTCTTCCTCACATGCTTATCTACAAACTAGCATTACTACTTTTCCAAAAAGTAAATATACTTTTTGGCAGCAAGTGATGAAAAATGCAAGCATTTTGAGCTGGAAATGTGTCCTTTATTCGGGGTAAATTTTCCCAGACCGCCAAAAAGTGATGAGGCAAATTTTCAAACTATTTTTTTAAAAAGATTTAACGCATTTGAAAAACATTTTTTAATTTTTTCACGCAGATTTATTGTAAACTAAAACAGCTTAAAAGAGTATACCCATAATATAGGTATTTTAAAAAAAGCCAGTTTATTATACCTAACTATTTTAACCAATTTCATTAAAGGTCATTATCATCTGGATCCCTTTTAACTTACACTAAAGTTCCCATTTTGTGTATTTATACATTGGTGCTCTTTTTTAGAGGTTGTCTAAGTATTGTGATAGAGATTACTAAAAAATTATGCTAAAGTTTTGTGTTATTGCTTCTCCTCAGCTCCCCCTTTTTTTGGAACTAGCCAATATTGACTCAAAACTTTGGGTGCAACATGACACATCACTACTTTATAGTGTAATTACTCACGATCAATGGGGAATATTTAAAATTCTGGATGCTTTTCAGCTACTACATCCATTCCTGATTGTTTTAGAGTGACGCATGTTGTTTCAGAATAGTAAGAGTTCATTCAGCTTCCTTTTTCATTACTATGCAGACAATTTTGAATCTAGAACAAAACTTTGATTTCATTAGGTGTTTATAGGATAAAAATAATTTGATTATGGGAATATTCAGCTTTATTTACAAAGGTAGGAGCACGCTTTTTTACAAGGCGTTATTGGAAATATGGCCCCGTTCAATTTTGGAAAACATTCCCCGGCTTCATATTTTGACTTTAATAGTACCTTGACGAGTAGAACTTTAAATTATTTTGTAAAAGAATGTATAGTTACGTCAAGAAAAGAGCCAGCTTTTAGTATACGCAATGATAAAACTGCGATTTTTATAAAAGCACGTTTGATTTAGGTTTGAATGTAAGCATGGAAATTCACTCAACGTTAAAAATATCACAAAAACAGCTCTAACGACAATATTACAACACCGACTGAGCAAAAACTGTTGTGGGTGACATAAAACCGATTGTTTCATAAACAAAGCAGCCATTTGGCGCCTCTTAATGGCTTATTTCTTGTATAAGGCCTATTTTAAAACTTACCCCATGGGAAAACTAGCCCCGGTCTCCCCTACTCTTAATATAATGGTAAAATAATTGAGTATAAAATAAACATTTTTTACCGCTCGTTTGATTCCGTTGTGCTTACGGCAATTATTTATAAAAAAAGTAATTTATTTAACAGCTAATTAACAATTGCGAGATCATCCGCAAATTTATCTCTCTAATATTGGCTTGATATTATTATATAACTTTGTAGATATAGTTTTGTAATTAAAATTCAAGAAGTTCAATTGCTTTTCAATACACCAAAACATTGAAGTTTTCTGATACGCGTTTTTTAATGTCCTTTACGATCATAAATATATATTTAACTTTAAGAACACAATGTTTGCATTACTTTAAAATAGCGATTTTAATTAATACTGAAACTTGAAATACACTAATTGTTTAGTTACCCACTAAATAAACACACAATTCTTTATTAAAGAAGACTACTAATTAAACTTTCAATGTTTAAACTTTAAAAAAAATATTCTTATGTAAATTAATATTGCATAATTTTCAATTTTTTTGAACTACGCTAACATAAGGCAAATGTCAACGAACTATTTCAATTTAAGAAGGAATAATTATTACATAATTAAAAAACTTGTTTCAAGTTAATTGCTTGACACTTGTATTTGATTATATCTTGTTAAATTCTTAAAACACTCAAACAATTTCATACTTTGTTATGACTTGTTGATTTAAGAAGTTAAAAGATATAGAAAATATTAATTGCATAACAATTCTAAACCCTTAAGTAAATGGAATTACTAATTCGTTGAGCAAAATTTGGTTAAAAAGTTTTTATTGGTTTAAAATTTCTATGAAATAGGTCATATTTCGAGTAGCTTTGTTTGAAAAAAATTATAACGGTTAACAATTGATTAACCATCTTGGGGACCGGATGGCCGCGTGGTTTGGACCATTACGCTAGCAGTCTGCTCACTGTAACGGGTGCGGGTTCGATTCCAGCCTTTGCCCTGGATGTATATTCCTTTCTCTGTGACAGTAAAAATTCTTTCTGTGTCTGTCTTACTTGACGAAGGCTTCAAAAGCGGGTCTCTGATCAAGCACACCAAGCCGGAATATATATGTAGTAGTAGTAGTAGTAGTTAACCATCTATAGTTTACTTTAATGAAACATGGTTGGTTGGTTGGTTGGTAGACATATATTTTCAGGCTTGTGTGCTTGGTCACAAAGACCCGCTTATAAACCATCGTCAAGAAGGACGGACACGACATACACACACACACACATATGACAGATGCTGCCCTCTATCGCCACCTCCACAATTTAGACATGTCCCTGAAGAGGAGGGAAATAGTCTCCAGGGACCTGTACCCGTGGGAAACTGCGCAATGACCGCCCACAGGACTTTCGGACCCAACAGATTTAACGAGCACGTACTCCGCATATACTCGACAAACACAAACATCCATGCCTTACCGGGATTCGAACTCGAACCCAGAGGCTACAAAGGCTAGCTCCCTAACCGTTGCGCCGCCGGGTCGGCATGAAACATGGTATGTGAAAGATGTTGTTTGTTAAACTAAATACATAGTGATAGTCCCTTTTCAGAGCAGATTATATTTTTTTGCATCCAAAAACAAGACTTTTAATAAGAGTTATCATTTAGGTAACGATATACTGAAATAATGTGTTTTTCAATGTTTCTCTATAAAGCTGGTGGCAGCCTATCTTTAAGGAAGTAGCGTTATGTGTATCCTTATAGTAATATTACACCAAAACTTATTAAGTTAAGTTAAACGAATAAAATTATTACTCCTACTTTTTGCGGTGTAACGCTACTTCATACATTTAGTGAAACTTTATTCCATAAAGCTGGATGCAGCACTAGTTTTAAGGAGTAACAATACAGCATATATATTTTCAGTGTTTATCAAAATCTTATAACAAAATGATAATTTATTTAGTTAATGTTGTTAAATGAGCTTTTGTGAATCTCACAAGTTACCATCTTTTAAAACTTCCACACTTAGTAGTTCAAAAAGTGGAAGCTTTTAGAAAGGCTATGTCCGTCCGTCACCCACCTTCATAGCCCACAATACAAATGATTCAAACAAGTACGATGCATCCAAATATTCAGCATATCTGAAACTACATTTTTAAAGGCACTCTTATTGTTACATGGCATTTTCCCTTATGTTTCGTTGGCCATTTCTGTAGATCACTTCTTTTGAAACAACTCGTAGAATATGCACAAAGTGTCTTTTCTGTCGTAATTTGTAAGTGCGAGCATTGCTTTTCCATATTCATGAACACATTTGGGCTTTCAAATCGATGACGTAAGCTTCGGCTGGCTTATGGTTGTGACAGAGCCATCAATAATTTGAGAATATTTGAATTTTTTTTTTCTTTCAGGAAAATAACTTTTTGAATTTTTCTGAGATGGAAATTACTTTGACACTACATATATTTTTAAGTTAATTAACACAGTTGTATTACTTCTTTCTTCAGCAATTTTAAAATAAAACTAGCAATTTGAAATTGGACATGTTTCACGTAGTGAATGGCAACAGTTCTAGCGGCATTGCTTCAATTTTTGGTCCTTCTGAAATTGCATTTGTTTTAAACAAGACAATATGTTCTTACCTTACTAAACAAATGTTTGAAACAAACTTTTCTTTCAGTAGAACTAAAGCTTTTATCTGATCGTGAACCACGTTAAGTTGCTGTCCCATAATTTCTTTTAATTTCTCCGCATGAGACAAAATATCATCTAAACCAGTCCATACACTCTTAAAACAAAAGAGTGAAATTCACTCCTATAGGAGAAGTGCATTTTCGGCACCGGAAAGGAGTGGAAATTAATTCAGACTGAGTTAAAACCGCTCGTTTTAAGAGTGTAGGATGCAGATTTTTTTCTTTTATTTCTTTTACCCACTCCGAAAAGGAGTGAAATTCACTCCTATAGGAGAAGTGCATTTTCGGCACGGAAAGGAGTGGAAATTAACTCAGACTGAGTTAAAACCGCTCGTTTGTTTTAAGAGTGTAGTTTTTCAACAACACAGACGTTTTGATAATGCTTTACATGCTTGAAATTTAACCGAATAAAAACCGATAAAGTGTAATAAATAGCAGAAATAAAAACAAATTTCCCATAAGGAACTTTAAAATAGAACACAGCAGACGAAACAGAGCCTTCAGTTTGAGAGTGAAATGGAAACAACCAATGAAATCGTAGGAAAATAAAAAAAAATTAAAAGGCACGCATTCGACAAGTTATCCTTTTTGATGCGTTAAGTTTGTGCCTAAGATTTATTTCCGAAGTAAAAGTATATGAAGTAAGCAATGACTTTTCGAATTAGGTAGTTTACTCTTCGCAATTGTTTTTCAATTTGAAATATATTCCTAAAAATATTCATAAATTGAAAAAGGGAAAATGATGAAAGCTCTAAGGACACGTTTTTTTAAAAAAATAACTATGCACAAGTAAAATGTAATTTTTAAATTGAGTAATAATTTTTAATCTGTACATTTTATATGTAGGAAAGATTGAAACTTGGAAAGTTTTCTAATATTTTGGGCTGTATATTAATGTTGTTACCAAGCTAGTAAATTTAATTTCAACAAATAAATCTTTCTAAAGTGAAGTTTAAAACTTAATTAATAATAATGTAAAACAAAATAATTTGAATTTTAAGGAAATATATTGTTTGTTATATACCTTATTAATATAAGATAATCTTAATAGAAATAGTATATTTGCATCGATAAATAAAAATGTTCTATTAAATAATTAGACGTCCTTGTAAGTGCCGACCCAGCGGCGCAACGGTTAGGGAGCTAGCCTTTGGAGCCTCTGGGTTCGGGTTCGAATCCCGGTAAGGCATGGATGTTTGTGTTTGTCGAGTATATGCGGAGTACGTGCTCGTTAAATCTGTTGGGTCCGAAAGTCCTGTGGGCGGTCATTGCGCAGTTTCCCACGGGTACAGGTCCCTGGAGACTATTTCCTTCCCCTTCAGGGACATGTCTAAATTGTTTAGGTGGCCATAGATGACAGCATCTGTCTTGTATGTGTGTGTATGTCGCGTCCGTCCTCCTTTGGTTTATAAGCGGGTCTTTGTGACCAAACACACAAGCCTGAAAATATTATTTTTTCAAATTTATCGTTTGCTTAATGGTTCATATAAATCAAAAGAGAATTTTGCACCTTTTCCTTTCTTATATGTTTCTTTGATATTGGCGGCTTGAATTGTATTTTTGAAAGTAACAAAACTACTTTGTAAAATCGATAACATATTTCAAACTTAAGTTAGAACTAGAGATATATACTAAAGAAATTCTTCTGGATACACCTAACACTTTACTACCGCAAAAAATCTTGTATTCTTTTATTCATGATACAAAGCGACATTTCATAGTTTAGAGAGAGTTCGTCGTTCTTTTAGAATGGTTTCAACAAATTCTTTTGGTTTCTTATCAATACATGAGGAAACGTACTTTTGTACGTGAGGAGAATTTTAAGTTTAAGACAGAGTTAAAATTAAATTTAAAATAAATTTATTAATTTTTGATAAAATTAGTTTGAATACCAATATATGTATTTTGTTCAAAATATATAATCGGATTTAAAGATGTACTAAATTTGTTTTAATGTAAAATATCCACCATTTACTTTTTGACATTTATAATATGAAGCTAAAAATAACATTTTCAAGAAAGTTAAAAGTATATTGAAGGAAGTTTCCTTAATTTCACCTCATTCACTACATTTTTTAGTTGCAATTGTTTAACTAGTTATAAAAAATTACTAATTACAGTACTTTTCTGGTATTCTATGAACTCTTAGGGAGTCAAACATGTTCTTAAATTTTATTATCAGATAAAAATTTTGGTTTTATAATGTTTTTTTTTCCCATAACCCTTAAAATGTTACTAAAGTGACCACTTTAAGGTTGAGAAGGATCTTAAAGTAGGCACTTTGTGGTCCTAATTGTTGCCATCCCTCAAAACAGGGATTTAAACATGCATATTTATTAATTAATAAAGAGAGATGAACAATTTGTAATAAAAAATTATATTATACAATTGAGTGTATGCACGGCCAACTTCAATAGCAAGGCTAGAGAAGCTCTCCCAAACATAAGCGTAGACGGAAATTTTGACGTCTCTGTTTCCAGTGCCGAAGATCGAGAAACCAGTTCGGACGCATTGGTACCATAAAATTGTTTTCAGCCGTGAACGAGTGGTTCCGAACAGGTTGTCGTCATCTTCGGAACAACGTCACTCGGAAGTATGACATCAAAATTTCCGTCCCCGAGCTTGTTTAGGAAAGCTTCTTCGGCCTTAGTAGTTGAGTAGGCCGTGGTGTATGCATATTAATTAAAGGTCATGCTTTAGGGAAAGGCAAGCCGACCCGGTGGCGCAACGGTTAGGGAGCTAGCCTTTGGAGCTTCTGGGTTCGGGTTCGAATCCCGGTAAGGCATGGATGTTTGTGTTTGTCAATAAATGTTGTTATTTGTCTATGTGTTTGTGTCGTCTCTTTCTTTGTGTGTCTCTTGTGCCTGTGTCATTTCTGGGGTTGAGTACAATAGACCTGAGGTCGCAGTGCTCGGCGAACTTGCCCCCCACCGAGAAAGTCATAAGTCATAGGGAAAGGCACGATAACAGTATATCGTAGCTATTTACCGCCTTTTCGAAAGAAAAAAAACCTTTGTCTCTTAACGATTTTGTAAAGAATCGTTACTGGACATTTCTGGGAAAAAAGTTTTTTTTTAAAAATTATTCAAAAAGTAAAAGTTAAATAATCTTTAATTTTTTGTTGCGAAATGATTTAATACTAACGGATAATCGTTAGTATTCAATAATTAGTACCTTCGTTTGAATTACATCAAACGAAGTAGTATTCAGTATTGAGCCTCAAAACTTTTAAAATAGTATTTTTCAACTAGAAATAAAGATACAACTTAATCAAAGAGTTGCCACAATTGGGAGCACTCTGGCCACACATTAGATACACTTCCTTTAACATTTAATTAAAATCTTTTTTTAATGGTACGAGTTTAGGCTTCACTGAGTTTCAAACTGTAGTTTAAGTTTTCAATGTATTTGTTAATTTAGAAACATTTGCACTTGCGTTGGACAGTTGTTCTTCTTATATAATCTTCGCATGTGTTATATAATTTTCGCATGTGTTATATAATTTTCGCATGTGTTATATAATTTTCGCATGTGTTATATAATATTGCATGTATTATATGCATGTTTTATTATATCTATTTCTCAGGTGTTATAGAATTTCTCATTGTTTCTAATTCATTCATTGTATCTAATTTTTTTCTAAAATTTTGTTAAAAACATAACATTGTTATTGTTTTTATATTTTGAAGTTTCAGCTAAGTTAGCTTAAATATTTTTTAATTTTTAAATGGAAGACTTTTGTTTCAATTTCCCGCCAACATCACTATTTTCTTTTGTTGGCAACTACACTGTAAAAGAATTCAGTAAAATGAGGTATATTTGCCACATATTCTGTATTTGATTGCAGCTGATGTAGTAATTTCAATTTTACAGAACTTTGCGTAACTCCTTAGCTTGAGCATGCTCAGAGGGCATAAGGTAACTTCGGTCTTACTTTTTTAAAAATTGATTATCTATATGTTCGTTTCTTATTTTTCAATAATATTTAAGAAAATTGAAACCTGAACGTATATCTGAAATCGAAAGAATATCTGTGTAAACTAATGGATATTGGGATTTCCAGACAAATTTCAAAATCTGATGTATTTTCAAAACTTTCGAAAAAGTTTCGTTATGTTAGTAATATCTCTGGGATAAGTATATGATGAAAGTCTGGAATTCTTATTAAGTTATAAAGCCTTATTCCTAAGTCAGAGATTTTGTATCAAACCCACACAAATCATTTGATAAGCTGCTTTTACGGATGCCTTATTAAATCTGGAAATACCAAGAAACTTACCACTAGAAGCTAATAAAAAAAATAAGATGTCTATCCCTTAAGGATATAAACATTCCAAATTCCTTTGCTGTTCACCGGTCAGTAAAGCCCTTATGCGGGAAATTCTTAGATTTATTTCCTTTCCCGAAAGTTTCCGGAGCAAAATCCCGTTTCCTGGAAATAGTCCTACTCGCCAGGTGTCGCCGTCGTCAGGAAAAAGTGGAAAAGCATTCTTGTGGGTCGCTTCTGGGATAGCGGCATTTCAAACGCATTCTTCCGCCGTTCGATCATTGCCGCCCTCCGAATTTTCTGAAGTATCGTCTGCTTGAACGTTGAACTGGTTAAGAAAACTTAGGATTTTTTACTCACGATCAATTTTATAGAAGAGATTATATACTTTAAGAATTTTACTTTTCTGAATGTGCTAAAACAAAACTTTAGAATTTCAGCCATTTATAGAATGTAAATAACGGGATTGATTACTAAATGAATAATCCTTGATGGAAAACTGAACGGGCCAAAAAAAAATTGGTATTTCTGATTTTAATCAAGAATAACATTGACTACATTATTTTCTTAGAGAATTATATTGTGCTGAGTGTGCTAAAACCAAACTTTGGAATTTTGTCTATTTATAGAATGTAAATGACAGGATTAATTACTAAATGCATATTCCTGCTTTGGAATACTGAATTGTTTAAGAAAACTTCGGTATTTCTGCTTTTCTTCAAGAATAATATTACGGACGACATTATTTACTTATCCTGAAGAATTAAGAATTATCCTGAAGAATTAAGAATTATCCCGAAGAACTAAGAATTATCCTGTGCAGAATGTGCTGAAATAAAACTTATTTCAGAATAAGGTGCATACGAAGTGATTAAACGAATTATTCCGTGGTGGAACACTGAATACTCCTCACGAAAACTTAAGTAATTTTGGTTTGGATTTCAAATACTGCCGTTTAACGAGATTGCGTACTCAATGAATAGTAATTTATTATATTAAAAAATACCTGATGGTAACGCTGGTAAAAAATTGGTAATCGAATACCACGTTAATTTCTTTAATTTTGATAAATACTAATATTAAGGATAGGAATAGTTTTCCATGTGATGGATACTATATGTGTTCAGTGAAAACTTTGGAATTTTCGAATTGCAGAAAATAATTAAGAAATAAATTGCGTGAAAACTACATAATGGCAAAGTGGCGAGTTTTACTGACAACCTATTGATGTAAGGACCCGACGAAAAGTCAATATTAGTGATTTTAATATTGGATAAATATTTTAAATGCTGAAATATTTGAATACATTTAAATTATATATTTAATTCGGAAATATTTAATGTTTCAGACCAAAGACCAATTAATTAAGAATTTTTTTCACATGTTACCGGAGTAACGACTACATTTTAAAAATAATATTTTTACGCAATTTTGCGTTTGAATTAAAATTTATGAATTTCGTTCCACTTTAAAACTTTAATTAAGATACAATTTCTAGAATTAAGCAACAGAACTATAATTAAGACATAATTAAATAATTTTAATATTTGATTGGAACTGGTTAAACAAACCTTTTATAAGCTGTAATTGTTACCATAAAATATTCATATACTTGGAATATTATTTTTTGAGTAACTTTTTTCAATAGAGATTTCTCAAATTTTGACAGATAAGAAAAATTTAAATAGCTTTTAATTGGGAGTATAAATTTATTGTGTTTTGAAAATGTATTCAATCGGATATTATTCAACTTTTCTCACATTTTATCGGTATTTCTATTAAATATCCTACATCATGATTAGTTATTTGATCTTTATCTTCAGTATACTTTTTATAGAAGGAAATATCCCTCCAGAAAACTTAGACACAGATCTTTCAGCTCAATACTTCGCACATTTAAGTAGCCCCAAAGCACTGAAAAACGTTATGAATCACCAACAACACTTTGGTATATTTCACCATCGGAAACGAAACCTCTTTTATGATGGTAATACTTTCAAAGTTAGGATAAGATCACCAAGAAAATCTCCAAGGATGGAATCAGAAGAACCACACTACAGTTCCAAGCCATCACCAGAAAGACTCCGATCGGAAACAATCCACCCAAAAATACCAGAACAATCCCAAAACGTATCTTCCATCAAACAGCATTCCAAAATCGAATCTTCCATCCAACAGCATTCCAAAAACGAATCTTCCATCAAACAACATTCCAAAAATTTCCAGAATAAGGACATGGACGACTTCTTCTCGCCCCAGATGCCACTGCCATCAGAAGAACACTTCTTAGTCATACCATCAAACGATTCCTACCAGAACTGTTCCATCAACGGCACCACAGAACAATGCCTCGAACACGCACCGGTATTAGTTCACTCTACCCTAGTGAAGGCGGTCATACTTCTCGTCATGGCAGGGCTGTCCATGGTGGGCAACGCAGCTACTTTGTACTCGATCATCAAGACGGGAAGACAGTCAGCCTCGACAGTGTACATTCTCCTGGTACAACTGGCGGTGGCGGATCTCTTGGTGGCGGTCTTCTGCCTCATGGCGGATGCCATCTGGTCCATCACGGTACAGTGGTACGGCGGCAACGCCCTCTGCAAGTTCTTCAAGTTCATGCAGATGTTTTCCTTGTACCTGTCCACGTACGTGCTGGTTCTGATCGGCTTTGACAGGCTGTGTGCCATTCGATTCCCCATGGCGCGGCTCAGGGCCAAGTTCTACGTCAGGAACGGGATCGTCCTCATCTGGAGCCTCAGCGCGATCTTCAGTTCGCCACAGGTGGGTGTCTTGCCATTTCTTCTTTTTTTTTTAACACTTTCGTTAAGAAGTTATCACTTTCGTTAAAATGTCGTCACTAAAGATTTTAGTTGGACTCGTAACATATCAAAAAAGTGACTTATTGGCCTACTATACTCTTGTCTCATATAGGGGATGGCATGCAAAATTGACATGATACCACCCTATATATGATCATTACCTTTCCCTGCTTTCTAAATCGAGAAAAATGACCATTCACATGTTTTTGACAAATTAATCGTTTAAAGTAATGGGCTACACAGCCTACGATCTTACGATCTTCCCCTCTATAGCGCACCCTTTTATGTTATGTTAACATGCCATACGAGTAGCATTATTAAAATACATCACTTCCACATCATCGCAGCGAAAGTGTTAAAAGCTTAATCATATCGCTAATGAAAAAAGAATTCATGTCCATATAGGATAATTTCCCATACTGCTCTTTTATGTAATCATGTTAGTAAAAGGAGAATCGAGAGTGGAAATATTCCTATGACGACTTTCCATCGTCACTTAACCAGAGTTCTGAATTACGAAATTGGTTACGTTTAAGCTCTTTATGTAGGCTAGAAATAAACAGCTAAAAACTACCTATACTTTTTTTACCTTGATATTTTCTAGTATATTAGCGCCAAAGCTATTGCCAAGCATATCACCAAATATTTTCTATCACCCATGCACTTAACATTTTTCAGCTCTAAGCCAACTATATGATTCGCGACAAATTGGAAAGGGCAACAACCCCATGCATCTAAATTTTAATAAGTTTTCTTTTGGCAAATATGAAAGATGATTACTTTCATGGGGGCATAAGCATATTAATTAAATTTTTTGATTTCTATTGATATAGACAATCTTCTAACCAATTCTGAATGGTTTGTCTCAGTTTGAGAAAATGAATAATGTCAAGAAACTATTGCTAAGAGACACGAAATGTATATCATGCTTTTTATGGAAGAGAGACGTATATCCCATTTAGTAACATGCAAGGTACGCCCTTTTTCCACGGGTGCGATAGATTAAACCTTTTGTGGATTTTTTTGAGTCAACAGAGACAGCATTAAATTTGTAAATACAAAATTGCAATTAACCAAGGAAGTAAAATAACCTTTTTTCAAATGCTTATATAATTAGCATAATAGATATCTAATTAGCATTATGTGTCACTTCTGAATTTTCAGCTCGTTAAATTTTTTTAACTCTAAAATCAAGTACCACTGAACGTGGATGAATATAGTATTTAAAGTAAAAAGTAATATCTTTTGAAGCACTAATTAAATACACCTAACACACAAATGACGACTTTGTGAAAACCATTTAACACCTTCATTTTCAAATTAAATGTTAAGTCTTTTAAATTCGTTTTTCGCGTAGCCTAATTTTTCTTACATAAATTGTTCTTCATTCGTATTCTATTTTGTTAATTTAGATAAACTTAAAAGAAAGATGATTTTCACTTAGCAAATTTATGCTGCCAATCGTCGTTAATGTGTTTAAACAAATTTCCTCTCTTATTTCACTCTTTATACCCTGGTATTGCTCAGGATTTTTTTTAACTCTGTAAAACGTTTATTGACTTCAGCGTCGAATTTCGTTATTTAAACGGTACTCATTGTTAAATTAAATTTTGTTTTTAAACGTGTTTCTATAAAAGAAAAAACTGCAAGAACATTATAATTTTTTAAAAAGTCATTTTCTACTTTATTATCGTACCAAATGTGGAAATGTATGCTTCTGCAGTTTTTACTCTAAACGAGAAACTCTTTTCCGCTTATAGAGATTTCAGATTTTCTTTAGTCACATATTCGACATTTCAAAAATAGTTAGTTAATGATATTTCAAAACTATCTCATTAGCTATGTTTTCTCTAACAAAAGAAAACAAGCAATTGCTCAACAAAATAATTAGTTAGTAAAAGCAAAGTAAAAGCAAAGTTCCCATCCAAACATTTTCTCTCATTTTCGAACAGTTAAACAACAATGTCTCTGTATTAGTTAAAATTTTAAATTTTAATCTCTGTGTTTATTTTTGGCCTTCCCAAATTTAAGTAAACTTAATTTCGTTCTTAATTTAAGCAATTACCAATTATTTATAATTGATTTGAATTTAGTGAATGTATTTTAATATTATTTATCTTCTCTTCTTTATAAGCTCAACAGCCTTTGGCAGGCCAAGGCTGACTCGTTGATCCTCCTCCAGTTGGCCCTATTAGCCGCAATGGCTCTCCATCGGTTTACTCCTATTAGATTGAGGTCCCTTTCAGCATCGTCTAACCATCGTGTGGGTGGTCGTCCTCTACGTCTAGTACCTTCAATTTTGGAAAAAGTCACTTTTTTTGGTGGGAAAATCATCAGGACATCTGTACAGATGGCCCAGCCACCTAAATCGGGATTTTTATAGTTCTCACAATGCCGCAAAATTTGCGAATTTTCTGTAAATTTCATAGTTGTAAAGAATTCTCCACTCATTGTTCTCCTGAATAGGTCAGAATATTTTCCTTAATAAACATTAGCAACTTTTCTTCCACTGTTTTATTGAGGGTCCAACATTCACTTCCATATAGGACAATAGGTCTGATTAAAGTTTAATAAATGCTCAGCTTGGTGTTAACAGAAATAAACTTAGACTTAAATTGGTTTCTGAGGCCATAAGAACTTCTATTAGCCATGAAGATTCTATTATTTATTTCAATTTTCAGATCATTGCTACTTGAGATCAGAGTTCCCAGCTAGGTAAACTGTTTTACAGCTTCAAAAGTGTAGTAACCTATAATATTATTTAGAAGGTTGTCCATTAACTACCACAACAACTACTTCCTGAGTATTAACCCCCCACCACCACCACTTATGTAATTTTAATCACTTAATTCAATTAAATAAAGAAGGTTTTAATAAATGCTATTGTGACGCCGTAATTGAGTATAAAGACCCCTATAGTAAAAATAAAATAATATTCTACTCACATATATTTTTAATGTAATTCATAGTTTGTTAGTTAAATAAGTTTCTTTTTTTAATCAAACCGGTGTTTTGTATAAAACTCTTTTGATAATTCTGTATCGAATATTAATTATTATACTAAATTAATAATTTTAAGAAAATACACATTTCTGGTTTTTATAATCCTTTCTAATTACTGTTTGCATAAATATAATGCAATTCACATTTTGCTTTAAAATTCAATGATTTTGTTTTAACCATCATTAAAATTATGCAATAACTACATCGGAGAGTGTGTTCAAAAAATTTGAGCCAATTAAAACAGAACTACGAAATTCGTATAATTTATAATAAACATTAATTGAATTTTAATTCCCTTTTCATCATTTACCCAAATTTTTAATTGAAAACTAGATGTTTCAAAAGATACACAATGCAAAAATAGAATTTTAAGCCCAAGTAACATCTAACAATTGACGAACACGAAAAAAGAGGATCTTTTGATAGATCTTTGAAGTTTAATCTACTATGATTATCAGTTATAGCAGACATTTTCTATTAAATTATTTGTTCATATTTTTAAGATAAAATGATAAAATACTTTTTTCACTTGGTTTCTTTTCTTCATTTTTCGAATTTGTTTAAAGAGTTTCGTTTATATATATTTTTTATTGTAATGTTATATTCCGTTGCTCCGATATATTTTAAAGAAGTTTAAATTCATTGAAGAAGATGGTTATAAGAAAAATCAATTCATAAGTTAAATAATATAATTATTTAAAAAATTTAGCTAATAAACTATATATTTTCCATGCAACTGTTTAGTACTTGCATGTATGAAATATATTCATAATATATGAACATACAAAAAGCATAACTAAATTATTAGGTTGATTTAGAATAGATAATAAAATAAAAATAAGCACAGACTGTCCTTCGAAGAATCTTTGACAGTCGAAACAATTCACAGACAGAATTTCGGTAAAATGTAACGTCTTCGTTTTACGTCTGACGCTACAGTCACAGTTAAGGTTCAACCGTAAAGAAAACAGCGATTTACCATCGATATTTCCAGTGGCTGGAGAAATACGAACGGATATAAAGATCCAAACATCTTAAGCAGGCTTTCGTCGTAAAGACAATAAAAGCGTCTGATTCAGTCTGTAAGTTCCATGCTGTACGGATTTGGCATCTTCTACGTAAGAAAAGGGCTATTGGAGACAAAGAAGATTAGTTTGTCTTCTTAATGTTGCTTCAAGTGGAAAAACGATACCAAAAAGAGGCGTTTTCGGTCTTTTCAGCAACAAGTTGTTTTCTGTTTCGGTTAAGTTATTTAAATATGCTGAATTCAAGAAAACATTTTAAGTGGCATTTAAAATTAGTCCTTTATTTTTCACGGGAACTAAAATTAGGATTAATAAGACTTTAAGTAATCTATCAGTCTTTGACTTTAAGAAAAACTTTCTTTAAAAAACATTACTTTAAAATATACTTTTTAAATATTTTGTTTGTATAAAAATACGATTAATACACTTTTTCTGATAAAAAAATACAAATACAATAAGATTAGTTGTAATTTCAATTGTATCTATAAATCTTATAATAGTTATCTTATTTATAAATGCATCAATTTTCAATATTTAAAGGTGAATAATATTAAATATTATTAGTTTTTAATGGTTCTCTCCAACACAAATTTTTAATTTCGAAAATAAGATTTTTTACAGGTGAGTAAATATCCATTGCAGTACTTAATTTTTTTTTACCATATATTAAATGTGTGATATTTATACAAAGGTACATATTTTTACGATTTTCTAAATATTAGATTCTGCTAATAGTTACATACAGCTTGATAATAAAAAACTTTGCAGCACACGTTGAAAAAAAAATATGTGATCGAATTTACTGTTTTATAAAATATATACCCAGTTATAAATTCTCGTATATATAACAGGTTTAATTTATTTCACAAATATACTCATTAAATAATTTCCTTTAAGTTTTGAGTTCATAAGCATGTTTCACTTTTTAGGTTAATCAAAAAGAAAGTTTATTTACTTTGAAAAAAAGTTACGGAAATTTAAAATGAAAAAGAAACCGTGTAATTCCATGAGGCAATGTTTACTTAAACGGAAAACACGAGAAGCGTCTTATCTTAGGAAAGTCTTCTGCGTAGCCACTCTTGTTCCAGTAGCCTTATATCAAATGTATGCTTAGAAAAACGACATGTACCAGCGGAAATACAAGTTGGGCTAATATAGATTAAAACAAGCCAGTTACTTTTGCTATAATGTGCGATTCTTTGTATAGTAAATTATACAGTCCCTGGACAAATTATTAGACGCACTGCAAGATTTCATGTAAAATATTAATTACCGGGTGATATTGTACCGTTTTATTATTTTAAATTGATTTGTTTTTTATTTTTATATTATCTAATCAATTACCGTATTATTTGACATAAATAAAACAGCATTAATTTAGAAAAGCATAAGTTTATTAAGTTTTAAAGAAAAGTGAAATTAATGTTAGTAAAAGTCAATATTTAGTTGAGCCACATTTAGTTGTTATCAAAGCTTTAATTCTGCGCGGCATGCTTCTATCAATGCAAGACTGTACTGTCTCTTGCATTTGAGGATGATGATTCCACACATAAATAATATTATAATAAATAATTAATATAAATTAATTTAAATCATAATTTATCATAATTATCTTAAAATAAATACAAATATGTAGTCTACAACAATTCTTTTAAATAAAAATCAATAATATTGTAGTTTAAATATACCATTATTGCATAAAAACTTTTAAGAAACATAAAATTACTAAAAAAAATACAGTGCGTCTAATAATTTTTCCAGGGACTGTATGTTAGAAAAACAGTTAAAACTGAATCAGGATTTAATTGATAAATTTTTATTATTACAAGCACTTTTTGCATAGCTTAATACAATTTATGATTGAAAAAATATATGCCGAATACATAACAAGTATTAAATTATAATAATTTTTTTAAAAAAATCGAATTTAAAATGGGTTTTTTAATTAAAAATAAAATAGGTTAAAAATAATTTGAAAACACTATATAACTTTAAATTAATATATATTTTTTACTTTTGCTAAAACTTTTTATGTTTAAACATAAATTCTGCAATAAACTGAAACCTAACAAAAAAAACCTAAAATATATTTAGTAAAATAATATTTATAAAAAGCAAAATTACTTTTTTTTAAAAAGAATTTTTGTTCAATTTTAACACGTCATCATAACTTAACATTTTAACTGAACTTAAAACTGAACTGATAAAAATTCTGCTAGAAACTAAAGCCTAACTAAAAAAATAATAAATTAGTTTCAATAAAATAGTATTTAATAGTCAAAACAGTAAATGTTTTAAAGAACAGGTGACTAAATAATGTATTTAACAGAAATTCTATAGCTGCAATCGGAATTTTAGTACCGTTTTGGTTGAATTTTATTATTGTGGCCATACGGAGTTAAGAGGTTTGTCTGTGTTACGCTTGGAAAGACATGGTGGTTTTAGTATCTGCAGACGGTTTTATCTGGGGATTGTGTGTGACACAATGTATTCAAACTCTCTGAATAGAAGAAAGTGTTTTGAAAAGAATTTTGAGCGTGGATTTTTGTTTGAGGTTGGTTGGTTGGTAGACATATATATTCAGGTTTGTGTGCTTTTTTTGAGGTTGCGATGCTGGAAAAGTTAGTTACAATAACTTTGGGGATTTCTTTCCTTTTTTTTTGTGAATAATAATCTTCGTTCCAAATGCAAAGTATAATTCGATAAGATATATTTTTTGAAGTGAAAAAACTTTTTTAAATAGATTTTCATTTATTACCAAATATTTGTGAAACAAAATGTTTAAAATTTAATTAAAAAACTAATTTTATTGGGGCATGTTAATTTTTGCTTATAAATCGAATTCCTGTTGGTGATTACAAAAAACTACATATTTTTTTATAAAAAATACTTAAACTTTGGTTAATAAACTCTCAATTATGTGAAAAAAAACAAGAAGTTCTAAATAAACTAAAATAGAAGTCTTTTTGATACTTTAATACTCACTGAAATTACCATAGAATAATAAGTAGGTTTTTAACAGAAAGCGTCACCTAATACAAGATTTATAAATCTTATGAAAAATATCACCAAACACAGCATTTAGCATAGAAAAGGCTAAAATTGGCTATTTTTATTAAGTTTCTTTTGGGAATTCAATTTATGTTCTTTATAATTTGCATTTATTTGCAGATCAAAAATAATTATGTAAAATTGTCTATTGTCTTATTTCAAATTTTTAATTGTTGTGTGAACTATGATTTATGATTTTCAAAAACAATATAGCAACTTTCAAAGAATATACGTATTATCTTCAAATAATCTCTCAATAGTGCGACTTTAAAACACTTTCTAAAGAAACGAACACCACAAAATAAATATCTTAATGAATAATTAGAATTTTGATGCCTTTATACATAGACAATTATACATTAATGAACGAAGAAATATAAATTCAAACTAACAAGCTTTTTACGAGAAAAAAGGAACGCTTTGTGTTTCTTATTCAACAAATAATGAACTATTAAATAATCATATTATGCGACATATTATAACGTAATTTGAAACTGATTTATATGAGGAAAATAAAAAAATTCAACTATTCATTTCAAATTGATAAAGTTTCTTATTCGATTGTTGTTGTGACAACAGCGATTTAAATTATTAAAAATTTAACTTAAATGCAACTTATGTGGGTAGAAGTAGACACATGTCCGTCCTGATGTACAGTCAGATGGACCAAAGTTATGAAATACAGGTCTCTGGTGATCATACCTTTCTCACAAAAAAAATTTAAAATCAAACGGATAAAACCTAATTTGGAAGGAGGTACAGACATCTCCAAGAAAACAGTGCCCACTTCCTTTTGTAAAACCCCTTTCGAAATGAATATAAAAATAAAAACGGCTAAAATTCGAAAATAATACCATTTTTGTAAAAATTTTAAACCATTCAAAAGATGCACACTGACAAAAACTATGGCAACTAACTGTTTAAATATTAATTCAAAATGAATACATTAAAAAAATGTTTTCCTTTTACTTCTTATTTATATGACAGCATATAGTTATTTATGCAACTAGTGTGAAAAGTAAGGCTTTTTTAAACGAGTTGAATAAATTATTTCTCAAGCGAGGTACGAGCGAGTGAAATAAATTCACGAGTTTAAAAGGCTATTTTCAACGTGGTGTCATACACTATTTTTTATAATAACGTGCAAAAATAGTATTTAATAAATTGGCATTTATTGATTGGCTTATTAATTATTTTATTATCACGTTGAAATTATTTGAAGGTGATTATTTATATTAATGATTAGTTTAATATCACGTGTAAAAAGTATTTCTTAGATTGGCATTGGAAATAAGACGCCAAATAAAGAATCACGTTCAAATAAAGAATTTTCCACCATCACAAAGCCGCCGAATAAAATATCACGCTCAAATAAAGAATTTTACACCAATCAGATGCTCTTATTCACTTTGTTGCACTAGTGCGTAAAAGTAACTTTGTAACACGATTTCGTTAAAAGCATCACTTTTGCCACGATTATTGATTTGAAAAAGTTAGTTTTATTGCACGATATTATTAATTTTTTTAATCAACAATTTAAATTTTTTAAAAAATTTCTTCTTAATTTTATTTTATTATATGCCGATAACTTGTCTTGTAAATAATAAAGCAATCGCAATTACATGACAATTAATTGTGCATATTCTAGCATCTTATATTTCTTTATCGTGATTTTTCTATTCTTAAACATATCTACTTATTCATCAAAAATCTTTCTCAAAGTTGTCTATGCAGCACTAAATTTAACGGTTCCTTTATTACTTTATGGATAAATGGATATCCAATATCTGTTACTCAATTAGCCGCATAAGAGTGCACTAAACCCAACTTCGGGGAAGAGGTAACTTAATTTCGGCAACTTAACGTTAATCATAAGCAATTTGACTTTTATTCATTAAATGATTTATCTTCTTTTAAAAGTCATCACGATTTTTAAAGGAACATTAATTTCTCTTGAAGGCTAATTAAATTAATGATTGATTTGCCTAGTGGCTATTACGCGTCCCTCTTTTCGTTTAATTGACCTATATATCATTCATCTTTCTCTTTATCAGTAAAGAAATTAATTAATTTTGAAGAGCAACACACACGTATAACACTTTTGCTTTAACCATTCTCCAATCGACGTTTTAAAGGAATTTTACGTAGGATACATGCTAAAAAAGGTTTTAGGATAATATGCAAAATAAATTGAAACATAAAAGAATTATTTTCACATGATAATCAGATTGTCATTTGAAAACTGAATTTTTAAAAGTAGTTTTTATAATTATAAAACACAAATGTTCAACGTAAAATCTAATTTAAATTATGAGTTTCAAAGAACCAACTTATTTATTTAACAAATAATATACTTTTCACATTAGAAACGTAAAGTATCCTAATATCCGAATGGCCAAACAATGATTTTCACATGCTACTTAAATTGACGGTTAAAAACTCTTTATATAAGTTTTTACAGTTATAAACATGTATTCACCTAAAACTTAAATTTAATTTAAAAAATCAGCTTTAATAAATGTATAAGCTTTAATAAATAATAAATTAAACCAAAATACATAATAAACAATACATTTTGAATTTCAAAATTAAATTTTTATTATATTCAGATTAGCAATACGAAAAATTACTTTTGACAATGTAGACGCTTCAATTTTTGTGAAAAAAAAGTTCCATCACAAAAATAATCGATTTTGTTTTTAATACTTCTTTCCAAGTGGTTTGAAACCTTATACGAATTTAATCTTCGGTCTTCTATCGTGCTTCAGTAGCTTTTCTTATAAATAAACAATTTTTAATTTCACGAAAGCTGCATTTGATTCTAATTCAAAGCAGAAAAAGTTAAAGAATCAGTTAAGTGCAAGTATATAAAAGTAACCGAGAAAAGAAATCATTTAAATTTATTTCAGGGTGATTTATTTCATACGAGCTTTTCGCTTAAGACTAAACTGACTTTTTGGAAAGTTAATCTTTGGCTTTGAATGTCGCGTCTCTAAGTCATTATAGCTTGTGATAGAAAATCCCAAGATATCATTTGCAGCTTTAGATATCCGTATTAAGTTATGCAGGTTCATTATAAATGGAAGGGAGCATAATAGAAATGGGTAATTTTATTGGAAACTATTTCTTAGCTTATTTCATAACTCAAGCTACTGGTATGTTTGCTTTAATTTGTGTAAGTAATTTTGTATGGACAAGTAATTTTGAAAGAGTTGGGAAGAGTTAGTGCATTGATTAATGTTTGTAAGGAAAGTCGTATCTTAGATACTTTGTTAATCATGAAAACTTAATATTTAAAAAAAATGGAATAATTCTTCTTATTTTTTTTCTGTTAAGGGGGAATGGGCGCGCTGGACCGCGGGTCTCCAAACTCAAGTGCCTCAGTGTTAATCCAATGGCGAAAAAACTATTTTCTCTCCCCCATTTCTCCGGCTGTATTGAATATTTTTACAAACGGTTTTTTTAAACAATAAGTGTAGATAACTTACAGGTCTCTATTTTCCCACTTTTTGAAATTGATTCGAATATTTTGTGTAAAATTATTTATTGAAAATAAAAAAAATATTCGAACCAATTTCAAAAATTGGGAAGGTCGGGACCTGCAAGGCAGTTACATTTATCACATAAAAAAATCTGCTTGTAAAAATATTCAATAAGCCGGAGAAATGTGGCAGAGAAAATATTTTTTCTCCATAGGATTAACACTGATGCACTTTGCTTTGGAGACCCCCGGTCCAGCGCGCCCAGTCCCCCTCAAACTATGTTGTTAATTGAGATTCTATACGCAGAAAGAATAATTTAAACATGGTTTTGAAAATTCAAATATGAAGGAAAGTTTTATTTGAGATAATTCAAATATATAATTAGTTTTTTTAAAGTTTAATATACCTGAATGTCAGGTTTTCCAGCAACACACATAATTTTTAAAAAATATATAAAATTTATAATATTTTATAAATTTTTAAAAATTCTAAATTTTATACTTTTACAAATTTTAAGTATGGAGAAGTCATTTATATTTATCTACCACAGAAATAAAATTTTAAACAATTTAAAGAAATTAAATTACCAGTTACAATTTAAATATTAATCTCATGCAGCGAAAAAAAAGTTTACACTTTTAACCACAATTTCATATCCCTCAGAGGGTAAAATTGCCACTTCTTTAAGCATTTCTGCATACAAGGTTAGACAAAAAAAATTAAACACTATGCCATCACTCAATAATTGTCTTTGTCCTTTCATTGAAAATGTAGAATCTTTTTGCAGTGCAATTATAGTAAATAATCCCATTAGATAAGCAATTAAAGTTCCCGGCAATTCCAGTTTTTCGTTTTACCATTATTTTTATGAAACTTCTACAGATATACCTCTCGATTCGAAATACAATTTTAATAGAAATAAAAGTTTGAACTGCACTTTAATAATAAACAGCCCCATATAAACAAATCAACCGCTCTTCCCCCAAAAACACAAATGCCCAGTTTTTAAACCAGACCAATCCCAAGAATGACCCAGATAAAGCCATTTTCACGATTAAACAACCGGATATTTTGAAGAGCGTCCACAAGAGGCCCAAGGGACCCCATTAAGGCCGAAGACAGTCTACGGGAAGAGGGTCTATGTCTATGTCTACCAGATTAAGGGCCGTAGACGAGGGCGGACGCTGTAGTAAAAGGGCAGTTTAACTGAAAGTGAAATGGCCAGTTGTATGGTTTAAATGGCTACCACGAGAGATAAAATTAAAATGGATTTCGAAGTTTTGGATAATGGAGATGTTAGGTCGGTTATGTGATCGAACACTTGGTAATTGGTTCGGAAGCTTTTCGATGTGGTTGGTGGAGTAAATTATAAATATTAGCTTAGTGCATTAGAAACTTGAACTTGATTAAACTGCTGAAACTTGACCTGCACTAGAATTCTAAAAGTTTACAAAGTAGTTTTAACCCTAAAAGTTTATATAGTAGCTTTGTGTTATTCCTCAATAATTGAATTGATGAATTTGTCAAGTGAGTCGGTTATGTGATCGAACACTTGGTGATTGGTTCGGAAGCTTTTCGATGTGGTTGGTGGAGTAAATTATAAATATTAGCTTAGTGCATTAGAAACTTGAACTTGATTAAACTGCTGAAACTTGACCTGCACTAGAATTCTAAAAGTTTACAAAGTAGTTTTAACCCTAAAAGTTTATATAGTAGCTTTGTGGTTATTCCTCAATAATTGAATTGATGAATTTGTCAAGTGAGTCGGTTATGTGATCGAACACTTGGTGATTGGTTCGGAAGCTTTTCGATGTGGTTGGTGGAGTAAATTATAAATATTAGCTTAGTGCATTAGAAACTTGAACTTGATTAAACTGCTGAAACTTGACCTGCACTAGAATTCTAAAAGTTTACAAAGTAGTTTTAACCCTAAAAGTTTCTATAGTAGTTTTGTGGTTATTCCTCAATAATTGAATTGATGAATTTGTCAAGTGAGTCAGTTTGTGATTTTTGAACTAATTATTATGAATTTAAAATGAAAGAAAATATATATTCGTTGACTGAAATCAGATTTTTTTTTTTAACGAGATTTCAAACTTTTAGTTTTTTTGTTTTAAATTTTTTACATTAAACTACTTGATTGTGCACAGTAAACTTTAAATAAAATATTCTTATGCTACTATTTAATATTAGTATTGCGTATTAATATTTAATATTAATTGCGACTATTTAAACAAATAAAGTGAAGTTGTAGCAGGAAGTCAATTTAATCAATAAACTTTGATTTTACCACCTTAGACGTTGACTATTTCTTTTACGAACCTAATTTGAAATATCACGTGTTAGATATAAGTGGCTTTTAATAATATAATGTATATCATGCCTACCCATTATTCCTTTTTAGTATATAAACTCCCAAATGCCTTTATTAAGCCTCTTTTATCTTTCCTTTCACTTTTTTACTAAATATAAATATGAAGAATTGAAATTATTTGGTAATGCGCACAGAGATGCTTTTGTGGTAGAGGACATGACTTGATCAATTGTTCCTGGTTTGGTAGAGCTCTTTTTAAAATTAGATTGTGGCAGGATTTCTCGATACAATTTCTACCGGAATTCGCCAATTTTGTATATATGGGCTGATTTGTTGCATGCGGATAGCCCGTTTTTGTTGTGCGAAATATATTGTGATGGATTTATGTTAATTTGCATATTCAGAGGATAAATGTAAAAGTAACTGTGTAAAAGTAAATTGATAGAAAAAGTAGATTTTTCTTTACTGTGTTAGTAGAGTTAAGAAAATAGAATTTCAGATATATCTAGGAAATGGTGGATTTGAATATCTTATAATACCTAAAATAAAATTAATTTTTTTTAATATAAAGAAAGCATTACTTAAATGAATCACTATTTATTTTTATGTATCTATAAAGTAATAAGTTTATCTGTAAAGCCGATCTTTTGCATAAGAATTATAGTTGTTTGCAGTTGCGAAACAAAAAAGAAACAATGTACATCAAGACACTGTACACTCTTAAAACAAAAGAGTGAAATTCACTCCTATAGGAGAAGTGCATTTTCGGCACCGGAAAGGAGTGGAAATTAACTCAGATTGAGTTAAAACCGCTCGTTTTAAGAGTGTAGGACGCAGATTGTTTTCTTTTATTTCTTTTACCCACTCCGAAAAAGAGTGAAATTCACTCCTATAGGAGAAGTGCATTTTCGGCACGGAAAGGAGTGGAAATTAACTCAGACTGAGTTAAAAACGCTCGTTTGTTTTAAGAGTGTACCAACCACTAAAATGGTAAAGATATTGAACATATAAAGACGACAATTTTTATGTAAAATTTTATACTTTTATTGGTTTGTATAAAGACATCAAAAATCAATTGAAAAATACGATATCTCATAAACATTTCTTATTGTCGATTAGATCAGTTCAATTTACAGCGATAAAATTTTTGAATAGTCTTATGCACTTACTTTGGGTTTTATGGACTAAGTTATCTCTTTTTTGCATGGTTAACAGAAGAAATAAATATTTCCTTGGGAAAGTCATGACACGTTACACAAAGAAAACATCTGAGTTATCTATAGGTCGATACTTTTAACCTGGTTTCGTTAAGTTGGAAAGCAGAAACCAATAATATAATATTTTTTTATTTTTGCCATAAAACCTCTCTCCCAAAAATAGAAGTATTCGGATCGATTCCCCAAAAGAATCCGGAGCATTTTTTAAAAGAAAAAAGTGTTAACTTTACTTTCAAATATATTTAAGCTGGTAAAATAATCAAAAACATTGAGTAAGCAGTAAACTTTAGAGTTCTTTTTATTATTTTTAAAACTTTTTTGTTGTTCATTTTCAAACTTTTTGGGGTAATAAAATAAAATATTATTTGAACTTTTGAAATTTGAATCTTTAATACAAACACATTTGAATATACAATGTAAAAAATTACCGTAATTTTCCGCAAATATAATAGATACTTTCTTGCTTTTTCAAATTTCCATCGTTTCTTGATTAGGTCCTGGGAATTTCAGGTTTTCTCAGAAATACAACTAAAATCTTTTAACAAACTTAATTGTGAATCATAGTTGACAAATAAGTACGAAAATAAAAGCGCGATTCCATGTAAAAGTTTTGTATACAATATGTCGATAACTGTTCTACACTGTTAAAAAAACCCTGAAATTTCAGGAGAAAAATTACTGATTTTAACGGAACTTTCCCGTAACGACTGAAAACGTTTTTTTTCCTTCTGAAAACAGGTTTTTCCTTCTAAAAACGGAAAATGTCCGTAAACCACGAGCGAAGATATGAAAACAAAATTTTCCCGTTTTTAGAGCTGCCATACTTTTATTACCTCATCGTAGAATTGGCGATAATGCACTAAGAATACACACATCGAAACTCGTACATCAAATACCTGTCAAATACCGTCCGTGGCCGAGTGGTTAGGGCATCAGCCTAGAGATTTAACCTTCTTAGGAGTGCGGGGGTTCGAATCCCACCTACTGCCAGTCATCCTATAAATCGGATCTGTGCTGAAAATACAGTAGAAAAATCCTAAATTCACGGATGGGCCAGAGTACACTGGGGCAGACGTGCTCGTTAAATCTGTGGAGTCCAAAGTATCGACGGCGTTAGCGTACGATGTCGCTCGAAGTTCCGTTGGGTGCCCACTCAGGTGTCGAACTCGTGACTTGACCAGGGTTCTAAATTATGAGGCGTTATTGGCTGTGTTAAAGCTCCTAAGGGAGGCTAGAAATAGGCAGCCGGAAACGATTATCTTATCTTACTTTACCTGTATTACCTGTACGGGGGGGGGGGGGGGCCCGGATGGCTGAGTGGTTTGCATTGCAGACCATTACGCTAGCAGTCTGCGCGCTGTAACGGGTGCGGGTTCGATTCCCGCCTTCGCCTTGGGTGTATATTCCTTTCTCTGTGACAGTAAAAATTCTTTCTGTGTCTGTCTTACTTGACGAAGGCTTATAAGCGATTCTCTGATCAAGCACACAAGCCGGAATATATATGTACCTACCCTACCCTACCTGTACAGGGGGGGGGGGATAGCCCGGGATAGCCTGGTCGGTAAGGTCTTGGACTGGCATCCCTAAGGTTGCGAGTTCGAGTCCCGCTGCCTTCCGAAGACCCCCGTGTACGCTAATGGTGACTGGTGCACGTTAAATCCGTCGTGGTCACAAAGTCCTCCTAGTTCCCATACCAAATCAATACCTCTGGGGGTGACAAGTAAATTTTGGGGATCCTCTAGTTGACCTCTGTCTCTAAAAATTAGATGGATCCACTTATGTGCGTGTGTGTAATGTGTCTGTCTTACTTGACGAAGGTTTATAAGCGGGTCTCTGACCAAGCACACAAACCTGTATATATATGTCAACCAACCAACCTGTACGTTGAAATGCAATGGAAAATTTTAATAACGGAGAAATAAGAAACGGAACTTAAGTAGAAACACGGGAAAATGCAAAATGGAAAATTTTAATAACGGAGAAATAAGAAACGGAACTTCTGTAAATACACGGGAAAATAGTTAACGAAACGGAAAAGTCCTGGCAACTCTGCTGCCGGTACTTTTCCCGTTAATTTCAGTATTTTTTTTTACAGTGTATGGTACAACTTATGCGTAACTTTCTGATTAGTTTCTGACGTTCCTGGCATTTCCCAAGAAAGTTATCTGAAAAAACTGTGCTTATCAGCTACATTTTTTTTAACAATACTTCTCTGGTTTGCTTTTTGTACTGCGTATTTATGACAATAAAATCAACTAACAAATTGTGTAATTTTATCCATTTTGTCACTTGGTGTTCGAAATTCTGTATTAAAGTTCCATACTTGGAGTGTATTAAAGTTCATCCAGAAGCCTAGAAATGGAGAAATACACATTTTCCTTCAACAAGTTATTATTTATTATATCGCCTAAGGCCCAGCAGCAAAGTGAATTGATAAACTAATTCTTAGTTTCATTGATAATATTTATATGTGATTATGTTGAACATTTAGTACATTTACTATTTGCTAAAGGTAACTAAGTAAAAAAAATCTTTTTTAATTAGCTAAAATCTCAATTAAGGCATTAAAAATAACAAATTGAATAGACATTTGAATCACATTATATATTATAGTTTATTAAGGAAATAGAAACAAACATCTTAAAATTTTAAAATTGTTCGAAACTCAAAATTATACGACTTTTAAGAATTTCCCATTTATCAATGAAAAAATTAAAATAAGTTTTTTTTAATAAATCGTTTTTTAAATTTATATGAATTCAGTTTTTTCTCTACCTATTTCGCGATTTTACTGGATTGTTAAGTTTAAAATATGGAGAACAATCTTGAGCGAAAGAATTTACTGATGCATAGTTTCCCAATACATGTTATTATAAGTGTCCTATTGAAAGTGTTTTAAAGTTGTTTTCGAAACAATTATTATTTAAACACTTCAAAGAGTATTCGTCAAAATACTTGAGTGTTTCAGAACTCAAAATTCCCATGGTAGTAAACAATCTATTCTTGAAATTATTAGCATAGATATCACGGATTTGGAAAGCCATATGCCTTCCCATTTTAAAGTTTTCACATCTAAAACTAAAAGCCATTTCACATTTTCAACACGCTATGAATGAAAGTGAAATATTTTTGGACATGTAACATTCGCCAAATATGTAGTATTGCATAGTAAAATATGAGACGTGTGTTTGTCATACAATTTATTATTTTTGTGGAAATTTATATATTTTGTAATAGTTAAAAAGTTAGGTACATTTTTAAAGCTCTCTAGAACTATTTTTTGGGAAAACATATCACGATTTATATAATTTTTTTTGCAAACATCGGGTGATCTCCACATAAGACAGCATCAAACTGGCAATAAGAAATCTTAAATAACATGTTCCCGGTACTGTTAATAAATTTATTATTTCTTTTTTTATATAATTTTAGTGCTTTTCTTTAGTATTTCGTTTCACGATTTCAAATTCACCACTTCTATTTTATAATCATCATACCTTTTCGTTACTTTTATAATTCTAAATTCACATACTTCTATTATTCTTCAATTATTTCGAAAATAAATTTATTTTAAAAGTTTCAAGTATAGATTCCATAGGGAGACCGCAAAATATTTTGTTAATACTAGGTGGCACGCCCGCCTGCTCTCGCTATCGCTCGCCAACCCCCGGGAACTGCTTGTGCAGTTCCCTTTGGATCGCTTTGCGATCCAGGCTCGCTTCGCTCGCTCACCGTTCATTGAAATATTTTAGTCTAGCCTTTGGTATCCTTTTAAAATAAAATAATAACAAATTAATGTTTATAAAGTTATACGCCTGTGTTTTTTATTAACAATAGTGTTTGGTAGTTCAGTCAATCGAAATTATAAGGTAAACCTAAAGAAGCATGGGTTAACCCAAAGAATCGTGCCCGGCAAATTTACGTCAAATCTGGTAGCCCCGAAAATTGGTGTTATGGCAACCTTTGGCCGAAATTAGCAATTGCATTGCCAATTTCTAAATGTTAATCCATTTAAATCTTAAATGTATATAATTTATTTTGAAGTTTTTTACACCAATCTTCTATCAATTATATGCTTAACGATTTTAAATAACTATTTACTTTTTTTAAATGAATTCTTCGTCATTTCAACGTTCCACGTTTTCCATAAATCTGGTCTGCCATGTAATGAATTTTTCCTGTTACGTAAAAGTTTATTTTCTTTTAAATTTTTCAAAAATTAAAAAGAAAATATTCATTTCATTTTTGAAATTTCATTCGAGATGGCAACCATCTCGGCAATTGCCGGAGTTTGTTGTCATTTCAACTTGGCGAGAGTTTCTAATGGTCACTAAATCCGGGCACGATTCTTTTGGTTAAACGAAGCATGTCCGGCAATTTTTTTGCCCAATCTGGTAAACCCGAAAATTCAATTTTATGGCAACCCTTAGCGATAAATTTTAGACGCAATCACCAACTATCGCATTTTGGGCGAAGTTGTGAAAAATATGACAACGCTTCGCCGCTACTTGTAAAAATTTCAATCCTTTGCAATCTACTAATTTCGTAGTGTTTTTAGTAAAAAAAAAAGTATTTTCTATTTTACTGCCATATCGAACAACGTTTTGCACATAATATTTATGGTTATTTTTCATTTTTGGACTTTTTACAGCTATTCCTGAAATTGCCAATTCTTCGTAATCCACTAATTTCGTAGTGCTTTAAAAAAATGTATTCAATGTTTTTCTGCTGTATCGAACTATGTTTTGGGCATAATATTTAAATTTATTTTTTCCTTTTTCGCCTTTTAAAAACCATTCCTGAAAGTATACTTTTTTGTTGTTTTCAGTCGGCCATTTTGAAAATGGGTAATATTTTTGGTCACTTCAGTCGACCGTTTTGAAGGAAAGTCGCCAAATCCAGACAGGACGTCCTTTAGATTAATCAATTATAATTTAAATTTTTATACATTAAACGCCCCTAATATTATGCATGTTTAAAGTTAAACTTACTGATTCTATCCTAAAGTTGTTGTTCTTTTAGCCTTATTGCAGTCATTCCCGAAATTGTCAATCCTTGTGTTATTTCGTGGTGCTTTTCTCCAAAAAAATATACATTCAATGTTTTTCTGCCGTATCGAACTATGGTTTTGTGCACAATATTTATAGTTATTTTTCCCTTTTTCAAGCCATTCCTGAAGAAACACTTTTTTGTTGTTTTCAGTCGACCATTTTGAAATTAGTAGTATTTTGGTTCATTTCGATGTTGCCATTCCAGAGTTAGAAATATATGGAAATTTGGGTGCCGTATAAGAGTATTATATATATATAGATATTTATAATAGTTAGTAAAAATATTTTACATGATGCTTAATCCGTTTTTATTTACTTTACTTCACCTCAGATCCCACTGTGTGCTTAAAATAAATATTTTATAACAAAATAATTTTGTTTGATCCTAAAATTCTTAAAAATGAAGAGCTGAGTGGAAGAACGTGCTAAGTGACATTTTTGAAAAAAATTGAGATTTTTGTGTCAATGATCATGTTATTACCTTCTTTAAACATAACAGCTTTCAATTTTTTAGAAAACATTCGATTTCGTATATTTTTCGCATACGAAGTTGGTAGGTGCACGCGTTTTCGTCACTTTTTCAATGGAAGAACGTGCCAAGGATCCTTGCATGTTCTTCCACCGAAATCGCCCGATTCTGGAACGATCGTTTAGTGGAAGAACGTGCTAAGTGACACGTTTGCGGAAAATTTTCAGACTTTCACTTGCATTAATAGCAAAACAAAGGGTTCTTTTGTAATTTTAATCAAAAAGAATTCAACAAAATGTAATTAATATTTCCTAATTAACTTTAATTATTAAATATAATCAATGAAATTAAATTTATATTGCGTAAAACTGGGTTTTGAGTGCATTTAGCAAAATAGGAAAAAAATTTATTTTGATTTTAAATTTAAACGGAGTTAAAGGTTTTAACATTTTATAAAATGTCGTCTGATTTTTATTGTAATAAACATAGATAATTTAGCAGCGAACAGATGGTATAATTAAAACAAAGTTGCACCTGCTCTATGGAGATGGCAGTTCGCAGTTCGCGTTAAAACAACATTGCACCGAACATTCAAAGCATCTGGTTTGTTTAAAAAAATGAATTATGGGTACAAAAATCGTTTTAAAGCCATTTTACGTTTGATCTCTAAAGCTATCGAACGCATTTTGTGCAATGTCCTAAACTCCTAAAATTATTAAAATGGAATTAAGAAGCAAGCGGAAAGCTGAATTTTTGCTTGAAAGTGTGAATAAAAGCTTATACGGTAAGTACAAATTTAATCAAGATATTGCTTTGTTATGTAAAACTAAAATATTTTTATAATAATTGATGTAAAAATAAAGTGACAAAGTATAAAACGTTATAAGTTCTTAATATTTATTAAAATATCGATGACTTCAAAAAAGTACTATGAATCACGATTGTAAAAATAAATTGTTTAAACGATCATGTTCGACCGTTGTAGAAATGCTGTAAATTAAAGTAGCTTTCTTAAAATTGATTAAACCCTTAATTGAAAAGGAGAAAGGAAAACGTAAATAACCTTAGGATCTATATCTTTCCATACAACTTATTTTTACTTTTTTTTAAATATCAAAGTTTGTTTTTAAATTCGATTATTTTAATCTAAAAACTATTTAAAAATTTATTTTGCGAAAACTTTCATCTTGCATTATAATCTATTTTTATAAGTCTTTTAAATTTAATATTTATTAAATTCAAATGCATTTGTGTATCTTTTACTATCTTTTTGTATACTTTTTATTAAGTTGGTTTGTCGAATTATTCTTCAAAGTATTCAGTTTATAATTTCAGTGATAATGGTATTTTTTAAAAAATATTTTCAATAAAAAACTTACTCATCTAACATTAAGCAAGAAGTTCTAAAATAACTTATATAACCTACTTTCTTTTAACTTAAATACTCAAAGAAATCCTTATAGTAGGGACAGACGGACGAACAAAAAGTATAAGATAGGTGACTGATATCTTAAAAAAAATAGGGATGTGTAACACTATATATCAATACGCTCATTTAAAAGTTACTGAAAATACTTTATAAGATATATATAACTTTCAAACCTAAAAAGTTCTATGGCAGCTACTCCTTGCACATGCACAATATTGTAGAAAACTTTATTTTGACATCCGACTAGTACAGGGAACACGTGTATAAAATTAGAAGTCTGTATCTATTTTCGTTGTTTAGCAATACCTTTTAAACCAAAAAAAGTTTATAGCAGATCTCTTTGCGCATGCGCAATTTTCTCGAAAACCTTATTATGACGTCCAACAGGAGCTAGGAACCCGTGTACTAAATTTGAAGTCCGTAGCTCTTTTATTTTAAACTGTAAAGTAGTTTCAGACAGACAGACGGATCAATGTGAAAAAAAAACCAATCTTTTAGAATGAGCACCCTCCATAACGTGTAGAAAGCACAAAATCTTCATTTTGGATTGTTGACCCCTATAGCAATAATTTTATTACCTTATATTTTATATCAGGTAATTGAAAGTAATAACTTTAAAAATTGGACGGGTACAAAGGAAGTTGGGGGGGGGGGGGGTAGTAGGACGTACGGACAGAAACAAAAAAGCAGACGTACAGGCAGGTGGCCAAACACTACACATTGTAGTTATCTAATTTTTTACTTTCGAACAAAAAAAAAAGAATTTTCAAAATCAGGAACTTTGGATCGGAAATTGAAAGGGATATGGACGGACGGACAAAATGATGGACGGACGGGCAAACGATTAATAAGTATAAAAGAGATCTGTGAAGTCCTATCTTCCAAACAGAAAAATAATTTTGAAAATCGGAAGGTTAGTACAGAAATTATGAAACGTTTATGGGTCAAATTTACCTAAAAAATGTCACTTAGCACATTCTTCCACTAAGCGACTGGCCAAAATCTGAAGCACTTCGGAGGAAGAACGTGCCAAGTGCATGAGGTCGTGTCAAGCGCGTTTTGTAAATGACGCGTTATGACGTAAATTACGGCTAAGCCAAAAGCCACCAAGCATTATGAAGAACCAAACTAAAATATCATGCAAAAAAAACTGTGATTTTGTGAATAACAGAAAAGTTGCAAACTAAAAACTTTGAAGCTATTATCTCGTTTTCACCTTTTTGTCACTTAGCGCGTTCTTCCACTAAGCTCTTCAAATGTTTTTTAATATTATTTGGTTATATGATCAGAACCTATGATTTAATGATTTTTTACTTAATGAGGCACCTATGATCCTAAAATAAAAATATAAATTTCCTTACATTTATAATTCTAAAAAATACTTGGCTTCAGGTTACATACTTTTCAAAATGCTTTTTATCACTTTCACGCAAAGAAAATCCTTATTCTTATCAGCAATATTAATAAAGATTTTTTTTTTTGAAAAGCCTCTCTGAGTGCGATGCAGATCATCAACATCAACACCAGCATCTTAAGTGCAAGAGACAGCACTTTAGATAGACCCTAATGAGATTTACATGATAAGTTTGCGAAGTAACGATACAGCGTAAAATAAAAAAAAAATGTATTGCTTGCAAACTTGTTGGAATATTTTGCATAATATGTTTTTAAAGAGGTTTAAATGTTATACTATACCATCTAAATGTTTCGATACCACACTGTTACATTTATTTTTTTCTGCTTGGTTTCATGATCATCATGGTTTCTATAAGCCGCAGCGGTTGTGTGGATAAAGTTATTATCATATTTTCGGTATCCGACTAAACCATTTCTCAGGCTGTTTTTTTTAACATAACCTTAAACAGGGTTAAACAGAATACCCGAATAACGAAAATATTTGAAAACTTTTCACAACGCGGCCATTACAGCTACTAGGAATCATATTTTTGGTGAAGCCAAGCGCCAAATTTTTAACAGTGTATAGTTTGTGGATTGTAAATAGCTTTTAAGTTTTGATAGAGAATTTGTGTAGCAAAAGGTGTAATAAGTAACTTAGCAAAATAATGCCGACGATATGTTCAATATAGTTCGGATTTTCCCAAAAGATAACGTAATTATCTCTCTTGAAATGTAACTATTTTAAAAGTATATGACTACATCTCAATTTTAAAAAAATTTAATTTAATATAATATTATTCTCAACAATTCCTCACAATAAATTCAAACAACATTATGTCAATGTCTGAAGTTTTTAAATAATTTAGCAGTCCAATTAGTAAAGGAGTTCAAGTTAAACTCCTTATTAAGTTCAAGTTAACCCGTTTTTTTCCTTTTTATAAATAAAAGTTTGTGAAACTTTTTTAACATTATGGGCCTTCAACTTCGAATGCTTATATCTCAACAAATAATGCAAATTAATACATTTTTTTTGGATCTGGGGTATTTTCAAGATGATAAACATTTTTATATAAAAAAAATTGGGTGCTGCCATTGGAATTTTCAAAGTTGGTACTCATTTTAATATGTAGACGACCTCTTATACAATTTTGGTTGCCAGTTCTGAATTCCTTCAAAGTTCAAAAGTTTTATGTAGTAACAGATGGAGTAAGTTTAAAGTCTATTTAGAAAAATGCAAAAAATGAGGTTACCTAATATTTAATATAAATAATATTTATAACAGATTTTGAAAGCTTACTTTGACCACTTTTACATTGCGATTACTGCATTTTGTTTATTTTCTTCCTATAATGGATACAATACCCTGGATCAAATTACGTGATCTTTTAGACATTTCTGTTTGGTAAGAGACATACTCCTTTGAAAGTAAAGAATCACTTATGTGGTTTAAATGCGTTGAGAAATTGTATTTCATACTTTATGGCACGTTGAAATCCAAAATATTCGAATAACTTATCTTTTCACGTGAATTCCACTTCCCTGTTCATTTAAAAGTAACAAAGTTTGTTTTAAAATCTAATTAAATCTACGTTTATTTTTCTTTGCGACACAATGAGGCTTCCTGTATATTCTGGCGATAGATCATTAAATTCAGCGACCCAGAATAAATTACTCATTTGTTAATTTACGTTATGTTTGCAAAACTCCAATAAATTTTTCAACTGCTCAGATTTCTTAAAAAAGGCAATAATTTCAAGAGAAGATAGAATTAATTGAATAGTTAACTGTACGAAAAAGTATTAAGTACAAAAATATATTGTGTATTGATTTATTTTCTTATAACTAATACAAATTAAAAATAGTGGTGTGTAACATTACACGACTTTCAATTACCACTCAATAAATCAATGCACACATTTTAATAGGCCCGGGTGGCCGAGTGGTTAAGATAGCTGCATCTGCTAACAGTCTGCGCACTGTACCGGGTGCGGGTTCGACTCCCGCCTTCGCCCTGGGTGTAATTTCTCTCTATGTGACAGTAAAAATTCTTTCTGTGTCTGTCGGAATATATATGTATCAACCCTACCCTACCCTACCCACACATTTAAAGGCAATTATGTACCTTAGAAGATAATTTCAATAACTTTCACAACTATAAATTTCGATGGCAGCTTTCCCTTACGCATGTGCAATTTTCTCGAAAACTAAATTATGACAGCCGACAGGTACTGGAAACACGTGTACCAAATTTGAAGTCTGAACTTCTTTTCTTTTTTCAGCAATATCTTTAAAACTAAAAAAGTTCTATGACAGCTACCTTTTAAATGCACGCGATTTTTCTGAAAAACAAGCGATATTTAACACTAAACTACTTTCAATTACCCCTCAATGCATTACCACTTTTAAAGATAATTAATTTTACACCCAATAACAAAATTTCAATACCTTAAAAACCAAAAAATCTCTATGGCAGCTACCACTTGCGCATGCGCTTTTTTCTCGATAACCTAATTATGCCATCCGACAGGTACTGGGAACTCTTGTACCAACTTTGAAAACTATATAGCTTTTTTTTTGTTGTTTTTAAGCACTACCTTTAAAACCAAAAAAGTTTATGGTAGCTCCTATTTGGGCATGCTCAATTTCTCAAAACTTTATTATGACGTCCAACAGGTGCTAGGAACTCGTGTTCTTGTAGTCTGTATCTCTCTTGGTTTGAGTTGTAGAAAGGGTTTAAACAAACTAACGGACCAATATTTGAGCCCCCTTTTTTGGAATCAGCACCCTTTCAAAATACGTAAAAAACCACAAAATCTTCATTTCTGATTTTTACCCCCCTTCGAAATACTTCCATTGTCTTATATTTCCTATCAGATACTTGAAAGTGAAAATATTAAGTTTCACCGTAAAAAAACACAAATGAACACACAGTTTCAGGTAATAAAATACACTCTTAAAACAAACGAGCGGTTTTAACTCAATCTGAGTTAATTTCCACTCCTTTCCGTGCCGAAAATGCACTTCTCCTATAGGAGTGAATTTCACTCTCTTTCGGAGTGGGTAAAAGAAATAAAAGAAAACAATCTGCGTCCTACACTCTTAAAACGAGCGGTTTTAACTCAGTCTGAGTTAATTTCCACTCCTTTCCGGTGCCGAAAATGCACTTCTCCTATAGGAGTGAATTTCACCTTTTTGTTTTAAGAGTGTACACCAAGATTAATTTGGGTATTCAATAAACAGTATCAAAAATTACGTGTACAAAACCATGAGAGGAGTAAGAGATCCTTAACATTCAATTAAAATTGTTTATATTCAAGAATTTAAACTTGTCGATTCTTTGTAATTGTAACAAAGTACTTTCCCAAAACAAAACCAACGTACCATTACAAAAAATCATTCATGTGAAAAAAAAATGTACCACAATGTACAGTGCTATTTGCACCTTTGTCAAAGTTAAATTTTTTTTAAAAAATTAAATATCTGCGCTATATTTCTCTTCAATGCTATCGAGTAGCAATTATTTTGTAGTTTCAAAAGCAATAGTTTTGACACATTAACGTTATACTATTTCAGAATTTGCAAGTAAACACTGAATTCTCCATTGTTTTCCAACTTTATTTTTAATAGGACACTTCTTCCAATAATCTTGAGCTCACTAATGACATCCACAAACTCATCGTAGTAAAATCCCAAGCTTTCATCTGAGCCCCACCCACACATGTATCTTTAACGGGTTTCAGACAAAAGGGGGAAGCAGTAGACGAGGCTCCGAAGATAATGAAGTGTTCTTCGTGATCTTGATAAATAGAACATTTTCTGAAGAATTTATAGATCTTGGGGTGATTTCTCGCCAAAATTTCCAATACCTCTACAGCACTTTGATTGTTGCGCCCAGTCCTCAAAAATCAGTGTTAAAATTGTATTTAAATTCGCAACATTTATTTGAATGAATCAAACATGCATTTGTTAGAAATAAAAGAGAAAGAGGGGATTAATATTACAATTTATATTTATTTAAGGCTTATGATGGTAGTCTGTCGTGTGATACCTTACAAATTTATTATAACTTAGATCTCGTGATTTGTACTTCAGAACTCATGTTTAATAATTCAGTTTAACATTAAAACAGTAAATTTATTGGGAACATCAAAACTATTGGAAAAAACAATATTGTGGAGGCTGTTGAATTTTTTATTGGTTCTTCATGTATGAAGTGTATGTAGTGTATAATAGAGTTCTTATTTTCCTAATTGGGGGAGTGAAGTTCATGTTATCGAAAATACATCACTTGTCCTCATTAGAATAAATATGTCGGAAATATATCGGAAAATCTATTCAGTCGTACAAATTACCGTCTATTTATTTAATTTTTTGTTTCATTCAAACTTTTAGATTAAAATAAAAATTAACATCTATATGTAAGAAAATTGTTAAATAAAATAGACATGAAAAAAAAGCTGAGTTAAAAAAAGAAGCGAAAAATAACAAAACTGAAAAAACACAAAACGTACAAACAATGCTTTAAAAAATATAAATTACTCGAAGAATTTGTGCACTTTAAGACATCCTTAACGGATCAGTCATGAAAATATATTATTAGAAACTTTCAAGATCATCCTAGTATAGTTTATAGTTTTAGATTCAAATAAAAATGAATACTTGCGTGTAAGAATTTTTTTAAATAAAAAAGATGATTTAAAATAAGACGGGAAAACAACAAAACACAAAAAATCAATGTTTTTTTTTAAATAAAATTGCTCAGCAGAATTTGTGCTCGTTGAGGCATCTGTAGGACCATCCATGAAATATTATTAGAAACTCCCAAGCTGATCTTAATATAACTCCAGACCCCACCTTACCCATGAAACACTTCAAACAAAAGAAAGTCAAAGGAATAAAGATAACAATCAGGAACCCACCTTTTTGATCTCATCCAGAACGTGCCATCTGCTCCAGAACCAGAATAAATAAATCGTCACATCGACCGAATAATCGCTATCGATGTAACTCCAAATGCTGACGTCAACAGTGATCCAAATCTTCGCTATCTAGATCACAAGGCATCTTGCCTATGAGTTCTTGCCTTTTAATTTAGTTGGAATTATCGTCGCAGTAGAGCTACACGAGGGCTATTGGCGACGGGCATCGTAATTTAGATCCACAGTCAGGTGACGAGCCGACATCTGAATAGGCACCCAACGCAACCGTTAAGTGCGACATCGTACGCAGCGTCGGGACTTTGGAGTATATTTAACGTGCACTCCCTCTATACGGGGTATTATTCGTTGGACATTTTTTGCTGCACGGACCAATTATAGGTCGGCAGTTAATTTGGCAATGCCCGGACCCGAACCAGGGACCTTCTGCATGGAAGGCGAACGCCTTAACCGACTGGGCTCCCCAGCCCCTAATTGGGTGCCAGTAACCGGCCTTAATCTGATAAGAAAAGTGTATGTTTATTGTGTAACAATATATAAAATAATGAGGAAAAAAATCTTTAAGTTGTACTTACTATAATATATTGACAAAATCATTGAATATTGATTTGTAAATTAACGTATAGCTGCGAGGGCTATTGGTGACGTTCTCGTAATGACAATGGAATAACCAAGGATACAGTGACGTCACAGTTGAGCCAACCGTTGTCTTCTTTCCCACAAATAAACCACCCGGAAGCTAATTCGCCTAAACTAGAAAGGTCACGTATACAGTTACGTCAAGCAGTGTCTGCTTTCCCACAAACAAACCGCGCTCCACCCCGTTAGAAATTTCCATTCTAAAACGGGCTGGGGAGCCCAGTCGGGCATTCGCCTAGCATGCGAAAGGTCCCAGGTTCGGGTCCGGGCATCGCCAAAATAATTGCTGACCTATAAACGGCCCGCGCAGCCAAAAATGTCCGACGAATAATTCCCCGTGTAGAGGGAGTGTACCTTAAATATCCTTCAAAGTCCTAACCCTGCGTACGATGTCGCCCTTAACGGTTGCGTTGGGTGCCTACTCAGGTGTCGGCTTGTCACTTGACTGTGGTTCTAAAATACGACGCCCGTCGCCAATAGCCCTCGTGTAGTTCTAGTGCGACGATAATTCAAACTAAAACTAAAACTAAAAACCATTCTAAAACACGGTCAATATGACGTTTCCAATATTAGAGTTAGCACAAAACTCAACTTGTAATGACAATATACTCGTCGTCGGGAGTTTAGCCCAAGTCACATTTGCAGTAGTCTACATATACATTATAATGTATTGGTTGGATTTTTTTTGTCATGACCCTTTTATAGGATGAATGAGATGAAGACATAACCCGAGAAAGTATCCTCAGTGGCTTGAAGCCTTAACATTTCGTGCCACATGGGCGCTCACACGAAGGGATATCTTGTCCTAGCAGCACGTAAATATCGTATTATACTCTTTTTTTTATCTTCTCGATATTATTGAGACATTGCGATTTCGAGTTGATGTAAAAAGGTGATCGTAAAGCATCATGTAGGTATGACTATAATTTAAAACTTTCAATCAAAAATCGATTGAAAGTTATTTTATTAGCAATTATTTTAACAGCAAAAGTGGGTTTTTAAACAAATCTTTCGCGCCAGCAAACCTTACTCTCTGTATACGGTTCAAAACGTCAATGTGAATACTTTATTTTAACCTCAGTTATTTTTGATGCCTAGAGGAACATTGACGAAGAGCTTTAAAAATTCATATATTTTTGGATTTAAATAATTTCACAGAAACGCCTGGTACTATTGCGAATCAATGGACAATTTAAACGGCTACGCCTGCGGTGAAATCACAATAGAGTATTTGACTAAAATTTTTACTGGCTTAAAATATTCTTATGCCAAAAATATTCGACCCGTACACTCTTAAAACAAACGAGCGGTTTCAACTCAGTCTGAGTTAATTTCCACTCCTTTCCGTGCCGAAAATGCACTTCTCCTATAGGAGTGAATTTCACTCTTTTTCGGAATGGGTAAAAGAAATAAAAGAAAACAATCTGCGTTCTACACTCTTAAAACGAGCGGTTTTAACTCAGTCTGAGTTAATTTCCACTCCTTTCCGGTGCCGAAAATGCACTTCTCCTATAGGAGTGAATTTCACTCTTTTGTTTTAAGAGTGTATTTTTTCCTTTTTTCAAATACCCAATAAAAAGGGAGAAAATTGAATTTTAAAATTAGGACGAAAAATTACGCCCGAAAACGCTTTGTGGCTGTCGCGTGGTATCTATGACGTAACTAGTAACTTTAAACAAACTTTGAAACACCGTTTTGGAATCTACATTAAGCAAATTTGAACTCTCCACTTCTGTAAAATCTCCTTCCATTATCTATATAATTCTTATTTTAATAGTATATTAGATTAAATACAGTTTAATTGCAAGCAAAAAAAACATCACACCGGTTTGTTTATATATACTAGTGATTACGTCAGCCAAATCGACGTGTTTGTGATCACGTGACGTACCGATGATAAATTAGACATTTTAAAATGATTTTTAACAAATTATTTAAAGACTTATTTTGCCAAAAAATATATACTTTTCTTATTTTTGGGTTCAAACTATAATTTATTTAATATTGGAAGGTATTTTAGCGATACAGTCGAGTACCCTATTATGTAAAACGTTATCTTATGCCCACAAACTAACCACACGGCAGGTAGTTTGTCCAAACTATAACGGTCACACATAGGTTGACGTCACTTATGAGTCATACATTGTCTTCTATCTCACAAACAAAAAACGTTCGAATTATGCATTAAATTCTTTTCATATTTTTATGCCACATTCATTTTCAATGACATTGTTACATTCTAATACAACAGAAAGATTATAAAAGCAATATTAAGATTATAAAAGCAATATTAATCCGTTGATTTCAATTCAAAACAAATGTTTTAAAATTCTGAAAGAACATCTTTATTCGAACATCCCCATTCTTAAATTTACTACCGATTCGACAATGTTATTTTTCGAATGATTTAGTTGGAATTATCGTCGCAGTAGAGCTACACGAAGGCTATTGGCGACGGGCATCGTAATTTAGATCCACAGTCAGGTGACGAGCCGACATCTGAATAGGCACCCAACGCAACCGTTAAGTGCGACATCGTACGCAGCGTCGGGACTTTGGAGTATATTTAACGTGCACTCCCTCTATACGGGGTATTATTCGTTGGACATTTTTTGCTGCACGGACCAATTATAGGTCGGCAGTTAATTTGGCAATGCCCGGACCCGAACCAGGGACCTTCTGCATGGAAGGCGAACGCCTTAACCGACTGGGCTCCCCAGCCCCTAATTGGGTGCCAGTAACCGGCCTTAATCTGATAAGAAAAGTGTATGTTTATTGTGTAACAATAATATAAAATAATGAGGAAAAAATCTTTACGTTGTACTTACTATAATATATTGACAAAAATCATCGAATATTGATTTGGTAAAATTAACGTATAGCTGCGAGGGCTATTGGTGACGTTCTTCGTAACTGACAACTGGAATAACCAAGGATACAGTGACGTCACAGTTGAGCCAACCGTTGTCTTCTTTCCCACAAATAAACCACCCGGAAGCTAATTCGCCTAAACTAGAAAGGAAACTAGAACTGTATACGTGACCTAAACTAGAAAGGTCACGTATACAGTTACGTCAAGCAGTGTCTGCTTTCCCACAAACAAACCGCGCTCCACCCCGTTAGAAATTTCCATTCTAAAACGGGCTGGGGAGCCCAGTCGGGCATTCGCCTAGCATGCGAAAGGTCCCAGGTTCGGGTCCGGGCATCGCCAAAATAATTGCTGACCTATAACCAAAAATGTCCGACGAATAATTCCCCGTGTAGAGGGAGTGTACCTTAAATATCCTTCAAAGTCCTAACCCTGCGTACGATGTCGCCCTTAACGGTTGCGTTGGGTGCCTACTCAGGTGTCGGCTTGTCACTTGACTGTGGTTCTAAAATACGACGCCCGTCGCCAATAGCCCTCGTGTAGTTCTAGTGCGACGATAATTCAAACTAAAACTAAAACTAAAAACCATTCTAAAACACGGTCAATATGACGTTTCCAATATTAGAGTCCAATATTAGAGTCCAATAGTAGAGTATTTCCAATTAGACAAAACTCAACTTGTAATGACAATATACTCGTCGTCGGGAGTTTAGCCCAAGTCACATTTGCAGTAGTCTACATATACATTATAATGTATTGGTTGGATTTTTTTTGTCATGACCCTTTTATAGGATGAATGAGATGAAGACATAACCCGAGAAAGTATCCTCAGTGGCTTGAAGCCTTAACATTTCGTGCCACATGGGCGCTCACACGAAGGGATATCTTGTCCTAGCAGCACGTAAATATCGTATTATACTCTTTTTTTTATCTTCTCGATATTATTGAGACATTGCGATGCCGAGTTGATGTAAAAAGGTGATCGTAAGGCATCGTGTAGGTATGACTATAATTTAAAACTTTCAATCAAAAATAGATTGAAAGTTATTTTATTACAACAGCAAAAGTGGGGTTTTAAACAAATCTTTCGCGCCAGCAAACCTTACTCTCTATATACGGTTCAAAACGTCAATGTGAATACTTTATTTTAACCTCAGTTATTTTTGATGCCTAGAGGAACATTGACGAAGAGCTTTAAACATTCATATATTTTTGGATTTAAATAATTTCACAGAAACTCTGGTACTATTGAGAATCAATGGACAATTTAAATGGCTACGCCTGCGGTGAAATCACAATAGAGTATTTGACTAAAAATTTTTACTGGCTTAAAATATTCTTATGCCAAAAATATATACGACCCGTATTTTTTCCTTTTTTCAAATACCCAATAAAAAGGGAGAAAATTGAATTTTAAAATTAGGACGAAAAATTACGCCCGAAAACGCTTTGTGGCTGTCGCGTGGTATCTATGACGTAACTAGTAACTTTAAACAAACTTTGAAACACCATTT
This sequence comes from Oedothorax gibbosus, assembly GCA_019343175.1. Taxonomy (NCBI): domain Eukaryota; kingdom Metazoa; phylum Arthropoda; class Arachnida; order Araneae; family Linyphiidae; genus Oedothorax; species Oedothorax gibbosus. The sequence goes on along the minus strand of CM033277.1, from coordinate 41,921,778 downwards.
TGGAAGGGCCGTAGTGAGCCTAGTGGTCAGCGTCTCGGTCTCGGGATCGGAAGGTCCTGCGATCGAGTCCCGGTACCACTGAAGACCTACCGAGTATATGCGGAGTACGTGCTCGTTAAATCTGTTGGGTCCGAAAGTCCTCTAAGTTCCCATACCAAATCAATACCTCTGGGGGTGACAAGCCAATTCTGGGATCCTCTAGTTGGCCTCTGTCTCTAAAAATTAGATGGATCCACTTATGTGTGTGTGTTGTCTGTTGTGTCTGTCTTACTTGACGAAGGTTTATAAGCGGGTCGCTGACCAAGCACACAAACCTGTATATATATGTCTACCAACCAACCAACCATTTTGGAATCTACATTAAGCAAATTTGAACTCTCCACTTCTGTAAAATCTCCTTCCATTATCTATATAATTCTTATTTTAATAGTATATTAGATTAAATACAGTTTAATTGCAAGCAAAAAAAACATCACACTGGTTTGTTTATATATACTAGTGATTACGTCAGCCAAATCGACGTGTTTGTGATCACGTGACGTACCGATGATAAATTAGACATTTTAAAATGATTTTTAACAAATTATTTAAAGACTTATTTTGCCAAAAAATATATACTTTTCTTATTTTTGGGTTCAAACTATAATTTATTTAATATTGGAAGGTATTTTAGCGATACAGTCGAGTATCCTATTATGTAAAACGTTATCTTATGCCCACAAACCACACGGCAGGTAGTTTGTCCAAACTATAACGGTCACACATAGGTTGACGTCACTTATGAGTCATACATTGTCTTCTATCTCACAAACAAAAAACGTTCGAATTATGCATTAAATTCTTTTCATATTTTTATGCCACATTCATTTTCAATGACATTGTTACATTCTAATACAACAGAAAGATTATAAAAGCAATATTAAGATTATAAAAGCAATATTAATCCGTTGATTTCAATTCAAAACAAATGTTTTAAAATTCTGAAAGGACATCTTTATTCGAACATCCCCATTCTTAAATTTACTACCGATTCGACAATGTTATTTTTCGAATGATTTTATATTTAAATCGTAATAATTCTTTTTGTAATTTAAAAGTAAGTATATCAACTAGAAGTTTAAAAGAAATTTATCATATCCCATTTCCACATAAAGAAATTTTTCGAAAACATTTTTCATATTTAGCTCCAAAAGTATTCAATAAACTACCTACTGAACTTCAAAATATCCCTTCTTTACGAAGCGAACTGTTTTTTTTTATATATTCCCGCTGACCAGAATTTCGGACATTTTGTTTTGATTATATAGCATTAGCATTGCCACATTTTTTCTTTTGTGTATATTTATGTATTTAAATTTAATATTTTTTGTGGTTATTTTTAAAAACTTATAACGTGTCTTAATATTGTGTCTAAATAATTATAATTATGATTATTTAGTCACATACGAACTTGTGACGAACATACTTGTGACGAATAAAAATTATTCTGTAATGTTTGTTTTTGTGTTAATAAAGTGTTTGTTTGTTTAAAGAAAGTATTTTTAATCTTGATTTGGAACGGAGAACTGGAAACCTTTTAGTCATTTACGCTCAATTATATATATCAAGTAACAATTTCAATATATATATATATATATATATATATATATATATATATATATATATATATATATATATATATATATATATATATATATATATATATATATATATATATATATATATATATATATATATATATATATATATATATATATATATATATATATATATATATATATATATATATATATATATTATATATATATATATATATATATATATATATATTATATATATATATATATATATATTGAAATTGTCTAATTGAATATATATAAGAAATTGGCAGTATATATAGAAATTGGCAGTCGGAAGCGTTTCAAAACAAAAGAGAAAAATAATTAGAATAATAAATCAGTCCTTAAAGGGTTGTCAAATAGTCTTGGAAAGAGAGTTTGGTTGCTGTATTATTTTTTAATGTTCAAGTTAAATACGGGTAAGGTAATGCACAATGAAAATATACAATTGTAACAACTTTAATACATAAACAGAAAATAAATTTAATGAAAAGAAAACTGCATGACATAGTTTTCTAGATTAGATATCATAGACAAGACGTCTCTAGTAGATGCTGAAAGTAGTCTATTGACTAGTTGCAACTGGAAACTGCTTTTTTAAAATAGAAACTTATTAAGCTTATTATTGGAGAAACTTGGATGAAGAGTTTTCCAAATGCAACGGCTGAATGAAATATCTACATGACTAGGACATAATAATTGCTTAAAAGGAATGAATACTTTCTTTCAGTTATAAGGTTTCTGAACTAATAATTTGGGATTTGTATAAGGCTTTTTAGATAGTAAGACGTAATGCAAAATGGCAGATCAAGATAATAACATTTCATTTAGAAACATTTTTACATAAGATTATATCTACTGTCAAGTCTGATTGCATAGGATTTTTCCTATTATGGTGTTACGAATTTCTTATTTTAGTTTTCTTATACCTTTATTATAGTTAAATTGTAGAATGTGAATATGGGTAAAGAAAAGTTCATAAAATAATAATTTGAATACAACATTTTTTTTTCGTTATAAAAGTAATGTTGTAACTAAACGCTAGTAACTATAATACGTTTTGGAAGTACTTTGTCATTTAGAGTTTGATAATTGTGACACTTGATAATTGTGAAAAAGTGTATCTTATGTAAAAGTGTAATTGTGTAAAAGTGTAAATAATTATATTTGAGACACAATATGTGCTTAAAGTTCAATAAAGTGTTAATTATGGCCCATTTATAATAAACTTGCAGGAAAAAAAGTAACTGAATTGTCAATAGTTTAAAGAAAGTTATATGAACTCTTTCAAAATACCTGCGGATAAAAGGTGTCCAAATAATAATTTTCATATAAAAAAAATTATGATTCAAAGAAAAAAATTAAATAAATGAAATACATTTTTTCCCTCGGAAATATCTTTAGTTTCAGTAAAAATATTACAGAACTTTTACAGTTGGTTTCGTTCTTATAATTGTCTTGAAAGAAAATGACAAGTCCTTTAAAATAAACCTATTACACGCTAGCTATAAGAGGCCAAACAAACATGATTTTTTTTTAAAATTGAGATAGATAAAGATTTTTGATCTCCAAAAAAACTTTATCAAGATAAATTGTTTGTGAAATTTCATCAAAAGTTATTGTTTGTTATTCACTGTTCCAATTTGTTAGTTTTTAAATCTGTGATTTGTTTTTTTCTGTAATTTGGATCTTTAAATCTACGACACCTATCGTAAAATTTAAGTTCGAAAATAAAAAAAAACAATCTTTGTGTCTGTTTTACAATACATAAAATCAAATTAATTTCTGATATAGTACTTCAGTGAAATATAACATTTTTAGCATTTTTTTAAAGGAATACCTCTGAGATGACAACACAATTCGATTTCAACTTTACCCTTGGATTCATTTTAAGGTGAATGTGAATACTTTCTTTTCTGTGTGATAGTTTAACTATCTGGGGACCAGCTTTGGCCCTAAAGCAACTGTTTCAAATAAAGTTTCGAAAGAAGTTTTGGAACAAATCATATTTTACCCGACATTTGTTTCACATTTTATTTTGTGCTTATTTCATGGGCGAAAAAGGATGAAAATTCATTTATTTGATAAAACAAATAGAAATAAGTCACATATATTTATGCAATAAAAAGTTGTATTAAACAGACCGATTGAAAACAATGTGATTTCGAAGAAGAAGGGTTCTAATTTTTTTAAAAATTTCCTTTAAAATACATTCATTTTTGAAATATTTTTTTAATATTCGCTATTAATTTTAAGCCTTTAGTTTTTAAACTGAAATTTTACACTATTTTTAGCATTTTACAAATAAAAAAAAAGGTTATAGAGTATTATATAACATTTAAAAAAAGAATGCTATGTAAAAATGTTATATAGTATTATTTGATTTACGAAATTTCCTTGCTTTGTTTTAAACTGAATCATGTGAAATACCCAAATTAAAAATAAAGTATATTTTGAGTATAACTTTTCTAATTAAAAAAAAATAGAAATACACTTGAAGAAATGCGCTTATTTTTTTAATATTATTAAACGTTGGCATATATTTTAAGACTTTCGTTTTTGAACAAAAAAATACTCCTATTTCGCATAATTTAATTAAAAAATGTGTCGCATTCGCCATTTCTTTAAACAAATTGTTTGTCTATCTTGTCTTATGTTTTTTTTTGTTTAATTGCTTCTTTGCTATGTTTAAACGTCATAACATTCTTTAAATATGTTAAACAACTTTTATATAATGCATATAATTATTCACAATTAATATCAAATGTGTTTAAAAAATACGTAAAGAATCTTATATTCTTTTTATCCGTGTGATAGCTAATTATTTTGAGTTTGGGTACTTTCACGCCAATTCTGAAGTACATTAAGATATATGAGGAAAGTTAGACAACATTTAACACGAAATAAATTAAACTCACAGCCTTTTTAGTAGTTCTAAAAATAATCATCGATTTTATGTAGTATGTCGCCTTTTCGAGATATCAATTACTTATTACAACGTGTATCTGAAACGTGCTTAGAAAATTGTATGAGAAATTTCGAGGCTATGGTGTAGCTATAAATTGAACATGACGGCCATTACAGAATACCAAAAAGGTTTATTCCACAAGAAAAATAAAATAAATTACTCTCGTTTGAGAAAATCGTTAATTGTTTGACGCACTCCCAAAGTGTCACGAGTTTTTAGTGGCTAATTAAACTTTCATTATCAAAGTCAAATAAGCCTTTTTAAGCCTGTCAGCTAAAAAAAGTGTTAAAAAAGAAAAGAAATGTCCTTTCTATTCTTGGCAATGACTTCTCCCCGTGTTTTTATATTGAATTTATATTTACTAAAACTATTTTCAACTGCAAAGTCTATTTTTTTGTATTTTTTAAATTGGTTTTTTTAAATGGTTTTGAAATTTCTTTAATGGTAGATATGTTAATTTTTATAACTATTTTAATGCAAATTTATTTGAAAACTAATACTAATATTCTAAGAAGAAAAAAAGTTTTCCAAATTTAAAGTTTTTATGTGTCAGGTATGATAAAGTTGTTTGTTAAATATTGCTTAATCTTAGGAGGTCCATCTCACGGGATCATCCCTGGCCGACTCAACTTTTAAGGCAGAGATCTGTGTCGTCACACTATCAGTCTGGTTTGGGTTGTCGAATGATTCTCTAAAGAGAAATTTAAAGCTTTTGTTTAAGTGTTTTATTTAAAAAAAGGGGGCTGGGGAGCCCAGTCGGTTAGGCATTCGCCAAGCATGCGGAAGGTACCAGGTTCGGGTCCGGGCATCGCCAAAATAACGGCCGACCTATAACCGGCCCGTGCAGCCAAAAATGTCCGACGAATAAAACCCCGTGTTGCGGAAGTGCACGTTAAATATCCTTCAAAGTCCTAACGCTGCGTACGATGTCGCCCTTAACGGTTGCGTTGGGTGTCTACTCAGGTGTCGGCTCGTCACTTGACTGTGGTTCTAAAATACGACGCCCGTCGCCAATAGCCCTCGTGTAGTTCTAGCGCGACGATAATTCAAACTAAACTAAACTATTTAAAAAAAGCACACAACATTTTTACTAAGCCTCTCAGGATTTAATAATATAATAATAATTTAAATAAGTGAAATGAAATACGCTGTATTACAAAGCTTTAAAAGAGTTTCCCTAAAGTATTATAAACTGCATGCTTAACTCTTTGCTTGTAACTCTAAGTTTAGTATTAAATATCTGAAAATTTATTTTTAGAAAATTGCCGCTGCACAACACATTAAATAATAAACCCAAAAGTTATGTGTGCATCTGACACCGATGTGCGAGGGGAATTTGTATATGGAAAAATAAGCTAGGAGAATATAATATATAGTTACAGTTAGTAAAATTGTAACCTGACAACTTTAAACAAGTATTTAAACTTTCAAGCCAAAATCTTAGGCAACAGTTTGAAATTTCTTCCAAAACAGTTTTTTAAGCTGTCTTTTCTATACGTTACATGTTATTCAATACTTAACTACGAAGGGTTTTTTTTACAGGTATGTGCTATCACAAAATACAGTAGTCAAAATAGTTAGCCAAAATTAAGTAACATTCATTGAAAGAAAAATGTATCTTTTTAATTAACTACACTTAATCTGCTTGGGTGAGAATATTTGAGAATTCTTTTTTCTTGTTTTATCGTTTTATCTTCCAAAATAAGTATTAAAACTGGTTAATTAGTAAACTATTGTACACCCTTAAGGAGTTTTGTAAAATTTAAAGAGA
>CM033277.1:41778998-41915320 GCA_019343175.1 Oedothorax gibbosus | reverse complement strand
TTTTTAGCTTCCACACTACGTTTATAACGTAAAAAGTGGAAGGTTTTATAATCGTTCAGTCCGTCTGTCTGTCTGTCTGTCTATCTGTCCGTCTGTCTGTCTGTCACCCACTTTCACAGAAATAACCACAAGTCCCACAGGGATACGTCATTTTGAAGCAAAAAATCAGATTAGGCTACATTCCAAATTTCATTAAAAAATTTAAATTAGAAGTTTATTTAAAATTTAAATAACTAAATTTTTTTTATCTGCATTGAAATAACATGCAAATTCCATTTTTATTCATATTTTCACTGTTGCCATCCACAAGTCCCACAGACAAGTGGGATACGTCATTTTGAAGCAAAAAATCAGATTAGGCTACATTCCAAATTTCATTAAAAAATTTAAATTAGAAGTTTATTTAAAATTTAAATAACTAAAAATTTAATCTACATTGAAATAACATGCAAATTCCATTTTTATTCAATATTTTCACTGTTGCCATTTCGTTAAACGTACGAGAAACTTAATTTAAAATAAAAATTAAAATTGAAATAATATTTATGTGATATAATTCAGTTTGGATTGTTGTAATATCACAATAGAGTTCTTTTGATGGTTTATTATATATGTATGAAGAAAGATGCATAGAGAATTCTAACTTGGCTTAAAAAATATGCAAAGTTTCGCTTTTATTTTTAAAGCATCAATTGTACTAATTATATATTTTTTGAACTGTAACTACTTAATTTAACAAACTATAAATAAGTGAATTTTCGAAAGAAATGTAAATGGGAAATTGTGGCGACACAAAAATATTTATTAAAAAAGATTACATCATTCTTCTTCGAACTTCAAACAAATTTAGCAAACAATAAAGTAGAATTATTAAATATGAGAAAGAAGATTAATAAAAATAGTTAAGTTTGGCGTTTAAAAGTTTGAATTACAAATAGCTAAAGGCCCTGTTTGTTATTAGAATTAAATCACCATTGCCATTCGCAACAGTCGCCCGAGAAACTTAATTCTTTTAGACAATAAATTAAAATAAATTTAATTTTGCGACATAGATTAGTTTGAAATGACGTCAAATATATTTCACTACGAGATTCTTAGTATGTTGATATGAAATATTTTCATTCTATTTAAAAGCGAGGAATATTACATATTTATTCTTTGAAATATAAATTAATTTTTGCAAACGATAAGTAATAATTATTGAATTTTCGAAATAAAATAAATAAAACTAGCCAAATTTATCATGTAAATGTTTAATATAGAATTAATGCTGTGTTTGGCGCCTTTTTACCTGTTTAACACAACTTTTATGTGGAAGCGGGTTAAGTGACAGATTCTGTTACAAACCAACTTGTTTATTATTTAATTTAATTTTTATTACCTTTTACTTATTATTTTAATTGAAAAACTAATTGAATTTTTTTTAATGTTGAATAGACTTGAAGTTTAGGACATTTTCTATATTCAGTAAAAAATGTTAGTTCACCTATAAAAGTTGCGTCTTCTAGATTGAAATAAAATCTTTTTTTTAATATAGAGAGATTGTGGGTGTCAAATTTTGCTCCCATGTACATTTTTGTTGCCAATATACTTGTTTTGGTTTATTTTGGCGAAACGCTACGTTTTTTTTTTTTTTGTTTTTTTTTTTGCTAAAACAGGACTAATTAGGGTCGTTACCTACTGCATGCTTACAACTGATTCCAAACAGCTACAGAACAATTGCACCAAATTGGGTTTTGAACCTAATCTGGAAGGATGAAGACTTAAGAAAATCTTCTTTTTTTTAAAAAACTCGACAATAGTTAAGAATACATTTCGGCAACCATGAATACTGAAAATTACTACTGTAACGTGATGGATAGTATGGTACATTTGGAGGGCTCAGAACAAAGTCCATAAATAGCTTCTTTGTGCTACAGAGGTTAGTTAATGTCACTAGGCAGAAGCAATTAAAAACATTTTTATCTGAACTAGGATTTGTTTTTCATTCTTGAACTGAATTTCTAGGGCCTGCAATTGCGCTGAAAATGACAAAAAGTAGACATGGTTTACTTGTATTCTGAACCCTCCATTTATAACTAAAATACAGGGATTGGAGTAACGCGTTACTTGTAACGCCGTTACTTGTAACAGTTACTTTTTTTAGGTAACGTCGGGTAACGCCGTTACATTTTTCAGAAAGTAACTGTAACTGTAACTTAGTTACTTTTAGCGGTAACGAAGTAACGAAAAATTACGTTACTTTTCCGTTACTTTCCGAAGGCTGTCTGATGCTTATTTTGAAATTCCACTCCCTAAGAGTAAGAAGGGAACATTTCCAAACTTTCGCATTCCCGAAATATGAGCTTTTCTTTGGAGGGAAAAAGCAAAATGCATTGTCCATTTTGGCTGCTAAAGGCGTGACGACTGCTTTCAGCCAGAATTGTTAAAGTACGAATGTTACTCTTTGTCTGTTTACCTTTCCAAGTATCACATTATAAGACCCGTAATTACAGGCTTCTACCGAAAAGAAGGGTTTTGAAATAAATCACGCTGACTGTCAAGCAGGTTGTCGTTCGGCAAGTTTCGACCAGTGCAAACCCCTTTGTGTTGCCTGAACCTGAATGGGTTCTACAACAATGACCAACAATAAAGTGTGTGTGGGGGAAGAGAAAGAGGGCACGTTCACACCTATTTCTTGGATTGAACCAGGATTGAAATTAAATAAAAAAAATTATTAATTATAATTTCAGCATTTTGTTTGTGCTTATGTTTCGTTAATCTTGGGGGTTTTTTAAAAAAAATGGTAAGATGGCTAAATTTAATTTTTCTTATAACTTGAAATTTCAAAAAGTAACTGTGAACGTTATTGATTGGAATTTTTTTGAACTTGTTTTTTTGAACAATTTTTTGAACTTGTTGATTGGAATTTTTTAAACAACTATGATTCTATTAATATTGCATTGGAAAGTTTTTATTCTGTGCTGTATGAAATATTGGATGAATGTATTCCAAAATCAAAGGCTGTTAAAAGAAAATATCCCACTTGGTTCACAGGGGAAATCGTAAACAATATTAAGCAAAAAAATATTTATCTTAAAAAGTATAGGAAACACAATAACTTAAATGACCTTGAATCATACAAACATATTAGGAAAAAAATTAAATCTGATATTGGTCGTGCCCGAAAAAGTCATATTGATTCTGTAGAAAAATCTTTAAAATCAAATCCTAAATCCTTCTGGTCTTATTTTCGTAATAGTACTAATCAAAATCATGTTATGTTTTGTAACGGTGAAGAATTAACTAGTGATAATGAAGTTGCTGAGGGTTTTAAGAATTATTTCTCTAGCATTTATACTAAAAGTTCCTCCAAACAGTGTAATTATTATGATAATTCTAATTTTTGTTTAAACTCAATAGATGCGGTCAATATTGAACTTATTACTAACACTGAGGTAGAAATTAGCATTAAGGGTTTAAAGGGATCTAGTTCTGCTGGTTTAGATTGCATTCCATCGTATATAATCAAAGCTAATATTGATAGTTTTATTTTATCCTTTACTAATACTGTTCAATCTGTCTTTAAAAACTAAGGTTTTTCCAGATATCTGGAAGACGTCAAAAATTATACCTGTTTACAAAAAAGGTAAAAAGTCTGACATAAACAACTATAGACCCATTGCTATTATTTCAAGTTTCGCTAAAATCTTTGAATCTATTATTTGCAATAAAATTTCACTTCAAACTTCTCAAATTATTTCCCCTAATCAGCACGGTTTTGTTAAAAACGTTCTACTGCTAGTAATTTATTGTGTTTAAATAACGATATTTCAAATGCTTTAAAACTAAATGCACAACTTGATGTAATATATACTGATTTTGCAAAGGCTTTTGACACTGTTGATTTTGAAATTTTATTGATTAAATTATTTAATATTGGGTTTAGTAAAGAATTAATCATGTGGTTACGCACATATTTAACAGAAAGACCTCTGTATGTAAAATATAAAACTGCTTTTTCAGATTGTTTTGTCAGTACATCTGGGGTACCCCAAGGATCTGTTTTAGGACCTCTTCTTTTCATTTTGTTTGTTAATGATTTAGCTGATTTATTTGACTCATGTTTATTATTTGCTGATGATCTGAAAATCTACCGTTGTATTTCAACTATATCTGACTGTGAAATTTTACAAGGTGAACTTTGCAAGTTGCATTCGTGGTGTATAAAAAATAGCCTGTTTCTAAATATTGATAAGTGCTTTGTTGTTACATTCACAAGAAAACTAAATACTTTTGTTCACAATTATACTATCAACAATATACAACTCGCTCGCAAAAATAATATTAGGGATCTTGGTGTTTCTTATGATTCTAATTTTACTTTTAATTTGCATATACAGGAGATAACAAAAAAGGCGCATAAAAAACTTGGTATGCTAAAAAGAACTACCAGTAATTTTTTCTGACATATCTGTTCTTGTATGTCTTTTTGATACTTTAGTTCGACCAATATTAGAATACTGCTGTGTCATTTGGAATCCTTCTTGCAAGCAACTCATCTATACCATTGAAAGAATACAGAATAAATTCTTGCGATATATTCATTTTAAATCTAATAGCTATGAGCAATATCCATCGAACTCCTCAATTAGATCAAACAACAAAATAAATTCATTGGAATCCAGAAGAATGGTATCATTATTTAAATTTTTTCATAGTTTATTTCATAACAAAATTGATTGTCCTTTTTTACTTAAAGAATTTTATTTATATATTCCTCCATACAATACTCGTAATAAAATTATATTTAAGCAACCTTTATTAACTAAAAATTATCTTAAAAACCAACCGATACTGCAATTTATAAATATTGCTAATAATCTACCAGTCAAAAGAGATATTTTTTTTGATGATTTTTCTAATTTTAAAATTGATATTTTCTCACTTTTTGTGTAATTTTTGTTTGTTTCTGTGTGCTGATGCTCTGTCTTTTTTTGGTATATTTATTTGTCTTTGTGTCTGTATTTTGTACTGTATATTTTGTTGTCCTGTTATATATTATGGATCTTTTGATTGCAATCTGATCTGGAGCTGATTGTAATTTTTAACGATGGATCTTTTTAATTGATTTTACTGACCTTTTGTATTTTAATGGTTTTATTTTTTGTTTTTCTTTTAGTGTTCCATTTTAGTTTTTTTTTTATATTTGTGCTTTGCCTTGCTTTTATCCTCTACCTGTAATTGGACTAGATCTGTATGGTAGTTGTAATTTAAATAAAACTAAATAAAACTAAGTTACTCTTCGTATTAAGTAACTGTAAAACGTTACTTTTCATATTAAGTAACTGTAACTGTAACAGAGTTACTTTTTTGATTAAGTAACTGTAACTATAACAGAGTTACTTTTTAAAAGTCACTTTCCAATCCCTGCTAAAAAACAATCTGCATTGTTTTCCTGCAGGTTCAGTAACTTTCCGAGATACCTGCTGTGGATCATGCTGGAAATCACCATCATAGCTGCTGACATGCAGGAAGTCATCGGGACTGCCGTAGCCTTGTATCTCCTGTCGAACAAATAGTGGGTGAATGGCACGACTTTTAAAGAATTGCTTAGCAAATATTTGAACTATTTTAACTTTCTTAGGTTTTTAAATAATTCCAGTCCGTTTCTGATACAAAATAAAAGTCTACAAAGCATATCACACGAGCAAATATTCTCCAACCCAAACCTCAAATCAACCATATCTTCATCTTCAATGCAAAACTCAAAAGGTGCATGTAATCTGCCGTCTTCTATTGAAGTGGAGGTTAAAGAAAGTATCGACAAAGTCGTCAACCCCACACAACCTACACTGGTAAAAATTTGGTGCTAGGTTTCACCATGATATTGGTTGGTTTCACCATGATATTGGTTCCTAGTAGCTGCAACGGCTGAATGGTGAAATGTTTCACCTTTTTTTCGGTGTTTGGTTGAACCATTTTTCTGGATTTGGAAACAAAAACCTGAGAAATGGTTCAACCGAATACCAAAAATATGGTGGAACGTTTCACCATTCAGCCGTTGCAGCTACTAGGAACCAATATCATGGTAAAACCAAGCACAAAATTTTTAATAATGTAGTTGATCCAAACTAGCATTTGAACCAATCATATTCATAAATTACTGCTTGCGTTACAGCGAAGGGATACTTCGTCATTGTAAAGCATGCGTAGATTCAGCCAACTTTAATGAGCGAATATAATTTCAAGCCAAACATAAGGACGAAATTCTATTCACGACTGCTCGAAAATTTGATATGCAAGCAAGCATTTATTCAAGGCTGGCAATCCTATGTCCAACTTCGCAAAATCGAAATTCAGATAAAAGTTGAAGATCGAGTTGCGTTGAGCGTTGGGTTACACGAATGAGCATTCATGTGATATGCGCTTGAAGTTGTGTTAAAGAAGGAATATGTTGTAAAACATATCCATTGACCTTTCAACACTTTTGAGAGTTCTTTAACTTTTCCAGTATATATGGCAAAATAGGATACTAAGTTAATGCATGCGTGCGAAAACCTAACCTCCGTTCCGTTCTAGCATCCCCCTGTACGCGGGAGTGCTACTTACCATCGTGGACACGTTCACCTTCCTGTTAATCGACAAGTACGGCCTCCGGAAGCTGGAGGCCTTCTTCGCTTTCCTCATCGCTGTCATGGCAATAACATTCGGATATGAGGCAAGTCAATGCTAGACTTCTTAGGGGGCGTCATAAACTACGTGAAGCTGTTTTGAAGATTTTTTTACCTCTTCTCCCTCCTCAATCTCACTTGAGATTTTTCGAAATACGTATTTCTTTAACTTATTTTTTTTAATTTTAAATAGTTGTTAAATTTTAATAGTTTCAGCGAGTTTCTTTCAATTATATATTTTTGCCGTTGCTATAGAAAATATTTTTATTTCATTAATCATTTTAATTTGAAATTATCAGAATTATTTATTTTGTAATCAGAGCGAAGATAATCTGATAACCTTATCCAGTTACATTTTCAGCATTGGCAGTTACCATTGTGGTAAATGGCCTGACCATTCTAAAAAGTAACTTTTGCTTGTTGTCGTTGTTACTAATCCTCAGCTTGTTTAACAGCAATCATACGAGTTCCATAAGTTGTTGACACTCAGAAAGTCAATCACAGTAAAAGAGTCGGATGTAACGTGCTTATCGAGTCCAATACACTGCAGACTGCAGGATGTGCTCAGGGGACGCCTGAGCAGCAATGCAATTTTTACAAGTCTGGTACACTCTTAAAACAAAAGAGTGAAATTCACTCCTATAAGAGAAGTGCATTTTCGGAACCGGAAAGGAGTGGAAATTAACTCAGACTGAGTTAAAACCGCTCGTTTTAAGAGTGTAGGACGCAGATTGTTTTCTTTTATTTCTTTTACCCACTACGAAAAAGAGTAAATTCACTCCTATAGGAGAAGTGCATTTTCGGCACGGAAAGGAGTGGAAATTAACTCAGACTGAGTTAAAACCGCTCGTTTGTTTTAAGAGTGTAGGTATTAGACCCATCCACAAATTAAAGGAACTTATGTACCTGTTTGCAAGTCCGGCCAAAGTAGTCTGCGAGCTCCTGTCACATTTGATGATTAGAAGAGTGCCATGACTTTCTTCTGAAATACCATTGATGTTTGGGTGGAACACACCATAAAGCATTGAGCTTTTGTTTTACGTTGGAATAGAGTTCTTACTTTCTAACTTTCGCTTGATTACCATAAAAACAAATGGTTTTTTTTCTCTCTCTCCTTGAAGTACGGCTCGGTGTCGCCGGACCAAGCCGAGCTTCAGAAAGGGCTGTGGGTGCCGGGCTGCGGACCCTGCAGCAATCGCGTCCTCCTGCAGGCGGTGGGCATCGTGGGTGCGCTCATCACGCCGCACAACCTCTACCTGCACTCGTCTCTCGTCAAGGTGAGTATCTAGGATGAACAATAGCAGTATCTACTGGTCATTTACTATATAATAGGGTAACTTTGGCCCAACCTTTTTAAGCTAATAACTTATCATTAAAAGCCCTGTAAAAACATCTTCTTTTTAAAACTGTACTTGCCTTTTTCAATTAGAGGCAACTCTGCCTTGATCTATGAACAAACAAATATTTAAGAAGATCTAATCAGTTTTAGGGTTTTATACTTGGGTCAAAGTGCCTCACCAGGGCCAACAAAATTTACTCTATTTGATGGTAGATTAAATGATATTTGAGGTTCGCAAGTGGTTGAAGGACGTTAAAAGTAACACCCTCATTTTTTTCGTCATTAAATGTCTTTTAATTGACGTCATTTTTTTCGTCAAAGTCCCTTTTTGCCACCGCATTTTCACTGTCATAAAATGACGTGAATCTTACGGGATTGAGTTACTCGCGTGCGACGTAAACTTTTCGTCTCCAAAACTGCCTTAATGTGGGATCAATCTAAACTAAGATGTGAGAAGGAGAAGCAGGAGTTACACAATGGCATAGCTTTTTTCTCCCGCCCTGAATCTTAGGCTCCTTGTATGTCCTGATCTCAGTCTCGGCAGAGCTGTTTGGGAAAATCTAGAATAAGAGCTTTGAAATGACATACCAAGGCTAGCAGCATGCCTATTATGTTTGAGAATCCTCCAAGCTGCTTTGCTTTTTGCCAAAAATAGGGAGCGTACCTCAGAAACTTGTAGTTTATCGGAAGAGGCGTTAGGATTAGACAGTTCTCTACCTACTCTGGCTGGAAGATCGGCGACCTCAATCCCGTATATTAATCGCTAAATGTAAATATGAGTTACAACCTCAAGAAGATTTCTACACACGCTTTGTTCTTATGTACAAAAACATTGGAAAAAGAGGAGTGGGAAATTATCAAATGGACTAAACTCCGTTTCACATTTAGCGGCTTATTACCTTCGGGTTATAAGAGTTAAAAAAAATTAATAAATACCCAGAGGTTACATAAGCTAATTCTATGGAACTATAGTGCAAGTCACAATTTAAAAAAAAGCTTCATGAATTTGAAAAAAAATCTCATTAAATAGAACAAGTTACATTATTTAATTGCAATAACGGTAGATCAGCTATTCCACTATTTTTTTTATTTAACGTTAAAACTTTTAGTGTTAATCACTTTTTACATACGTGACAAAATATTACACTACAGAAAGAGTAATTTTGCATGAAATTAGCCCATAATACAATAAAACTGCTGAGGCATAAACGGTTAAAGGTTTTAGCAGTCACTATACAGTTCCTTGTTTCAGAGCCGAGCCATCAACCGCGCGAACAAAGATGAAGTCCGCGACGCGAACCGCTACTACTTTCTGGAGTCGGCGATCGCTCTGCTCGTCTCGCTCGTCATCAACATTTTCGTCGTGGCCGTCTTTGCCAAGGGCATGTACAACAAAACCAACAACGACGTGGTGAGCAAGTCTTTTTTGTGTCGAAGCCATAGCGTTAAGAAAAAGATGGAGAATCTAATGTGAAAACCAATACAAAACCAGTTTGCAGTATTGGGCAATGAGAAAGAGCCCATTTTCGTTTCTGTAGCCTTTGGGACTGAGGTGCTAATTCTAAATATTCCCCATGTCAAGCGGCTAGTTCGACGATGAACCCTCAGTTAAGAGGGACTGTCAGTCGCATAGAGCTAATACATTAGTTTAGAAATCACAACTTTTGCAAAAAAAATTGCTTTGCTATGTTATCCCTTTTTCCCCAGTTAAGGGAATCGACATAACATCGAAATGAAACAAATTTGAAACGAAAATAATATATAGTTATTTAATTGTAGATATTTGAAGTTTTAAAATACCTAAAGTAAACGGCAGGTGGCGACACTATTTTAAAACTTTATCACTTAATAATTAAGTAACCGTATGCTATTTTCTTTTCAATTGATGTTATGATGATTCAAATTACCTGTTGAAAATGTAATAACAAGACAAAATAATTCTTTTTGCAAAAATTGTGATTACAAAACTAATGCATTAGCTCTATGGGACTGACAGTCCCTCTTAACTTCACAAACAAGCTTGGTACCTGTTTTTTAAACCCAAAAAGATGAAGGACCGAGTTAACCCATGGCCTACCGGCCATGAATACTTTCTTATGTGTTGGAGTTATTAAGTGCGTTCAACAATAGTGCATCTCATCAATGTAGTTACTGCAGTTTACTTGCCCCACTACAGAATAAAGATTAACTCCATGAAACTTTCACAATACTAATATTAACATATTTAACCTTACTCAGTTTTTTTTCAATATAATATTAATTTAAAATTTGATAATAATAAAAAAAAATTACCTAATTTTTCTTTGCAGCTCTCCTTATGCACTGATAGGGGAATTAACGCTACAGATATATTCCCTGTAAGTATTGCTCATAAAAAATATTTTCCATATGCCTTTTGAAAGGCCTAGTTGCAAAACTCTCTTAAGTATAACAAAGATATAGAGTTCGGTTTGTTCATTGCCGACTTCGTCCAATTGAATTTATGGTCGTCAATAAATCGCGAATGAACTGCCGGACCCTATATGTTAGTTATACACTGCTCAAAACAATTAGGGGAACGCATGGTTTAAACCCTTTCGCCCCCAATGATTCCATTTGGAATCATCATCAGCTTGCGATTTTTTTTCTCACTAAGTTGAGCTCGCACTTATTTATCGTTAGATGGAAAAAACATTTCTTTTGAAGAATTAAATAATGTTTGTTTTAATTTAATGAAAATATGAAAAACATGGTAAAATAAAATTCACTCCCAAAACATTTTATGAAATAAATTGACCCTAAATTCTTCACGCTTGCATTCTTTGATGTTTAAAAATTGATTTTAACTTTTTTTTAACAAATAAAATTTTGAAAAAATTATTGTTATAATTTATTCAAAAGTTAAGATTCCGATTTCCCCCCCCCCCCTAAATTTTAGTTAAAAAATTAAGATTTTTTTCCCTGTTTTTTACCATTTCATCCTGGATGCATAATGAATCAATTTCACAAATTTTAGATTTTTAAACAACAAAATAAGAAGTTGGAACTGAAAGGGTTAACAAAAGTACGCAAAGTGCTCCCCTAATTGTTTTGAGCAGTGTACTTGAAGAATGATAGTTTTGCAGCTGGACCCTACGTAGAATGTTATAAAAAAATTTCGGTGGCTTATATAATTTATTTTCTAGGAAAATGATGAACAAATTCAAGGGGACATTTACAGAGCAGTAAGTAGTTTCAGGGGAGTCGGATGGTTCTGTATCGCCAATGTCAATTTACCTTACTTTAGGAACATTTTTCTTAGTAACTATATGAGGTATCATTATGAACTTTTTTATATTTTGTTCCTTACATATAGCTCTTTGATTTAAACTGAGGATATTTTAAAGAATAAAAAAATACTTTTACATTGATTTTTTTTAAAAATATGTATTGAAAAACACAAAAAAAAATCAGATTTAAAGTTACATTTTTTTTTTGAACTGAGATATTTAAAATTCCTCAGTTTAAATCAAAGAGCTATTAATGGGGTAACAAATAAATAATAAAGTAAATAACAAAACAAAATATGTTGATATCCGTTATAGTTACTGGGAAAATTGTTCCTAACTGTTGAAAAACCTTATATTTCAGAAAACGCAAAAAAGAAATGTAAGATTTAGGTAAGAACTAATGTCCAGAGTTTCTCAAAAATGCTTATAAAAAGAAAACCACTAAACAGAAATTGATAATCTTGGTCTTAAATTATGATACTTGGTCTTATAAATGCAGAAAATTATAGATACTACTACTACGCTACTACTTGTACTAGATAGATATGTATTTTTACTTTCCCTGAATTTAATAAGCTAAGACAAACGTTTTCTGTAACAGCAGGTGAACCTATCTATATATCTCATTGCTGCATATTATGTAAAATGTATATTGTAGATTAATTGCTTAATGGTACAAACTACATATCCAAACTAAGTAACTTGGCATATCATAGGTAACAAACATACAAATCGATTTATTGATGTGAAGGACACCGGCATGGCTTGTTAGGTTTTGACGTCATGCTATATTGACGATATCTTGCGAGACAATAACCTACGGGGTTCTAGCCTTAGCTATCCTATGAACTAATAGGGTATTTTTAATTACGCCTGGGAAGGTTGGTTGGTAGACATATGTTTTCAGGCTTGTGTGTTTGGTCACAAAGACCCGCTTATAAACCTTCGTCAAGAGGGACGGACACAACATACACACACATACAAGACAGATGCTGCCATCTATCGCCACCTCCACAATTTAGACATGTCCCTAAAGGGGAGGGAAATAGTCTCCAGTTACCTGTACCCGTGGTAAACTGCGCAATGACCGACCACAGGACTTTCGGAAACAACAGATTTAACGAGCACGTACTCCGCATTTACTCGGTGGGTCTTCAGAGGTGTCTAGACTCTATCGCGGGACCTTCCGATCCCGAGATCCTAACCACTAGGATCCCCACGGCCCTACTTACGTCTAGGAGTCAGTCGGATAGAACATTTCCTTTCGTGCAGCCCAATAAAGATTAGCCTTGGAAGAAAGTTGTCGAGGGGTAAAAGGTTAAAAACTGCAGTTGGCTAAGGAAGCATAAGTCGTCAAATGAATAAAAGTCATGTTTTCTCCCCTCGAACACAAGGGACAGACAGGGCTATCTCTATGAACTAATAGTGTTATGCAAAAAATCTCCAATAAATAGAGGCGAGTAGATGGAACTGGTGCACGTTAAATCTGTCTTGGTCCAAAGTCCTAACGCAATGTACGACGTCGCTTTTTTGCGTTGAGCGCCATCTCAAGTGTCGGCCTCGTCACTTAAACACGGTACTGGATTACGAGGTCCGTCGCCAATAGCCGTTATGTGGGTCCATGTTTTTAACTTTTTAATTCCATCATTCATCAAAACCATCAATGTGACATCAACACCGGATAATCATAGATCGTCTTTATATCTTGGTGTTGTTGGACGTACCGTAATAGACTTTCGGAGAATTTTTCAATGTAGCATTCAGTATTGTAGACATTTCCCAGTAGTCAGAACATAGGCCATACAGAGGGTTCCGCGTTCTAAACCGGCCTCATCCTATAGACGTATATTTGTTGGCAAAAATAATAATAATAATACAATTTACCTAATTACGGGATTCTCTGAGCACACTGGGACAGACGTGCTCACTAAATCTGTTTAGTCCCAAGTCATGACGGCATTTGTGTACGATGTCAATTGAAGTCCAGTTAGGTGCCAGCTCAGGTGCCGACCGCGTCACTTGACTGCAGTACTAAGTGACGAGAAGTAATTTGGCTGTGTTGAAGCTACTTGGAGGCTAGAAATAGACAACCAGAAGCTACTCAACCTAACCTAACCTGTAGACGTTTCTCTCTTCCAGGGAATCTTCCTTGGTTGTCAGTTTGGTCAAGCTTACATGTACATTTGGGCTGTGGGTCTTTTGGCCGCTGGGCAGAGCTCCACTATGACTGGGACATACACGGGACAGTTCGTGATGGAAGTAAGAAATCTACGATTCCATCTTTTTACACCAATGCCTCTATTGGCCAACCAAAGAATAAAAATATCAACCAAAGTTTTGCAAAAAAATTTGTTAAATGGTTGCATTGTGTCAGCTACGAACGCGCTTGAAAACTCGAAACAATACCATTTCATGGCATTGTTTCCATTAATTGGCAAAAATCAAAACTTAAAAGTAAACTCACATTTTACATACTCTTGCAAATGGGCTTCAAAATACAAACCTAGGCCTGAATGCTAATCTTAATTACAAACCTAACTGTTATTATTTGGTAAAATATTAAAATGAAATTTCACATTACTAAGAACGTCAAATATACCAAATAAATTAAACAATGATAACGTGTGGTTCTGTCACCCTCAATCCTACATGGATTCCCGAAGGTAAAACTGAGTCGGTCTAAGCAAGTATTGGTTAACCGGACGCTTATACTTTTTTAGCGTGGTGCTGTTATCTATTGAAAGCAATTAAAACTCAAAACTACTCCGAAATTTAACCCGAGTTTGCGCACCATCCATCTTAAAGGTCTTCCTAAAAATGAAGCTGAAGCTGAATCTGGTGGAAGATAATATTGGTGAACATGACGCTTTCCCTTTATCCGTATGGTGCTGCTATCTAATTACAGCAATTAAAACTCAAAACTAACGCGATTTTCCGCACTCTCCATTTTACAGGGCTTTCTCAAAATGAAGCTGAATCGGTGGATGCGAGTATTGGTGTCCCGGGTGCTTAACCTTTTTTTTCCGTTTGGTGCTGTCATCTAGTGAAAGCAATTAAAACTCAAAACTAACCCGAGTTTTCGCACCCTCCATCTTAAAGGGCTTCAGGAAAATGAAGCTAAGTGCGTGGAATCCTGACGCTTATCAGATATCTCGCGTTTACTGCCGTCAATTGAGAGCAATTAAAACTCATAACTAAAACTCTAACCCGTGTTTTTGCGACCTCTATCAGTAGAAAATATCGGTAGTATTAGTTAGCCGGGCGATAGACCTTTATCTCGTATGGTTCTGCTTTCTAACGAGAGTAATTTAAGTTTAAAACTAACCCTATTTCACAGGGCTTCCTGAAAAGGAAGCTGAGTCGGTGGAAGCGAGTATTGGTGACCCAGACGCTTACCCTTTTTTTCGCGTGGTGCTGCTACCTATAAAGTGTAATTTAAACTCAAAATTTACCCGTGTTTTCGCACCCTCCACCTTACAGGGCTTCTGGAAAATGAAGATGAGTCAGTGGAAGAGAGTATCGGTGAACCGGACGCTTACCATTTTCCCCGAGTTGTGCTGTAATCAATTAAGAGCAATTAAAATTCAAAACTAACCCGATAATTCGCACCCTTTATCGGTGAAAACTATCGGTAGAATTGGTGAACCAGGCGTTTACTCTTCTTCTCGTGTGGTGCTGCCATCTATTGAAAACAATTAAAACTCAAAACTTACCCGAAAATGAATCCGTGTTTTCGCACCCACCATCTTAAGGGTGTTGTATGGTAACACATTTTTAACAATTCCAATGGGGAAACTTTAGCCCTTGTTTTTAAATAAAATATAAGACATGTACTGACGAAAACTTACCTAAAAATGCAGAAGAAAGTTATTTTGCCATTGAAATAATTAATAAGTATAATTGTAAAGATATTAATTACACACACAGTATTATAAAGACAAAAAAAATAGATATTTACATGCCATTAGTGCTGCCATCTGCAGTTTGTAAATAATTACTAAAATTTTATTTTAATTATAACTAATTAATATCTTTAAAATTATAATTATTAATTATTTTAATGGCAAAATAACTTCCTTCTGTATTTTTTGCTGAGTTTTCCTCAGTACATGTCGTATATTTTATTTAAAAACAGGGGCAAAAGTTCCCTCATTGGAATTGTATAGAGATCCGTTAGAATACAAGACCCTTAATGGGCTTCCTAAAAATGAAGCTGAGTCGATGGAAGCAAGTATTAGTGGTGCGGACGTTACCTTTTTTCCGCTTAGTTCGGCTATCTATTGAGAATAATGTAAACTCAAAACTAACACGAGCAGTCGCGCCCTCTATTGGTAAAATCTAGCAGTTGAATTGGCTAACCTGACGCATGCTCTTTTTCTCGTCTAGTACTGTCATCTGTTGAGAGCATTCAAAACTTAAAACTAACTTCCGAGTTTCGTACCATCTCTGTTTACAGGGCGTTCCTTGGGAAAATAGATGACGACTTCAGGTTCGGTTTGGAGAAAAGGGGCTAAGTCTAATTGGTGACTTGCGAGGGACGACATACCATTTGAATCCCGTGTTGTTGTTGCTGCCTTTCCATCAATTGAGAGTATTAAAACTCAAAACTAACCCGAGTTTTTGCACTATCGGTAGTATTTGTGACCCGGACTTTATATTTTTTTCCGGATGGTGCTGCTATCTATTGAGATTTATTAAAACTCAAAAATAAATCGAGTTTTCGCACCCTCCATTTTAAAGGTTTGCCTGAAAATGAAGCTGAATCCGGAGGAAGCTAATAGTGGTGAACCGGACGCTTACCTTTCATCCGTGTGGTGCTGCCATCTACTGAGAGTAATTAAAACTAAAAAATTAACCCGAATATATTATACGTACCCTCTATCGGTGGAAACTATCGGTAGTATTAGTTAACCGGACGCTTACCCTTTATCCTGTATGGTTCTGCTATCTAACGAGAGTAATTTAAGTTTAAAACTAACCCCGTCTCACACCCTCCAACTTACAGGGCTTCTTGAAAGTGAAGCTAAGTCAGTAGCAAGTATTACTGACCCAGACGCTTACCCTTTATCCGTATGGTGCTGGGTGCTGCCATCTATTGAGAGCAATGAAAACTATTACCCCGAGTTTCCGCAACCCTCCATCTTACAGGGCTTCCTGAAAATGAAGCTGAGTCGATGACAACGAGTATTGGTGACCCGGACGCTTACCATATATTCCGCGTTGCGCTGCCGTCAATCGAAAGTGATTAAAACTTAAAACTACCCGAGCATTTACACCCTCTATCGGTGTTGTAAACTATCGGTAATTGGTGAACCGGACGCTTACTCTTTTCTCCTACGGTGCTGCCATCTGTTCAGAGCAATCAATTCTAAAAACTAACCCGAGTTTCTACACCCTCCATCTTACAGGGCTTCCTGAAAATGAAGCTGAGTCGGTGGAAGCGAGTATTGGTGACCCGGACGCTGGCCATTCTCCCCACCGTGGCGGTGGCGCTCCTGCAGGATGTGAACCACGTGAGCGGCATGAACGATATCCTCAACGCCCTCATGACCCTGCAGCTTCCCTACGCGCTGCTCATCACTTTTGCTTTCACTGCGTCTAGGACGCTCATGGGGGAGTTCGCCAATGACAAGTAATAATGCTGATTTTATACATATTGTGTTAAGTTTGAAATAATATATTCTTGACAGCAAGGAAAAAAATGAAAGGTAAAATCCTAGTTCAGCGGATGGCGACAAAATACGAAATTCAGCTGCACACCAGTTGACGTAGCAGCTTTTCAAGGATGCGGTGCATGCCGGGAAACATCAAAAGTACCAATTTGGCGACTTTTCAAACAGCGATAAATAATTGTTTTAAAACAACTATTGCCCGCATTTAGACACTGATCGAGACCGGATTTAGGGTTATCGAGAAAAATTGCAAGCGAAGACAGAGTTCGGAAAACCTGCTTTTCAAGATGTTGCCAAGCTCGAAAAGTCGCCGTCCACGGAACAAGGATCAACCCAAATTGAAATCGAATGAAAATCAATGCGATGCGCCCAGACAAATTGCTCTCTAAAAGATATTTTCTCTAAACGTCTTTAGATTCAGTATTCAAACTGAAATAAAAATAATAAATTTCCAAATATGTGGTATTGCAGGAGCGATTAATGGCTTAACTTGGCAAAATGGTTTTGCATTGTTTTTTTTATCAAGCAGCATCTCCATCTTATTGTAACCTCCATAGTAATAAAACTATAGTAGGACTATAGGGATAGTTGGGTTAGGTTGAATTATCGTTGCGCTAGAGCCCTATAGTGACAGTGTTGCAAACGCAAAAAAGAAACCAAAAACGAAGTCGTCAGTGGGCGCTGATTAAGAAAGTTATTGGTCTACTGCCAATCCACACTAGCGATGGAAACTGAGCGAGAACGGTCGGTCCAATCATATGATAATAAAAATACGCTTAGTCGCGCCTGTTAGTTGACTTTGCCATCACACTACCACTATAAGATTTTCAAAACCGACCGTCCCTTCAAACAGGTTGTGGATTTAGCATAACAATTTCTTTTTCTTTTCATATATGTTTTTTTTTACTTTTCGTGGTTCATTTGGTTTAGCCTAAGAACCAGATTTTGTTGGTAGAATCGAAGCCCAAACGCAGTTTTTCGTTGCAACAGTTTCCGGTTTTTCATCCTAGCCCCCCTTTCTACTGCCTCGTTCTGCAGAAACAATTACAAAAGTAGAACAATAGCGTTTGACACACTATCACTTCTAGGTGCTATAAATAAACTGGATTGACTGTTCAATGTAATGAAAATGTGTGACTATTGTCAAATATTATAACATATTAACCAAGCTTTAAAAAATTGGTTCCATACACTCTTAAAAAAAAGAGCTGTTTTAACTCAGTCTGAGTTAATTTCCACTCCTTTCCGGTGCCGAAAATGCACTTCCCCTATAGGAGTGGATTTCACTCTTTTGTTTTAAGAGTGTAGATTTCGCATAAATTTCGGGAAATACAAATCCTTTTGTTGTATAAAAGACGCAAAATAACAACCTTAATTTGCAACATTTGGTGAACTTATTGTTTACTTTAGCTTAATCATGGTCCTTAAATGCCTAAGAGGAACATGTAAATGGTTGTATTTGAGTAGAATAAGTAAAACATTTTATTTGACAAGCCAATGAAAAGAGTCAAAATATATAAAAGTAATATTTATTATTAATAAATTAGATATATGATACAAGAATTCACAGAAAAATTGCAATAAATCACAGATCAGTTCATATTCAACTCCTATCTCTCCTTAACATATTTTCAATTTATAAACTTTTTTTAAAAAAAATAACAAAGCAATACTTGTTAATAAAATAGTATTTTTTTTAAAATCATTTTAAATAAAAATAACAGATCTTTTTGTAAACTTCTGTCTGAAAATTAGTATTTAATTCAACAGCATGTACCGTTTGTCATGTAACTTGTAAAGGACTTTTGTATTAAAAATCTGAGATTGAAAGCATATTTTTGTCTAGGATTAGAATTCAAAACGTAATGTGCAAATACCTTGCCTGCTAAGACTCTCAGAAACTATAACTGCAACTTGCAATACATTTAATATCTGAGATAACTCGTCTTATTATGCTGATGGCTGCTAATTAAAAAAGTCACTGAGAAGGGTTACTGAGCAACTGTTTGCTTTTTAAACGTCTACTGGGTTGCCCTTTAACCTCTTCGACTTATCGCCATTATTTACATAAGTTCAATCAGTAAATTCGAATAACCGATCTAAAATATCTGATGGACTCTAATATAGAATCACTGATGAAGGTTACTGAGTCACTTTTGGCTTTTAAATTCATGTTTGCTCCTTAACCTCTTAAACTTTATCGCCATATTAACAGTAAAGTTCAAATACCATTTAAAATAATCTGAAGATTAAAACATCGATCTATAATATATGCTGGATGGACTGCTTAATATTAAGAAAAAGTCACTGATGAAGGGTTACTTGGAGTCAACTGTTTGGCTTCTTTTAAAACGTTATCACTGGTGTTTTGCTCCTTTTAACCCTCTTTCAGAACTTTATCGCCATTATTTAACAGTAAAGTTCTAAATGTATCACAAAACTACGTAACTTTTTGCTATTGCGCGTGCAAGCGCCACTTTACAGGAGACAAATTGATCGTGCTTTTTGAGATCGTTTAACACAGGGAGCAGTTTATCCAATATATATTATAGATCTTCAATTAGTTTTTGAAACTTTTTTGGAGATCTAATAACAAATATCTCCATTGAACGCCCAAGATTGTCACATAGCCTTAACATATGGGAAGAGAAAAATATACACGAGTTATACTAGAATGTCCATAAAGGCATTTTCTGAGAAAACTGGAGTTTCATGCACGTACAGATAATTTCAAACAGTAGTGTGATCAATTATTTAAATAATTACACATCATTATTTCGTTCAGGAAGACCAACGTGTTCATGGGTGCGTTCACCATCGCCATGATCGGCCTCAACCTCTACTTCATCGGTAATTTCGTTGTCGAAAATTTTCCGAACACGTGGTGGGTGTACACACTGTTCGGAATATTCCTGGTCCTCTACATGGCGATTATTCTGTTTCTGGTAAGAACAAAAAAAAAATTAAATTTAACGACATATTTTTAATAAATATTTTTTAGAGGTAATCTCTACCGTAGACAGATTTAGCTTAGGTTAAGTTGAATTTTCGGCGCACTAGAGCTACACGGGGGCTATTGGCGGCGGCCTTCGCAACTTAGAACCACAGACAAGTGATGAGCAGACACCCGAATAGGCACCCAACACAACTCTTAAGGGCGACATCGTGCGCGGTGTCGGGACTCAGAAAATATTTAACGTGCTCTCCCTACACACGGAGTATTATTCGTCGAACTTTTGGCTGCACAGACCGTTTATTAACTCGGCAGTTACTTTGGCAATACACGGGCCCGAACCTGGGCCCTTTCGCATGCAAGGCAAGCGCCTTACCGACTGGGCACCCTAGTCCCATACAAATTTAAGACATAAACTGATCGATTCCAATCAAATCTAAAGGTTTGACACTTTGACAAAATTAGGTACAAAAATATAGTTGTGCTAAAAAAAAATCCTTTGGGTGTAAAAAACCTCATACAAGTGGTCGAGGGTTAACGCCGCTATTAGCCGCGGATACAGAGCCTGATTATTAGCAAAATATATCTACTTTTAGCATCTATTTATCCTGCATTGCAACTCAACATTACAGTGTAAACACGGTGGCAACACTTTTTGCAGCCTCTACTGCGTTTACGGAGTAACGCTCTCCCAAAGTTTTACATTGCAAGTACTGCTAACAAAATTATCCTTCATATGATTTCGAGTCGTCACAATGCCCCAACCCTTTATAGATGTTCTAAAAAGTTTAGCTGAAGCAACTTTTATAAAGAAAATCATTCTTGCTTTTTTTCCAAAGAAAATATTGATGCGATTACACAAAACAAAAAAAATTAGCGGTAACTTTATTGGTTAGCGGAAGCCTAGTGTCAAAAAGTGTTTGTAGAGAAAGTGCAAATTGAAGATAAGGAATCAATGGCGTATCCATTATAAATAATAAAAAATAATATACTTAAAAAATATTTACCTTTAAATAAATATTAGTGGCTTTCTTCGTCTGAGTTAGAAGTGAAACTCGTTCTAAATACAAGAAAAAAGGCATATTTAAAAAGACATCAAAGTAGGAGTGGAAACCTCCTTATATTTAGGTAATTTTATTCTATAAATTTGGTATTTTAGAGGTAATTTGTAAAGGTAGAGGAAGGAGGCTGACAACAGTTTTACTTAGTAACACATTTTACAGTGAAATAATTAGATAAGTTGTTGAGGTTTTTTTTTTAGTTAAGTTTTGTTTTAATGTATGCAAAATCTTAAAAATGAAGTTTTATAAAACAAAAAATCTCATATAATTCAGCTTAAATTAAATTCTTTTATATTCTAGATTTTTAATTTCTGATATAATTATTGCACATCATTTCATGTATGCATAGTGAAACTAATTATTTCTTAAGTATTAATTTTCATTCCTCGAAAACTTAACTGTACTCAAGCTTTGGTATAGGGGGAATTAGTGATAGTTGACCCATAAAGATACTTGACCCAATGCCTTTTTTCAAAATTAAAAACAATTTTGAAAGTCGAAAGTGGCACAACTTCTTGGAAAACAATTTTGTTTATCTAATGTTAATTACTTTGTTTTTCGTGTTTTGTATGCTAACAACGACAATTCGTATACAGGGTTCGAGTTTAGTTTTTTTTCATTTATTTAAGTGGGACTGTCAGTCCCATACAGCTAATGCATTAGTTTTGAAATCACAACTTTTGCTAAAGTATTGCTTTGCCATGTTATCCCTTTTTCACCAGGTATGGGAATCATCATAATATCAATTTAAAACAAAATTGAAAAGAAAATAACATCCGGTTATAATTATTAATTAATAACGTTTTAAAATAGGGTCGCCATCTGCTGTTATTTTTGGCATTTTAAAACTTCAAAAATAAATAAATAACTAGATAACATTTTATTTTCAAATTTGTTTCATTTCAATGTTATGTTGATTCCCATACCTAAAGAAGAAGGGCTAACATGGCAAAGCAATACTTCTGCGGAAGTTGTGATTCCAAAACTAATACATTAGCTCTATGGGACTGACAATCCCTCATTACAGGATTGGTTTTAGTGTGTAGTAGTTTCATATTTTAGTATTGCTTTTAGCTTTCACACTACGTTTATAACGTAAAAAGTGGAAGGTATTATAATCGTTCAGTCCGTCTGTCTTACCGTCACCCACTTTCATAGTCCGAACTACAAATGCTACAGACAAGTGTGATACGTCAAAAAATTCAGCGCATCAAAATTAGAATACATTGAAATTTTCAGAAAAGAATTCGAATTCGAAGTACTTCAATTATTTAAAAACTGCAAAATTTAATGCTCATTTAAAAAGCATAGGAAGCCATTTTTATAAGAATTTAATCACAATTGTCATTCGCAACAATCGCTCGAGAAACTTTAATTCTTTTAGACAATAAGTTCAAATAAATTTATTTTTGCGACATCGACCAGTTGGAAAGGACGTCAAATATATTTCACTACGAGATTCTTTGTATGTTGATATGAAATGTTTTCATTCTCTTTTAAAGCGATGAATATTACATATTTATTCTTTGAAATGTATAATTGTGTGGAAGCGGGCTAAGTGACAGATTCTGTTACAAATCTACTTTTTTTTATAGTGTATTTTTTGGGAAATGCAATTTTTTTATTGAATTTAATTATTGCAGACCCTATGCTTGCTGGTCGTGCTGGGATGTCACCGACTAGTTCAACTGCCTGTAAGTATTTTTTGAAATATTTTAATCTGCCGAATTGTATACAAAATTTTACTTATTCTCTTCACTACAAAATACCACGCATACGTAAACCTTTGTAGAATTCCACCTCACGATTTTATTTTACAGTTTTTCTTAATACAAAATTTCAAATTATAAACGAGAATGTTCAAGCTTTTCAAAAGCACCAATACCAAAGCAGCTGGCAAGTATCAGTCGTTTACTTGTATAAAAGACATAGCACGGAAATTAAGAACAATTTCGAAGGTCTTGTAAAAAAAAAAAAAAAAATTTTTTTTTTTAAGCGTTAAAGATTTTCAGTGTATACGGAATATATTTTCAACTAAAAAAACTAAATATTTTTAACTGAAACACAGAGTTTATATTGATATTAATCAAGATTATAAGTAAACAAGATCAATAATAAATAGAAATCCAAATTAAATAAGCACCTGTCAGTGCATTAATACGAAAGAGCCCCGTGCAAAGCGCAAAATCACAAAGCAGCAATGGTATATTTTGCTAATTTAACGTAATAATTTACAGATTTTTCAGTATACCAGAAATATTATTATATTTAACTAAAAGACCTATATAAATCAGCAAAACACAGAATTTATACTTATACTAATCAAGATAGGCAAATTAGAACAATACATTCATGGAAATCCAAACAAGCCAGCAATTTTCAGTGCACAATTAACAAAAAGGGGGGGGGGAAGAGAGGGAGGGACAGACAAAAAAGATTATCGAATAGTTCCGCATTTGTGTAAATTAAATTCAATCAATAATAAGTAACCCTTAATTATACTATTTACTTCCATAATAAATAAGAATATATCTTTTTAGTCCTAAAGGAAATTTTAAAGTTAAAGCGAAAGTTTCCTAAAATAATTTTAAAATACCTTTTTATTATGCATATGGGGTTGTTTCACGGAGGATCTGGCACTAGCTCTGCGGTTTTGTTTTCATGTCTCTCGAATTACCGTTGTTTTGGTATTCGGAAGTAAGTTTCCGAAGAGAATATTTTAGTTGTTAATTTTTTTAAAAATTCAGACTTCTTTCAATGCAAGTTTTCCTTGATAAATGATTAAAACAACCAACAAGCAAAAAGTTGTAATTTTAAAAAATAACAACTAAAATAACTTATTCTTAGAAAACTCAATTTCGAATATCAACAAAAGAAATTTGAGAGACATGAAAATAAAACCGCCCAGCTATTGCCAGATCCTCCGTGAAACAACCTGATTGTAAAAATTCAATGAACATTAATTTTTTTAAAAAAATGGTTATACATAAAAAAAAACCATAAACTATGTTACTTGCATTAAAAACATTCCAGCTCAAACTTATACATTTTATTTAACTTTACTATTCTGCATATTAAAATTAAAGTATAATGATATATCTATTTTAGCTCATTGGTCCTCAACTGGAAGAAAAATATGAGCTTATGGAATCCAGCACACTATTGGCTTCTAAAGAATCAGTGAATAAGAATCCATCATTTCATTCAGGCACACAATTCTAAATGATCATTTGACTTTAAAGAATCTTTGAAGAAAGGAGTCCTTTAGGAAAAGATATTTCAGAGTACAGAACGCATGGATTCTGATGAATCACTGAATTCTAAAAAAATCCCCAAATAATAATACATCAATCCACTCTACAGAAGTACTAGACAATTGAAAATTCTTTCATGCAAATTTATAGCAACAAAACTTGCATCATTATTTTTTAAAGAATTGTCAAATAAGTAACGAGTGAAAGCCTAATTTCCATATTGAAACTAAAAATGAAATTGTACATCCTAATCCTATGTTAAATTGCATGAAACTTAATATTAAATCAAATGTAATAACAATGTAAAATTTCCCCAAATTTAAGAATATTTTATGTTTACTATATGGAAAACATTATAAAATAAACAATTTTGGTCTCTAAAGACCCTTTCTGTTGTAAATAGATTTTATACTGTGCATTTTATACTGTATATAGATGTACATACCTACAAGTATACTGCATTTATTGTAAATAAACAATTGCACTAATAGACTTAAGTTTTACTTTACAGCAGAATTTCAAGATTTAGGACTGTTTTGCTCTAATCCATGTAGATACTAGGTAATTCGCTTTAAAAATATATAAATTCATCAGAAAAAAATAACATTTTGCATTTTAAATTATTGTTTAGCCACTTAAATGCTTTGCAAATAAAATTTTAACCTGAAAAACTAAAAGTAACCAAATAAATGTAAAAGAAATTATTAGAGCTTCAAAGCAATTTTTATTCATTTTTCGAGTTAAGAAAACCGAAGTTAATTATATTGATATTTTTGACTTTTTGGGGCTTTAAATGCTAAATCCCAATTACCAATTGTTTTAATGAATTACTTTTATTAATCTTGTCCCCAACAAGGTTCCAATTCTTAAAGAGCGTCAGAAACAGCTATAAATATAAACACAGAAAGTGGTACTCATAAATGCTTAAATTGTTACCAAAGGTCATGGTTCTTAATACCTTGCCCTTACCCAACTTGATTATTAGTTTAAGTTGGGTAGAATCAACTATGTGTCATACATATTATTTAAACGTCTTCACTTAGTTCAAATTGAACTGTTCAATCAGATCACAGAAAAAGTAGAAAAAATATATTTAATTTCAATCAACAAATTACAAGTCATAAATACGTAAAATCTATGAAAGACTATTCTTAATTCATGTAATAAACTGTTCATCTTGATTACTAAAAATCTTATCAAATCCCAGAGCAAAATATACTTAATGCATATTTACTGTCCTTTTTTTAGACTTTATAAAAATATATATTTAAGAATAGAAAAGTTAATATAAAAAATAGGCTGTAAAAAGTGCCTGAATAATAACTTGTCATGAATTGAAAATTGGGAACTAACAATATTACACCTTGCGGAAAAAGCATATAAAAAAATATTTTTGTTCCCAGTTCTCATGCTTTCCAAAATTCAGCAAGCAAGTTTAATATTATAAAACACAATAGATAAGTCAAAACAATTATTTACAATAGATCTGCATGTATTTTTAATATATATCGCCTAATATAAGATAACATTTTAAATATATACTAAAGGTACTAAAAAAAATGTAAATAATTCATTAAGTAATAATTCATTTAATTGTATAACAAGTATTGGAGTAAAGAAAATAAAGTAGAAATGAGGAATTTGAAATAGACGTATATAAGACCTTTTTTTTTTAAACTAAGTACACAAATAACTTAAAATTCTTGAACCATTAAAACATGGTTACAAAATGTCTCTTCTCCCAAGAAATTGATAGTCAACAAAATAAATAAATTTCACAAAAGTCAGCAACAATATATAGTTCTATACTAGTTCATTGAACTATAAAAAATGGACTTGTCTAAAATTTTAAGGGTCACGCTTTAAATAGTACCCCTAAAAGTTATGTATATTTTAAACTGTTAACATAGTCTTGTTCCTTTAGGGATTGTGTAAAACCCTTTAAAAAAGGTATGCTTTTATCGCAGCTTTTCATTTAGTTACAAAAATTTTAAGCTTTTACGATTCTCAAAAAAAATAACTGAATGGTTAGCACATTTAAATTTAAATATGATATCCAGCAATTCATTTTACAAAGTAAAATTAAAAATCCCAAGGTAAAAAAGTTAAGTTTAACTTTTTTTTTAATGTAGTACATTCGCAATTTAGAACTTTTATATTCAGATTTTTTAAATATATATTTAAGATAATTGATATTAATAAAAAATCTAGATCACATTTAAACAAAGATAGTGCAGAGCAAATACAAAACCAAACACCTACTAACACAAACATAAAGCAACAAACTCTCTACATGCAATATTTAAACATAGCACATAAAAAACGAACATGCAATGCACAATGTCTCTGTTTAAAGGTTTACGGTCAAACAAGGTCAAATACAAAAGTGGGACTAGCTAAATATCACTGTTGAGAGAGCGCGTGGAGTGGACAGGCATAGTAGAAATATCAAAACTTTCTGTGGACTTATACATTTGTGTTGTGGATTCGGTCAGGGTATTCAGGCTGTATGGCTCCACAACATAAGATCCAATAAACTGTAAAGGAAAAACAAGTAAAAAGTATAAGTATTGTGGAATTTATGTTAAATATAAAATACAAGATGTAAAGCTAAATCTAATTTTATATGCTTTGAAATTAGTTAAACTTTCAAAATTATTTTAAAATTCCTAATGTGTTATTGTACGAGTTCATAATTAATGTGACGTCATGTAACCCCAATTTATATCTCGATATGCCAAGGATCTGGCAATGTTGTAGTAACATTCCGTTTTTGTAAATAAATTATGGTTGTTTGTTGCGTTCTATAATTTGTTGAGAGATTTCTTCGTAAATAATTCAATTCTTCAAAGTTAAGCTGGATCAATTTATATTTCTAGTAGATAACGAAATAGTCCGGTGGACTACCGAGAGTCTCGCCTTCTTTGCATGGTTGCTTCTTTGTCAGTAATTAAAGATCGAAAGAAATTTTTTAAAAAAACTAAAGAACAAAAAAATCCTAATTTCAAAACTAGACGAATTTGCATGAGATAAATGGTAAATGTTAACTAGAAAATGTACAAATTACAATATGTCCAAATGAATAAAATTGCACACCACTTCAAACCTTGAAATATTTTGCATTTTGAGAATATATATATAATATTTTTGTAACTTAAAAGCAAATAGCATAATTATCTTTTAGATTTTTTAAAGAAGTTTAATATGAAAACAAAAAAAATATTTTAATTTATTGTCAAAAAGAATTAAAGTTTCTCGAGCAATTGTTGCGAATGGCAATGGTGATTTAATTCTAATAAAAATGGCTTTCTATGCTTTTTAAATGAGCATTAAATTTTGCAGTTTTTTAAATAATTAAAGTACTTCGAATTCGAATTATTCTCTGAAATTTTCAATGCATTCTAATTTCGATGCGCTGAATTTTTTGACGTATCATACTTGTCCGTAGCATTTGTAGTTTGGGCTATGAAAGTGGGTGACGGACAGACAGTCGGACTAAACGATTATAATACCTTCCACTTTTTACGTTAAACGTAGTGTGGAAACTAAAAAACAGAAAATCTTAGTTTTCAAGCTTATGACGTTACTGGTCCTGAAGTTCAAAAAGTTATTTATCAATCTAGAATTTCTGAAATTCGTTACTTACTGGTATATTGGAAACATTATGAAATCCAAGAACATGTATTAAACATAGAGCCTAAAAGTAAAAGAAAGTGGCATTAGTATGGAAAGGTAAATGGTTAAGTACAAGTACATAATTTACACAGGCAATATCATAAGAAACATAATTTAACCGTCAAAAATGAATTTTATACAGACATGCAACATAGCATACATCAAATTTAAATAAAACTATTTCAATAAATCAGTTGAATAATTTCAGTATATTTGTGTAATTGTCGAAGAGTAACTTTTAAATTGGGGTTATATTAACAGTTATTCAAAGAAATTAAAAAGTTAAAATTTCAGACTTTGTAGTTAGTTTACAAGATAAAAAAATTAAAACTATTTCAATAAATCAGTTGAATAATTTCAGTTATTATTTGGAATTGTCGAAGAGTAACTATTAATTGGGGTTATATTAACATTATTCAAAGAAATTAAAAAAGTTAAAAATTTCAGACTTTGTGTATAGTTTACAAGAATAAAAAGAGATGAATTTATATTGAATGATTTTAAAAGTATAGAAAAATATCATGAATTATTTGAGTTGCAAGTATCAAGTAACCATGAAGGCTAATTATCTTTTCACTTCTTCACAGATATACAGTTAAAAAAAAAATTACCAACATGTATAACACTCAAATAGAAAAAATTAAACACAAATTTATAATAAGATTCCTAAACAGATATTTAAATATTTCGGGGTGCATAGAGTTTCAAAATAAACACATTTTACAATACAAAATTCATAAAACTATCGTTACTGAATTCTTTCATTATAATAAAAAAATGCCAAACTATTTTCATTCTATCACATTTTTATAAGTCATTAAATATTGCATAAAAAATACTGAAAAACCCACTTACAGTAAGTACAAACAAGATAAATGTAGTATAAGAATGCCAAGTAAAGGCCATAGATATTTTTTTGGTAAAGATTCCAAAATAACAGTTATGACATACAAATTCAATGTGATGAATTTTTCACTCTATAAAAAAAAATCAATTATAACAGTTTTAAGTGAAAAACAAATGTTCTGTTTCATTAACACAATTAAATTGTGTAGTCATTCAATTGGATAGTAATTTCCCTGTGCAATAAGGTTGACTGTTTGCAAAGAAAATAAAAACTAGGGGGTTGTTAAACTTCAGGACTTTCAATTACCGCTCAACAAATCATACACAGATTTAAGTAATAAACCTTATAGGTATTTCAATAACTTTAGGCCGTGCCGGATTTCGCCTAGGCTACAAGGGCGGGCCTAGGGCCCAGTCAGAAAGGGTGCCCTTAAGATGATAAAATTGCCAAGAAATCGCCTAAAAAAATTTGAAAATCGCCAAACTCCGAAAACTTTTTCACAGAAGAAAGTTCGCCGTGTGATTTTAGAAATTTTATAGAATAACTTTTGTAACATACCGTATTATTCTGATGTTTATTTAAGTCGATTAAAAATTATATGTTCTGTACTAGTGTATTTAATATGCTAATTCCAAAATAGCTTCGAGATGGTGAGGGGCCCCAAATGTCAAGTGCCTAGGGGCCCTGGGTCTTTAAATCCGGCACTGACTTTAGGCACTAAAAAGTACTATGGCAGCCCTCCCTTGTGCATTCCTAATTATTTCGTCCGTACTGGGAACACATGTAACAAAATTGAATTACGCAGCTCTTTTAGTTCAAGCTGTAGAATAGCTTGAGACAGACAGACTAATGTTTTTGTTTAAATTTGCGTGAAAAAAATCCGATTTTTGCACTATAATTTTGATATCAGACGCGTGCGAAAAGTTATACTTTTTAGAAACAGTGATAAAAAATTACTTTTTTTCACCCAAAAGCAGTGAAAAAAAGTACTTTTGTTATCACTCTTTTCATAAGATGCCAACATTTCAAGTAAAATTTCTATTTCATAATATTTATAAAATCCAGAAATTTATTGATCTGCTCTATTTATAAATACTATGAGCGTGAATGTTATTATTTTTTTTATTTTTGAATCAGTATCCATGTTCAAATGTTTGAAAATGAATGCAATGTTTTTAAAAACCTTCTTTGAAATCAGCTGCCTCCAAAACATGTAAAACACACAATCTCCGTTTTGGATTTTCAACCGCATTGCAATATTTTCACTACCTTAATGTTTTGTATTAGGTAATTGAAAGTAAAATAATAATTGTTTAATCAAATGTATTAATGTTTATTGAAACCAATCTTATGTCATTATGTATTTAAAATTTAAAATCAATAAAAAAAATTGGTACAAAAATTGCCACCATTTCTTTATTTTTGTTCTTGCCTGCCTAATGTCAAATTTTGCACACTGAGTAAAAATGACAATTCAAAATCTAATTTTTTTTAAAAAATAACTTTTGAAGGTTTGTAAATACAAATTTCCTGGGGCTTGAGTGGCTACCAAAGCGCGTTCGGCAGGTGGTGGATCGCCGAATATCCTGCCCAGTGACAGAACAGCCTTGAATAACCAATAAGAGGTCACAAACCAACTCCTGTAACCCTGGTGTTATGCGATCCGTGCCTAGGGTGAATGACACAGCGGTGTATGTGTCTTAACGGAGCCTCTAGTATGACTGGAAAACTGCTAGAGTAAGCTGCCTTACCCAGTATCCTCAGGCAATGCTGGGTGGACTGTTTTTCCTGGGGTTTATTTTTGAAAATTTATGGAGAAAAAAAAACGAACATAAAAAAAAACCTCTGTTTTTACAGGCAACACTTCTGAGGTAGAACCGTCTAAAGACGAGGTAACCGATAAGACAACCATTGAAGGTGCAGAAATGGATACTTCAAACGAGGTAGAAATGATCTCCGCCCAATCGTCAACTTCTGGAGCACAGCAGGAAGCTATTAACAGCATGACTGACTCTCTGGAAAAGGTTAAACTTAAAAAACTTTCTGGGGCTCAAAAGAAAAAAAATGACCAGAGAAAGGAAAATTGCAGCCGGGACCTGGGTAGATAAACCCAAGGGACGTCCAAAAAACGTCAAAGCGACAGGATGGAGCAGGAGGCGGTCAAAAAGACCTCTAAGAGAGACGGACCCTCGGGTGAAACCTACAGGGAGGCTCTCACGGCGGTAAAAATGACCATACTCCTAGAGGGACATCGTGAAAAACGCTTCTCAGAGGAACAGGCTACAGACCTGGAACTCCTGATTATGACCCAGATAGAGGAAAAGGAGAATCCTGCCCCTACATTTCTATCTTGCAGACTTGACAATGGGGCTCTTATCATCAACTGTGCAGATCTGGAGAGCTCTAAGTGGCGGGAACAGACTGTCAGCGAGTAAAACCCATGGCAAGACCAAACACTTCTAGTGGGTGAGGCAAAGAAACTTGTCTGAACCACTAAAGTCATTGCAAAACTACCAAAAGTTTTCACTAAACTGGATACTAATGTCATCCTGAAAAAATTGACTCAGAACGGGGGGCTAACTTCTACAGTATGGAGCATTCTGAACCTGAAGCGTGAACCCTCAGGTATAACTATCGTTTTCAACATTCCAGAATTGGATGCGGCTACTCTTGGAAGAAGGGGATATAAATTTTATAGCGTACTTCACCAAATTCAAGCCAAAGTCCTGGACAAAACCACAAAGCCTGATGGTGATAAAAGTCCTTCAGGCAAACATCCACCACAGTAGAAGTGGTACAACTAACCTCAGTAAGAAATTTCTTACTGAGGACACACACCTTGCCCTGATTCAAGAACCCTGACTTGTCAGGGGGGGAATCAGTGGCCTTAAACGAACTAAGGGTAAGTTAATATACGACTACAATGGTAATGCTAGACATGTATCCTCGTAAATATTGAAGTCTTACTTCTAACTGAATTCATCAACAGGGACCTCACAGCTGTGAAGATCACTCAACATATATGGGAGTGACAGAGAAATTATATTTGGCTCTGTTTACTTGCCCCTATGAGGAGAAGAATCCACCTAACCCAATCCTGCACAAGCTTTTAAAATTCTGTACGGAGAACAAATTGCAGGCAGTCCTAGGACTAGACTGCAATGCACATCACATTGTTTGGGGTAGTACAGACACAAACAAAAGAGGTGAGTGTCTTTTAGAATTCATTCTTAAGTATAACCTCAATATTCTAAATAAGAGCAACGATCTTACTTTTATTATCTCTTACAGAGCGGAGGTAATTGACATTACTATTTCAACTCAGTTATTGAGTAAAAAAATTAACAAATGGAAAGTCGATGGCAGACTGTCAGGCTCCGACCATCAAAATATCCAATTTGAAATCAACTCTCTTTTAAGTGCTGACTAGAATCTATAGAGCTAGTCTCGCCCTGGGACACATCCCCAAGATATGGCAGAAGAGTAGGGTTGTTTTCATCCCTAAACCTGGCAAAATCCTTCAGACCAATCAGTCTTTCTTCATTCTTTTTAAAAATTATGGAAAAGATTATTGATAAGCACATTAGGGATTACTTGGGTAATAACAGTCCCTTGCATGACCTACAGTTTGCCTATCAACCCGGAAAATCTACAGAGACAGCACTTCACCATCTGATCACCAAAATTGAGGACTCTCTGGAAAGAAAGGAGATTGCTCTCGCCACTTTCCTTGACATACAGGGGGCCTTTGATAACACCCCACATCCATCCATCCTTAGTGCTGTAAGGAATGCAGGGATAAACCACATACTCTGTACATGGGTCGAGAACCTGCTATCGGACGAACTATTCAAATGAACGACTTTGACGAGTCACTTGAAAAAAAGCTACAAGAGGTTGACCACAAGGGAGTGTTTTATCACCATTACTTTGGAACCTGGTGGCTGATAGCCTCATAAAACATCTTAATAATGCATGCTACTATATGCAAGGCTATGCAGATGACATTGTCATTCTCATCCTTGGTAAAGAGTTTAACATAACTTGTCCACTTATGCAAAATGCACTAAGTTATGTAAGTAAGTGGTGCATAGAAAGGGATCTAAACATTAGTATGCAGAAAACCAATCTTGTACCATTCACTCGCAAAAGAAAATGGGAAGGCTTTGTTATTCCTAAGCTTTTGAATGTTGAAATCAATGTGACTTCTGAAGAGAAGTATTTAGGCATATATCTTGAACAAAAGCTCACATGGAACAAACATGTTGACTACATTATAAACCGAGCAAAGAAATGCTTTATGACATGCAGACGTATGCTTGGAAAAAATTGGGATTTGCAGCCAAAAATAATGGTTTGGATGTATACCGCAATTATCAGACATATTGTCACTTATGCCTCTGTGATCTGGTG
Source organism: Oedothorax gibbosus (assembly GCA_019343175.1). Taxonomy (NCBI): domain Eukaryota; kingdom Metazoa; phylum Arthropoda; class Arachnida; order Araneae; family Linyphiidae; genus Oedothorax; species Oedothorax gibbosus. The sequence goes on along the minus strand of CM033277.1, from coordinate 41,882,205 downwards.
GTGCAAAGTGGAACAGAAAACTGTGAAGGACAAGCTAGGAAGTCTGCAAAGAATGGCCTGCATGTGTATCACAGGTGCAATGTCCTCAGCACCCACCAGAGCATTAGAGATAATGTTAGATTTGACTCTTTTAGACATCTTCATCTGCAGTACCGCAAGGAAGACTGCCTACAGAATGATGCTGAAAAAACAATGGTATGAGAAGCCCACTGCTATAGGTCATATCAGTACAACAAAGAAAATTCATAATTCCACCCTCCAGATGCCCTCGGACATCATGGAAAGAACTTACGTGTTTGAAAGACCGTTTGAGGTGGTCATTCCCACCAGGGAAGAATGGAATGATTACACGTTTAATCAAACAAACAACGATGTTATCTGGTTTACAGGTGGATCGAAGGAAGATAACCTTTCAGGACTGGGAGTACATGGTACATTGCCGAGAATAAACCTCTTCAGAGGTCTTGGGAAGTATGCCACAGTCTTCCAGGCGGAGGTTCTAGCTATCGTTGATTGTCTACAGATAAATATCAGAAAAGGCTACAAAAGTAAGCGGATTCTCATTTATAGTGACAGTCAAGCAGCCCTATAAGCACTCAAGTCATTCCAAATTAACTCCAAGGTTGTTATGGAATGTAGAAACCTTCTAGTAGAACTGGCAATCAACAACAAGATAACTCTTGTATGGGTGCCAGGACACAAAGGCATCGAAGGAAACGAAAGGGCTGATGAACTTGCAAGACAGGGATCGTCCTTCAACCCAATAGAGGCAGAACCCTTCTGTGGCATCAACTTGAAGACAGCGGGAGGTGTTCTCTTAAGTGGGAAAAACAAGAAATGAACAAAGAGTGGATCAACTCCCCAGTACAAAAACACTCTAAAAGCATGATCAAAGGATCATCAGCAAAAATTGCTTCTGAAATTCTTAGATACCCAAAATTGAAGATACAAATAATTGTGGGCTTTATCACAGGGCACTATCATTTCAGAAAACATCTTCATACGATGGGATTTTTCAAAAAGAACCTACATGTAGGAAATGTCATAACAAAGAGGAAACGGCACATCATATTTGAATGTGATGCCCTTGCCCATACTCGATTGATAACCTTAGGTATCATTAAAGATAAAGAGTTACACCTTAGCTCTAACAGGGACCTGGTTGACTGTATCACTAAAGCAGGAGACCCTAACAAATGGAGCTAAGGAACTTTTTGGGTCTAGGGTATGGTACAAAATGCTATCCAAAAGCCGAGGTGCCACATATCGGACAAACCAAAGTTAAAAGAAATACAAAATTTCAAAACCTAGTATATTTCTGAAGACTTTTAAGGAACTTATAAACCACTGTACTTACATTCCATTCTGGAACTCTCCCATAACAGCTTTGGATGAGGTAAAGATGAGTGTCGGAAAGAGAGCAAACGGCAGCTGCAGTGACATCAGTGCATTGAGGTAATCGTTCATCTTCGAAAGCTGTTTGATGTCACTGTACAATGCAATGAATAACGTAGGTGCAATGGCGATGCAACGGGTTAGGAGAACTCTCATCCATCGAGCCCATTTCAGATTCAAGAAACCCTGGTGGAAGAGAAATTGTTAGCAAAATTATGGTAAAGACGGTTGTTATGGGTGAAACACTTTCTATAACCTCAGACGATCTGGTATCCATTCAGTGTATTAGTGGTTTTGATGGCTGCCTATTTTTAGAAATAAGTAAACGTACAGGACTAATACTAGAGATTATTATAGTCTGAAAAGAGATTTTCAATTTTCCTTTTAACAAAACATTTCAGTTCTTGACAATTTCATGGAACTAAAAAATATATCCATTTTAATAGATTCCATGTCTCTAGAGGAAAAGGTTTGATTAAATAAATATTGCACTTATACTATAAAGCTATTTTATTTTGCAGTTTACCAGTGCCTGTGATGGGTTTTTTTTTCTTTTTGGTGGGGAGAGAGAAATTTTGGACGAATTAAAAAGGTTTTTTGAGCATAGGCCTTCCAATTTGAGCAACAAACGCCTAAAAAGAGAAGACAATCCACCCTGATCACTATCCTAATTTTAAAAGTTGGCAATAAATGTCTGTTCCATTTAATCCTTTTATTGACCATGTCAGACTACCTTACCAGCCTTATCATCCAATTTCAGTTTTTTTTTTACAATGGACCTCAGAATTTGATTAATCCTCAAAAGAAAATCGAGTACATCTTGACCACTATCCTTTTATTTAAAAGTTGGAAATTAATGTCTTTAGCATGGTGAATAAAAAGAGTAAAGCAAACAGACTACCTTAACAACCTTATCACCCAATTACAAAGACTTTTCACTAGAAGTTTAAATGTACAATAGAACCTTGATTATCGAATTTAGTTAGGACTAGTGATAGGTTAGATAATCAAAAATTCTGGATACTAGAGAATTTTCATTAAATAGTACAACATCTGGTAGATGTCCGAAATGCGTGGTGTTGTTGCAGTTTTAGACATTGAATTATTGTGTTAAGTTATCACCAAAACTGAGACTTCTTGGCAAGGAGAAAGTGTTAAAACCACATTGAAAACGTTATCACTGGAGAATTCCGACTTTTTTAAATCACGGAAGTTAGCCGATTTTAGTATCGCCTGCGATTCCTCACTTCAGAATCACTATAGATTTCTGAGACCGATTTCATTTGTGAACAACCGAGAATTGCCTTGGTGGCAAAAATTTTTATGTTGGCTTAGGGTTGTTCGGTTGACAGAGAGTTCCGGATAAAAGAGGGTCGGATAATCGAGGTTCTACTTTAAATCTGTACCCAAGTCATAGTACGCTCAGAGCCGGATTTCTAAATAGGCTAAGTAGGCTGTAGCCTAGAGCGGCAAATTTTTTTGGGGCGGCAAATTTTACGACCCATTAAAGCGGCATTCGGCATTAAAAAAATTATTGTAAAGACACGAATATTTTTAACAAATAATTGACATTAATGTGTAACCGTATATATAGTACTCTACTAATATTTCGTAGCAAACATGGTCACTGTGATGGCAATTGCATCCCCTCCTCCCGGATTTCGAAGTTGAAAGAAAAATAGTAGAACAGTTTAGAAGGGGGAGAATATTGTGACAGGGGCGGCAAATCAATCGTAGCCTACAAGTGGCAAATCTTTAAATCCGTCCCTGAGTACGCTAAGAGCAACATCTGCACCTACCTCCATGACAAACTGACCCGAGTATGTCCCAGTCATTGTTGAACTCTGACCAGCTGCCAGAATACCTATGGCCCAAATGTACAGGGGAATGTTCCCATACTGACACCCAAGGAAGATACCCTACATTCAAACAAGGAATTTATTTAAATAACTTAATAAATACACAAAAAGTTACATGAATACAAGATGTTAATTGAAATACAAGTAAATAATATGTTATATTAGTACATTATGTACATGTTATATTAGTACATTATGTACATGTTATATTAGTATTACACATGTATATATTAGTCATAATAATTAATCAGGCAAGCATACATATTTAATAACGTTACATTGGCTTCATCAATTCATTCGTTACATTGGCTTCATTTGTATGTGATGTTAAAATCAGAGAAATAAGTTAACTATTTGTAACATATGTGTGACGTCGAGAAAGCCGGAACAATATGGATTTTAAACTTTGCGTAAATTTTAAAGTATTGTAGCTAACTCATTGTAAATATGTTTAATGTCACGAAGTGTAAATGTTGCAATAGAATTTTAAAGTAATTTCATACTTAATGTGAAGAGAGGGATGTCACATATGTGTGACGTCGAGAAAGCCGGAACGATATGGATTTTAAACTTTGCGTCAATTTTAAAGTATTGTAGCTAACTCATTGTAAATATGTTTAATGTCACGAAGTGTAAATGTTGCAATAGAATTTTAAAGTAATTTCATACTTAATGTGAAGAGAGGGATGTCACATATGTGTGATGTCACAGTGTAATTACTCATACTGATTCCGGTCATGTTAACTGTGACCTGTTGTAATTGTTGTGTTCTTGTTGATCCGTCCACATTATGTTCTAGTAGAATAAACAACTTCTGGTTCTGTTAGTATTTACCTTGCTGTGTAGTTACACTATTTTAAAGTACTTTGTCAAAGGAATGTAATAGAAAATAGTAAAAATAATAAGGCTTTTAACTCTTTTACTGAGTTATGCATGTTTAACAGACTTCCGAAAAAATTTCAAACAAAAAATAGTATATTTAAATTTTTAGTCATAAAAATTCAAACGATCCCATACATATAAACAGTTGAACTATTATTCTTTGATAATCAAATTTGAAAACCAGTAATTCAAAATCAAATTTTTAAAAAATTAATAAATTATTAGATACATTTATTGTAACTGGGGAAGCTGGTTTCTTATAAAGTTATTATGACTGTTTTGAGAGAATTTTTAATTAAAATATCGGGTATCTGCTTGCATAATTATAAAAATACTTCCTTCTCTTTCTAGTAGGATAAGTTATAGATTGGTGAAAAAACTCAATAATTTTTTTATGAAAATAATGTAATGCTACATTTTGAAATATTTTTAGTTAATTAGGCCCACCACAATCTTAATGCAATGTTTAAAAAATACTAAAAATAAAAAATAATAGGAACTTGATGAATAAAAAATACTTACAGCTCTATAAATGTCAACTTCAAGAGTAGAGTTATCATTCTGAAATGAAAGGTACGAGTTAATAAGGTAGAATACTGTAACATATTACTAGTCACTCTACTCAAAATAGTTAAACAATGTGTTTGAAAAATACTAATAATTTATAAAAATATATAAAATTGCAATTAAAAATTATATAAAATTAAATTAAAAAGTCATACTGTAAGACGACACCTTAAGGGGGAATGGGCGCACTGGACCGGGGGTCTCCAAAGCAAAGTGCATCAGTGTTAATCCAATGGCGAAAAAAATACTTTCTCTGCCACATTTCTCCGGCTGTATTGAACATTTTTACAAGGGGATTTTTTTTATGTGATAAATGTAGCTGACTAACAGGTCCCGACCTTCCCACTTTTTGAAATTGGTTGGAATATTTTTTTTTTTAATTTTCAATAAATATTTTTACACAAAATATTCCAAGCAATTTCAAAAATTGGGAAGATAGAGACCTGTAAGTTAGCTACATTTATTATTTAAAAAAAACGTTTGTAAAAATATTCAATACAGCCGGAGAAATGTGGCAGTGAAAATAGTTTTTTCGCCATAGGATTAACACTGAGGCACTTGAGTTTGGAGACCCGCGGTCCAGCACGCCCATTCCTCCTTAAGTGACTATGCCTTAAAGTAATTATGCTTTTTAAAACCTAAAATGTTGCCTCTTGCCCACTGCACAGCAAGTAACTTGTTTAATTGTATTGCAATTAGCTATGTCAGAATTTGCATGATTTTAAACACCATCACTACAGCTGGTCAAAAAAGTTAATTTTTTTTCAAACAAATGAACTAAATATTCACTTTATTTGCATAATATATTTAAGTTATTTTAATGTTAAAATATATTTTTTTTAAAAACTGGATACTTAAAATTGTACTAATGGAGTTAAATTAATCTTAAAAAGTATAACTTACTGTGAAAGCATCATTATAGGTAACATTTTTTGACTCACAGATATTATACTGAAAAAAAAGATGTTAATTTTATAAACATATCAATTATTCTTTAAAAGATATTAAGATTAAATATACACATAATTTTAGCATCAATAAACATACATACATACATATCATCCATATATAGATATACAAACACACAAATACATAAACTACTGCAATTTCCTAATCAAATTTCCCTTCATTTCATTTTTTCATTTGTGGTAATTTTTAAGCAGAAATATCACATAAGTATTACTTATATTAGTTATAATAATTCTTATAAATGAAACTTGCTCTACTCTTACAGGAAATTTATTAGTTTTTCATATTTTTGTAAATGAAACTTGTACAATTCTTACAATAATACAAGATTGATTTTGTTTTAATTTTAATGGATTAAACACTCCTTTTAATGCGGATAAATATATTGCTAGTGCTTGTTATGTACTCAATTGCAATGAATAAAAAAAAAATTTAATTAACGATTAATAATGTTAGATGTTCACTACCTCAAAACTGACAACTAACAAGAAGTTCTAAAAGAAATAAAATTGCCTACTTTTTTGTAACTTAAATACTCACCAAAATTCTTATTGAAAAAAAAGCCTTTTGTAATAGTAACTGTCGCCTAAAACCGCTCCCACACAAGGTTATAACCTAACTTATTTTGAATTTGAAAAAAAAATGAAAGTAGGCCCAAAATGAATAAAATATGCTCACCACATCAGCATTTGTCTTTTGGTAAAGACCTTTAGCAAAGACTGCCACAACAAATATGTTGATGATGAGAGAAACAAAAAGAGCAACACCAGACTCAATGAAGTAGTACATGTTGGCCTCTTTTACTTTTTTGTTGTCACGACGATCCACATCCCTAGACTGAATTGGTAAATTATAAAAATCTATAACTTGTGCATAATAGAAACAAGTTAAAGTGAAGTTGCTTAAAAAGAATTCCTAATTAATACCAACTGATAGTATTTTTTATTTCCTCATAGAATTTTAACCAAGTGCCGAGGAAAATTTGTTTGATAAAAATATTTGCGTTTTGCTTATTTAAAGTTGTTTTTTCCCCTCTAAGTTAACATTGTGTCACAGATTATTATAATATAAAGGGTTTTTTTTATAGTTTATATTCTTTTGATAATTTAAAATTTTATTTCAATCATTGAAATATTTCCTACAATTAAATAATGCATTTAGTTAACACATTTTAACCCAACAACATTCATTTGGTTTGAAATGTCCAATGTTCAATCTTTATTAGCAGGTTAGACCTAAATGAATTTTAATTTGTTAAAATGTAAAAAGGTATCTAAATTTATATTTGATTTTTATTCCTTTTAGACCTAAAGACACCTTTTATAAGATAAAAATTAGTTGATGCAGAAAAAACGCTTTAAAATTAAAACAAAATAAGAAAGCCTTTAGTTAGATTCTTATATCTTTAAATTAATATAAACTACACCCCCAGTGTTTAGTTTCCAAGCATGTTTGGTCCCCATTTTATCAACCCACTTAAGAGGGATTGTCAGTCCCATAGAGCTAATGTATTAGTTTTGAAATCATAACTTCCGCAGAAGTATTGCTTTGCCATGTTACCCTTTTCCCCAGTATGGGAATCAACATAACATCAAAAATGAAACAAATTTGAAACGAAAATGTTTCTAGCTATTTAATTATATATTTTTGAAGTTTTAAAATGCCAAAAAATTACAGCAATGGCGACACTATTTTAAATTTTATCAATTAAAATTAAATACACGGATGTTATTTTTCTTTTCAATTTTGTTTTAAATGGATGTTATGATGATTCCCATACCTGGTGAGAATGGTATAACATGGCAAAGCAATACTTTTGCCAAAGTTGTGATTTCAAAACTAATGCATTAGCTCTATGGGACTGACAGTCCCTCTTAAGGGATGAAAGGATGGGTCAATCGAAGTTTCGATCCCCGGACCTGTGGCATGGCAATGGGAAGCACTACCACTAAGCAACCGGGCCAGGCAAAATATAAGCATTCTGATGTAAAATGCACACATAACCCTAGCTTTGAACCCCCTCACCTTGACAAGGGCTGAGTGCAGGTACAAATTGTGTGGCATGATCACTGCCCCCACAATGCCAACAGCCTGGAGGAGAACGGCAGAGTCACAGTCGGAACACCATGGAACAGCCAATCCTTTTAGAACCTGTCCCTGATCGGGGGCAGCTGTCACATACTGGAGAAAGATATTACTAAGGATTAGGTTGGTGATTAAAACACTAGGGAATTGGTTTTGGAAGAAGCAAAGACATACTAATTACCCATTTAGATCAATTAAGACATTTACTTATCCATTTTAAGTAATTACGGTTAGTAACTACCCATTTTAATAAATTAAAATAAGTTTTAATTACATTAACTAAATAATTACATAACCTATAATTACATTAACATTACCTAATAATTACATAACTACTTTGATAAATAGATTACTTTAAGGCTTAGGTTGGTGAATAAACATTGCGCAAGGGAATTGGTGTTGGGAGAGACGAAGACCTATTTATTGACTATTTTGATTTATTAAGATATTCAATCCATTTGAACTAATTAAAATAAATGTTTTAATTATCATTCTTTTAATTTATAACTACTTTAATAAATAGATTACTTTAGCTTTGGGTTAGGGAATCAACATTGGCCAAAGAAATTGGCCATTTTTATTAATTAAGACATTTAATTACCTATTTCAAATAATAAAGGTTATTAATTATCCATTTTAATCAATCAAAATAAATGTTTTAATCATCAAACATAATTTGTAAAGATAAATTTTAAGGTTATTAATTATCTATTATAATAAATATAAATTTATTATTCATTGTAATTAATAAAAATCTATTTATGACACAGATCCATTGGAATTATATATATCACACATCCATTGGATTTGTATATATCTAGTACAAAATAATTTAATTCTGGGGCCTTTAATTTTTAATGAAATAAAGTTTTTTAGCTTCATAATTCTAGATTTTTTCAAGGTATAATTTTATTATTAACTTATTTTTTAAGAATAAGAAGGTTAAAAATGTAGCATTATTTACCTCAAAACCAAATGTTATAGCCATAACAGTTATTAAAAATCCAAAAAATGCTTCTAATTTCCGCAAACCATACCTATCCAGTAGTAAAAATGTAAATGTATCTGCAATTGTTATTAAAACTCCAGCATAGAGTGGTATTCTGAAATGAAATATTTTGAATTGTCAAAAATAAAAATTAAAACACGAAACAAACATGACAATATCACTAAACAATCAGTGTACAATCTGAATATTTTTTAAAGTTTATAATCATATTTTGTAAATAGGTAAAAAAAATAAATGCGTAAAAAATAAAGAATAAGTTGTTCAACAAGAAATCCCAGTATAAGTAATCATATATAGGAAGACATATTGTATATATAATAGCTATTGCTTGCATAGATAACGACAAAAAAAAAACTTTTTCTAAATCATTCATTTACAACCTAAAATAATAATAAAACTCAATTGATTCTGCAAAAAATAAGCGGTTAAGTAATGAATCGATCCCCCGTAATATTTTTGCTTGAAAACCTAGTGTTTAAAATGGAATTTTTGGTGTTTCGAAACTAATTATTAAACTGTCACTTAAGTTAACCTGTTTTTAACATAGTTACTTGTTAGAACTCAGCAAAAATGTTTTATCTCTATGTTAAAATATCACAGTAATTAGTGCTTTCTGAGAAACGCACCTTTTAAATGAAAGCAAGTAGAAGGCAATGGCTGTTCCGATAACTTCTTGCATGTCAGACCCCACAATGGCAATCTCTACCATGATCCACAGCAGATATCTAAAGAGAGTTAACATATATCAGAAGATAATACATGACATTCAAATTTAAAATAAAAAGCAAAATATTGATTGATCTGAATGTATAAAAGTAATTTTTTTTTTCTCTGTTATGTACTATATTCATCTGATAATCATCTATCTTCATCTGATTCTCTAGAAATTAGAACGTATCTTCATCCGATTCTCTAGAAATTAGAATGTATCTTCATCTGATTCTCTAGAAATTAGAATGTATTTTCATCTGATTCTCTAGAAATTAGAACGTATCTTCATCTGATTCTCTAGAAATTAGAACGTATCTTCATCTGATTCTCTAGAAATTAGAATGTATCTTCATCTGATTCTCTAGAAATTAGAACGTATCTTCATCTGATTCTCTAGAAATTAGAACGTATCTTCATCTGATTCTCTAGAAATTAGAACATAACTTCATCTGATTCTCTAGAAATTAACTACTTCATTGATTCTCTAGAAATTAGAACGCATCTAATTGAATTGTTCTATTACAATTAAAACAATTTATTTACTAAGTAAAATTTATAATTTTTTAAAAATATTTTTCAAGGGGCAGCAATTTTTCCGGGCCTGCATAAAGAATACAGCGGTCCCTGAGGGTTTAATTCATTTTCAAATAACCTGAAACCTACAGTACCTAGGAACAGGAGGAAACCTGCGCTGGCACACCTCAGCCAAATGCAGCCCAGTAACAACCCCCAGCCTGGCAGCCAGCCTCTGCATCAAAAGTCCCAGCACAGTGGCCCACATCAGGACCCATAGGAGCTTGTAGTTGGCTGCAGCACCAGACTGAAGGTCAGACTCAATGTTGCCAGGGTCCAGGTAGGCAATGCTCATCAGAAACCCGGGGCCGGTGAAGGCCCATAGTTTGCGGAAGCTGAATTTGTACTGTGGGGGAAAGACTGGTTGTTTAAATTGCAGAGATGTGATTGAACAAAAATTAAAAAGAGAGAAAACTCATAAGTTAGTACAAAAATTATATACGTAGAAGAAAAACTAAAAGTTGCGAATTAAATACGAGAAAAGTTATCAAACTTTCTATCTAATTAGCAACTAAGTGCTGGTAAATTACATATTGATATTAAAATATTCAGAGAAAAAATCAACAAAAAATTTTGACTTTGGGATTGTAGCCTTTCAGAAATCCTAAAAATCTCTTAATTTCGAATAAATTCTAATAGGCTATAATCGGAAACTCGGTTAATCCAAATATCGGAAAATTCCAAGAATTATTATAGGTTAACTAACCACAAAAACTTTAAAAAATTTCAAAACAGATAAATTGTTTATTTGTAAAACCAAATACATCGATAAAACTTGTACTGTTAGCACAGATACCGATGATGTTAAACACAGCAGAGAAATAACTAGCAATAAAAAACTTGTTTGTGATTAAGAACTCATTGAAAATACTTACACTATCAGCTTCCGGGATGGTTATTCTTTCTTGGAAGTATGTATCGATTTCCTTTTCTTTTAACATAGATGTTTCATTTATTATATTTTGGGAGTTTTGATCACCTTCATAATGTGCAGCTGAAAACATACATCAAATAATTTATATGGTACGATTAAAATAAATTAAAACAACACAATAAGATAATTTCAACAACAAAAAGTTATGATATATATAGAAAGTTGTTTTATCTGATCTATCCTGAACTGGTCAACAGCAGTATATAAAAAAAACGACAGAACAATTTTATCTTGAAACACTCATTCTTTATTGGTTATAAATAGAGTGTTTCAAAAGAAAAAGAAATTAGCAAAAAAATTTCCGAAACAGTGTACTTGTCTAAATCATTTCAAAACTTTTTTTTTTTACAAAAATCAAAACCGAGATAAAAACTTCTGCATAAAAATATGATTAACTTATACTTTACGATATAAATTTAAAATTTTTGCATGCTTTAATATAGCTAGTGTAAAACCTTTAACTAGGTTCCCATTCAGGCTTTTAACATTCAAAGAATTGACTATATATAAACGTCAAACTGTGTATTTCACAATTTGCTTTTTTTTGTGTGGAAAAGCAAGTTATAATTGTTTGGAAGCAAAAAAAAATCCTATTGCAACCTTTATTTTAATAATCTGTTATTCTTTTTCGTTATTTGCTTTATGAATATGTATCAATCAATTTTTTTAACTATCTTAAAATGGTAAGTAATAAGTTAAGCATGTTACCTATAGGTAACTAAATCTAACATTACATGAGGCAAATGTTTGTATGGAAATTCAATTGTTAAACGCATCTTTTCAGATTTTTAATAGAAATATATTTTAAAAATCAACGGGGTTGTTTAAACTCACCATATCTTTTTGAGGGAGAAGATTGGGAGTTATCCATGCTGAGAAGGGGACTACTGAAAAGAAAAACTTTTTAAAATAATATATAGAATATGGGCTGCCCAATATACTGTCAGTATTTTAAATTCTAATAATAATCAAATTACAAGATTATCTAAAAAACAATGTTAAACAGGAAGGAGGTACAAAAAAAAGTAATACTAAACTAGAATTGTTTTTAATCAGATTGGTGGCGATGCTTGAATACTATCGTTGGTAGCCCGTTTAACTTTGGATTAACACAGTGCCGGATTTAAAGACCCAGGACCCCTAGGCACTTGACATTTTGGGCCCCCCACCATCTCGAAGCTATTTTGGAAATTTAGCAAATTAAATACACTAGTAGAACAAATGATTTTTAATCGACTTTAGTAAACATCAGAATAATACAGTATGTTACTATAGTTATTCTATAAACTTTATAAAATCACTCGGCGAACTTTTTTCTGTGCCAAAGAACGAAAGACGTCATCATATGTCAATTGACTGCATTAATTCTGACTATGTACGTTACTGAGAGTAAGTTAAGCTTGTTCTCTCTTATGTTATATCTTAACTAAGTATTTTCTCATTTTTACAAACACAAATTTGATTGCAAATAAATTACTTTACGCAAATTTGGCAAATTTTTGAGGCCGACGGGCGATAGGTTTTCGGAGTTTGGCGATTTTAAATTTTTTTAAACGATTTTTTGGCGATTTTAATTTTTTAAGGGCCCCTTTCCTGACTGGGCCCCTAGGCCCGGGCCTTGTAGGCCTAGGCCGAAATCCGGCACTGGATTAACACCTGAAGTTGTGGCGAAGGTGACTGCTTGAAACAGCTAATTTTTATCAAGCCCTGTTTTGAAGCATCTAGAACTTTTGCCTATCATTTCTGCCAAAGTGATGAAGAGTAAACATGTTGCCCCGTACATAAAAAATTATATTTGGTTTGGCTCAAGTGGAGACTTACGTTTTAATATAATTAAAAAATTATTCAATTCTCGCAGTTGAGATGCAAGGTTGAACACCAAAGTTTAGTAAAGAGAGGGCAACTAAAGACAACTTGCTATTAAAACAACTCAATTATTGCTATAAAATACTACAAGTAATGTCATGATTCCATGATGATAATGTTGCTCCTCCCTCCGCAAGTGAGTGAGGTCGGTAGGTGATGGTATATTAGGTTAAATTATCGAACATGATGGCTATTGGAGACGGGCCTTGCAATTTAGAACCATAGTCAAATGACCATCCGACACCCGAGTTAAACACCCATCGCGGCTGTTAAGGGCGATATTGAACGCAACGTCGGGACATTGGAGCATATTTAACGTGCACTCCTTCTACCTGGGGTATTATTCGTCAGACTTTTTTGGTTTCATTGCCCAAGACCTAGAACCGTTTCCATGCAAGGCAAGTGCCTTACTGACTGGGATCCCCAGTTCCAGTAATAGCAAATAATTATATATTTTGTACACTGTTAAGTTCGACAAATCTCTTTAATTTACTTCAAAATTTTAACAATTGAGATGCTTTCTAAGATTGAAAACTTGAAAAAAATACAATATTTATTCAATCAACAATTTCTTTTTCTACGACAGTCTACAAACTGTTGTCACGCTGGACCTGGTTAACTTACGATGACCTAAGGCTGTGTCCTGACTACGACATCAAATGCCACAAATGCAACAAAACTTGACTTGACGACTTGGCAGAGTCAGCCACATGCTATTGCATCGCTTGGCGCCCTTGGCGGTCGCCAAGTTTTGTTGCATTGTGGCATTTGATGTCGTAGTCAGGACACAGCCTAAAAAATACAACTCTCAACACTGAGACTAAAAAATGTTACATGAATGTATACAAGTATTTTTAAATCTAATTGTATATCTTAACTTGTTAGAAATTATTAGTGATTAAGACAGAACTTATTTAGATACACACAATACTTCACAGATAGATAATGTTACATTTCTAACATAGATAATTGAATAATCAGAAAAAGGATTCTTGGTCAACCCTTATCATTCCCAACAGTAGTCTTCTGACTAATCAACTACAGATAAGTCGTTATCATTCTATTATTCATTTACTAACCATGAGATATTGCCTTTACTATTTATGGAAAACCACATTTAATAATTTTTCTTGCTTCCTGATAAACCATTCTTCCTGATTACATAATTTAAAGAGATTTTAAACTGCAAAAATATTATTTGTAAAGTTGTATTTTTTTTTAAGTTTTAAACATTTTTTTAACCAAATACTTAGAACTGTGTAAGGTAGTTATTATAGACCATGGACTGCCTTGTGAAAGTAAACAATACGAAGTAACTTGACAAAAAAAACCTCACTAAAAATATACACATAAATCTAATGGCTGTAAATAGATTGGATTTGTAATTGTAAGGATATTAGAAAAGCAGTTTTTAAAATATTCTATTGTATTTATATATAGTTGACTTAGGGCTGAAAAATGTTAAAAAGTAGGTTGAGGCTGACCAGATATTTTCAACATCAATGCAGTACAGTGTTAAAGAAGCAAAAAAGATAATCCCTCAGCATCACGGTTCATTTTATAGTATTATTATAATTGCAGTTTTGTAATCGATAATCAACATTAGTGTATTTTATTTTATTTATTTATTTATATAAACAGCTACCATACAGTTAAAAATAAACCAGTTACATGGCAGGAGAAACATACACAAGTAAAAATAGATATACAACTGACAGTTTAAAAAGCCAGTAAATGGCATGAAATAAGACTCACTATATATATACAAGAGAAAAAAAGAAAAACAACACCACAAATAAACAAATAAACCATTATTTTAGTTATATAAGGAAATTATATTTGATTTAAATGTCCTGAAGTTATCACAGAAGATGTCATCATTGAAAGGTAAGCTATTCAACAGTTGAATAAATTAATTTATAGGTTGATTTTTTATATAATTTGTCGAACAAAAAGGTTCTTTAAATACAGTTTTATTACGAGTTTAAAGTCTTGTAATAATGTATAAACCACTTGGGCATTTTGGAACAAATAAAAAATTTAACTAATTATATGCAATAACTTTTTAGGTTATAATGTAATAAAAGCTCTCGCCGGCCATTTACGAGAGAATACTAATTGAACGAAAGTTAACGTCGTAGCTACCTCGCATTATTCTGGTTGGGTTAAAAGTTGTCAATAAAGAAAATGTCCTGCTTATGATACTAAAGACAAAATTTTAACCATCACGATAAACGCAGGGTATTTTGCAGTACAAATCCAAAACCAGGGCCGGATTTAAAGATTTGCCGCCTGTAGGCTACAATTTGTCGCCCAGTCACAATATTCTCCCACTTTGGGGAAGGTAGCTGGTTAGCAGCAAAATAGGGTGGTATGTGCTGTTTAAAATAGATACACATATTAGAATCATCTATGTACCTTTACACACTAAATTGGAAATGAAATAGGATAATTATTTTAAACCGTTCTATATTTTTCTTTCAACTTCGAAATCCGGGAGGAGGGGGTGCACTTGCCCTCGCAGCGACCATGTCTGCTACAAAATCTTAGTACTATATATACGTTCACGGTTTACGCATTAATGTAAATTATTTGTTTTCTTTCTTAAAAAATATTTGTATCTTTATAATAAATTTTTTATGCCGAATGCGGCTTTAATTGGTCGTAAAATTTGCCGCCCCCAAAAATTTGCCGCTTTAGGCTACAGCCTACTTAGCCTATTTAGAAATCCGGCCCCGTCTAAAACACAGCACAATTTACATATTTTAGGACTCTTTGACACTGGTTGCACCGAAACCTAAAAAGTAACACTGCACTGCGAATTACAGTACATCTATTCACCCTAGTAAGTGCATAAAACATGTTTTAATATAAATTAAATAAAAGTGGCAATTACTTTTGACTGCATTCACATTGTAGCATTTTTTTTACTAGATTAAAAAACCTAAAAAACATGCAAACGTAGTTGAAAATTACAGAGAAATAGATATTGATTGAATGAAAATATTTGAAAAAACTATTGATCACTATTTAATCATTGATAGCTGATCATGCTATCAACGAATCGTACTTGCGCCTTTTTTCGTGATTTATTAAGTGAGGCCAATTACTAATTGTTAGCTGGTACACCTAAGGAAGGCGAAAATTCAACACTAAGATTTTTTTGTTTCCAAAGTAGGTCAACACCCTTACAACACCTTGAGCAAAATGTTTATCTTGGCCACCCGAAATCATAATTTTTGGGGGGGGTTTCGTAACTTTAAAATTAATTAAGTTTCAAATATTGCCGATAATATCTCACTCGGCCTCCCAGGTGAAATGACTATCATGTCAAATCGAGTGAAGTGTAAAAAAAAGTCATGTTTTGTGTCATTAATGAGGAATAAAAAACTTTAATCATCTTTCTTTTTTTAAAAATGCCAATCAAGGATTTTGTAGCAAACCTAGGTACTATAAATAATAGAGAATATCCATTTTTAAAAATGAGATATAGAAAAGTGTGGATTAATTAAGAAATGCTTACATCACATATACAGAATGATAGCAGATATAAATAAACACGACACCACAAAAGATTAAAAAATTACCTATTTAAACAAGCAAGTAACACCTGTGAATTATGTTACACTGCACAGGCCGAGATAAAATTAAAAAGAAAAAATTTTCATTTCATGTTATTGTTTTCATCAGAGACATGTTTTCAGTTTTTTATCAATGTCATGAGGTTTTGACTGACCAATTACCACACGGATTTTTGACAGATGACGCAACTTCTTCTTTTCAGTTCAGTTTAAGAAATTTTGGAGCTTTCTTCTTCTTTTTAATGTTAGAAGTGTAAAGTTAACAGCCAATCAGCTAATTCTTATTTTTTAAGATTTTATTAACATCGTACAGAATGTCACAAGGAGTTAACACCAATAGTTTTATATTATGAGGGACTTCTCGGATCAGAGAAGACAAAAGTAATGTATACTATACTTCAACTTCGGATAATAATAGTCGATTCCAACACTCCCTCGGGGAGGAGGTCATAAAATTATTATAAAATGAATGACGGTGCGAATTTTTTTTTTTTTTTTCATTTTGGAAATTACCAGTACGCAATATCCCATAATGAAATTTCTCCTTTCCTTATGTTATCTTGACCAAGCTTTTCGTGGAACGTATTTAAGATTTTAAAGCATTGGCCAAACATTCTTTCCTCTCCTCGTCTTCGGTATTAGCTATAAACTTATAAACTTAAACGCATAGGACTAATGAAAAAAAATCATCCCGACCTAGGGTAAGAAGTCGTTAAAAGGTTGCATTGGGTACCACATCAGGTGTCAACCTTGTCACTTGACAGCTGGTAAAAATTACTCTTGACCCCTGGCAAAATTGATCTTGATTACCCCACCCCCGTAACCCAACCCTATTCTGGAACTGGAACAGAACCCCAAATTGAAACTTTTGCTTTGTAACTGGGACCCGGATGGCCGAGTGGTTTGGACCATTAAGCTAGCAGTCTGCGCGCTGTAACGGGTGCGGGTTCGATTCCCGCCTTCGCCCTGGGTGTACTTCCTTTCTCTGTGACAGTAAAAATTCTTTTAGTGTCTGTCTTACTTGACGAAGGCTTATATATATAAGCGGGTCTCTAACCTGCTTATATATGTACCCTACCCGCTTTGTAACTCCACCAGTTATTTCTAAAAATTGTTATGAAAATATAAATAGTAGTAGTTAAAAACCGATGATTTTAATTGAAAATGATGATTTCACCGGTAAGTCAAAAATTATAAACGCTAATCTATATACATAAAAGGCAACTTCCGTTTGTTTGTATAAGACACGAGATCTAAAGAACCACGCAAAAGATCGTCACGAAATTTGGCACAAAAATTCATCTCATCTCTGGAAAAAACATAGGCTAAGAATTTTTAGAATCAGACCATTCCTTCTATAGTTTTCAGACGTTTTTATTCGAATTTTGTGAAAAAACTACACCACTTTAGCTCAAATCCGATCTTTTTTTACTTTCCTGATGCCATCGGCTGAAAAAATTAAATAAAACTTTTAACGAAAACATTTAAAATTGAAAATGTTTATTTTATTCTGTTGCCATTACCTTCAGAAACTAAATTCATTATTTGAAAAATAATTGACATGTTTCAAGTGACGTAATTCCGCCAGTCTCCTTTCCCGGATTTTATTTTGGGCTTATTTGATGATTTTTTCATTGATTTTCTGTTGACTGCATGTATGTATATTTAAGCAATAAATGTATAGTTAAGCTATTACTGAACTATGATGGTTAATAAGGGCCATCGCACTACAGCCGCATATTAGTGTTTTATGTATTTATTTTTTTGCCAAATATGTTGCCAAACTCGACAAATTATTAACTAAATCTCGCCAAATGGGCAATTTCTTTTATAAATATTTATAATCTGGTCGGTTGTTCGAAGGTCATTGTGTTAGAGCTGTAAAATGGGTGTGTTTGTAGCTATATCTATTTTCTCGCCAAATTATTTCCCAAAACGCGCCAAATGAGCTAAAAGCTTTTATGTATTTATGAGGGAATTGTGATGACATTTATGAGTGTATTTTATAGCGTATTTTTCATTTTGGAATTTTAAGGCAATGAAACGGGATTTTATACTTTCTAACGAGCGGGAACAATAACATAAGTTTATGATCATATAACAGGTTATATGGTACACATATTTGGAACGATCATTCAATTATTGTACACATCTGCATTGATTTAGTACTGTATACATTTGCATTGAATTCTTAATTTTTCAGCATTTGTATTGAATTATGGTAGAAATTTGTACTGCTTACATTGTATTTATATCTACAAAGTGTCAAAAAAAAGTTACTTAATTTATTATAGAACTCCCTTGAATTGTGTTAAAATAAATGTTTGAGACCCTTTTAAGATTTAGCCGTTTTTCCATTTTTAACTCTTACTGATTATTTTTTACTTAAATATGTATTCTTTTTAATTTGAGCTTCTTATCAAAGGTATTTTTGAAATTAATATTAATCGTTACAATATCCAAGTTGGGTAATTAAATGGAAAATTACTGGGTAATCTTCATATCTTATGTAACTAAAATGAAAGAAAAAAAAATAGTTAAATTGACTGTTAAATTATTTTTCCACCTCTACCCGTGCAACGTCGGGTATAACAGCTAGTGCCTTATATTTTTGTAAATATAGACAGACATTGTGGGGAAAATTGGGAGTATGTTGCAAAAAAGCATATTCTGTAAATGAATTTTACGAACATTGAAATAGATATTTCAATTTTTATATTTTAACATTATTCTACTGAAAAAGACTTTTCATAATTTTGGTTGATTCATTTAAATAAGCTCAACTTATTTATTAATACAACCACAGTTTTAAAATCATGATTTTTTAAAGGGGAGTCGGATGGTTCTATCTAGCCCATGTTAACTTAACTAACTTTAGGAACATTTTTTTCAGGAACTATATGAGATCATTATGAATTTTTTTGTAGTTTGTTCCTTACATATAGCTCTTTGATTTAAACTGAGGATATTTCACAGTATGAAAAAAATACTTTTACAGTGATTTTTTTTAAATATATAATTCCTCAGTTTAAATCAAAGAGCTATTAATGGGGAAGAAATAATAAAACAAAACATGTTTATATCTTTTATAGTTAACGAGAAAAATGTTCCTAATTGTTGAAAATCCTTATATTTCAGGAAACGCAAAAGAAAATTAAGGTATAGGTAAGAACTAATATACAGAGCTTCTGAATAATGCTTATAAAAAGAATAGTACTAAACAGAAATAAAAAATCTTGGTCTTAAATTAAAGCTACAGATATGTAGATTAAAAATAAAAGAAAAACAGAAAATCGACATTTTTGACCCAAACACTCATCCGACTACCCTTAATAGTTAGAATTTTCTAATAAAACAAGTCATTTTGCAAAGATTTTTTAACACCACCGATTTTTGTTTGGGTTTAATTAACGTCGCACTTGAGCTGCACGACAGTTTTTGGAGATAGGGCTAAGTTTTTGGATCAGCGGTCGCGTGACGAGGCCGACACTTGAGCTGGTACCCATCAGCAATGCAATCGACATCAGGAATCCTATGGGATTCCTGATGGTTCAAAACAAAAACCAGGTAGCCATATTTTTGTCAATCTAGCATTTGTTTTTTAGATTTCTTTTTTTAATATACAATAGAACATCGATTATCCATTCCTCTTTTATATGGAACTCTCTGTTAACCGACCATCCCTAATTAAACATTAAACAAAATTTCTCCAACAAGGTCTAATTCTCGGTTGTTCACAAATAAGAAACCATATTCTCAGAAATCTCCGGTGATTCTGAAGTCGGGAAATCCCGGCGTTTATGAAATCGGAAAACCGGGGTGATTTTAAAAGAGCAAAACACTCAAAAATAAAAGCGAATTTCCGGCGCAATCCTAAATTTTCGGAAAAATCTCAGAATCTTCCAAAATCGTGAGATTCCAAGTGATATCTACCTTAAAACAAAAAATAAGCATTTTTCCCACGACTCCCCTCAGATATTTTTAAAAAAATAATAATAGAAATTTAAAAAAAAAACTAATTTTAGCACTTTTTTTTTTGCCAGGAAGTCTCAGTAGTAAAGATAACTTAAAAATTCCCCATTAACCAGAATTTTCGATTATCCGACCTACCTTCGGTCTTAATTTAATCGGATAATCGAGATTCTACTTCACTTATTTTCTGACAATTTTTTTTAATTTTTACTTTATATAGGTTCATTTTCTTGTATTTGTTTTATAAGATATTTTTTTGCGTGGTACTCGGTTTTGCTATACACATACGGATTTCATCAAATAGGGCGTTATATTAGACATTGCAAAACGCTACATGTAATTATTATTATTATTATTATTGTTATTGTTATTGTTGTTATTATTATTATTATTATTATTATTATTATTATTATTATTATTATTATTATTATTATTATTATTATTATTATTATTATTATTATTATTATTATTATTATTATTATTATTATTATTATTATTATTATTATTATTTTTATTATTATTATTATTATTATATTATTATTATTATTATTATTATATTATTATATTATTATTATTATTATTATTATTATTATTATTATTATTATTATTTATTATTATTTATTATTATTATTATTATTATTATTATTATATATTATTATTATTATTATTATTATTATTATTATTATTATTATTATTATTATTTATTATTATTATTATATTATTATTATTATTATTATTAATTATTATATTATATTATTATTACTTATTTATATTATTTATTATTATTATTATTATTATTATTATTATTATTATTATTATTATTATTATTTATTATTATTATTATTAAGGATGTGTATAGAAGGTGGAAACTTAAATTCCAAGCCCGTTCCAGAGATTTAGTACAAAGGAAGCCAACATGTTTAAGCGGGGCCCCTCGCAATGTCACCGTCTAAAATGTAACTAATTTTTATAACTTGTTACGTTTCATGACCAACAGTGGACACATTTTTGTGGAACGTCAAACTATATCATAAACAAAATTTGTAAAAATTAAAAACCAACATCTGATTAGCGTCAGGATATCTAAAAATAGATTGACTAAGCAAGAGTTTGGGAGCCAAATTGAAAATTTGTATGGTAAATGCGGGTTTCTCGGGTCTATTCGGTGATCGGGTCCTGCTTAAATTCTCCGTTTGAGGATAGAAGGGGGTACCTAATGTGACCAGATTTTCAAAACCAAAAATCGGAACATTCCATCGCCCCCCACCCCCAACCTCTAGCAATTTTTCAGATTATATACACCCTCCTACCCCAAATATCAAACAATGGCATCAATATTAATGTAGCAAATAAAAACAACCAATAACTGCATTATCGCGAGTAATCAAGTATGAAAATAAATAACTAGTAATTTTAAATGTCATTTCAACAATTTTAACATGGGTATTAGACAAAAAAAAAGTTGTAAAATCAATATTTACTTTGTTGTCAATGTCACTTTGCAGGATTCTAACAGAAAAGAGTGATTTTTTGGCGGGACAATGAGACAAGAAACAGGACTGTCCCACCAAAATCGGGACGTCTGGACACATTAAGGGCGGTTTTTTTTCTTGTTTTTTTCTTACAAAAAGCATATAAATATACTTACTCCTGCAGTTCATCCTCAAGAAAATCCTCGATTTCATATCGTTGAGCTGGCATATTTTTGCGTCGATTCTATTGACATTTTTTGGAACATTTTCACAAACACCTGTCTTTTGTTATTCTCATTATGTTATGATAAATTAATACATGATGTTACAATAACTATATACATACATCACTCAATGACAGTTTCGTGGTTGGAACAGAAACGACACATTCTTCTTCGATAGTTAAAACAATACGACACGTCAAAAAAGCGTTTTTACGATATTTAATCAGCCTCTTTCGACGTCGCTAATGGAGAGGATTCGATCATTTAAAGAAGAAATACTGTACGAATCGTTGCGCAAATCGAAAGTTTCTTGTGCTCTATCGTACGAAGACGATAGAATCGACTAGAGTTCCGCTTTGTTCAAAAATGTACGATCGAAAGACTTCTAAAATCGAAAAAAGAATTTTCGTCGCGCTGTAAGTAGACCATGACGCATTTTCCGTGAACTCTCTTGAGGCATGTCGTCGGAAATGTAAGGTTGTGTAAAAACTCTTTTTAGACGTCATAGTGAAAGATATTATTTTTAAAGTAAGAGAAATATCCATGTGATTTTATTAAGAAAGAATATTCCATTTGTTCGCATATAATCTTTATAATGTATAAAACTTCCTTTTAATGCTCTTTAATTATCATTTTAAATTCTGAAAGTAAAAATTACTCAATATATCCACTAAAGTAACAAACGCCTTTCGTACTTCCTGGTTAATACATATTAAGAGGTATGCACAAAAAATAAATTCGTTTCAATGTAAAATAAAATGTAATTGGCCGTGTTTCAAATGATATCCTGCTTTCATTCCTGGATATCATTGATGATTTCTTATGATGTCATGCTCTCAATACTGCGATTTTATTGGTTGTTTTGTTTTCTTTGACAAAGTGTTGAAACAAGCCCATTTGAATATCGTTATTTTATTTATTGAATTTTTTTTTTTTTTTACGAATTTAATTTAATTGATGTTTACAAATGGTAAGAATTTACGATATTGCTACAATGTCTCATGGCAGTAAAGGCGATAACTATTTTAGGTCTGATATACTGAATACTTCTAAGAAACGTCCATTCTCTCTACGTATAGCATATGCACTTTATGTTTACGAAACTGGCAATTTGGTACAGCTATGATATAATGGCCTGTTGAATTTTAGCATTGGCGGCTTTAGGCGAAGTTGAAAATTTAACGTAGGGTAGCTATTCCCATCTAGTTGTATATGGGTGAAGCAGAGAATCTTTTAACATAGTGACTGGGCGACACTATAATGTCGCCCAGTGAAAGAAAAATGTCGCCTAGTAATATGAAAATCAAATCACTGGGCGACATTGAAAGAAACCGTATTTTCTCAAAAATCCCATCCGTTATATCATAAATTGTATTTTAAAAAAAGCATTTGAAATAAAAAAAAATGGGCAAGTAGTAGCCAGTTGTTGTTTATCATATATTGCTCATTCATTACAACCCTGTGAGTGACTAAGCACAAAAACTGTTCAGCAACCAAGATGGTTCCCCCCCCCCCCCCTACAAAACTTTTCCCCCTACCCTTTCAGCCCGGACATGCCCCCTGATAGAGGAGAATTTATTGCGTTATAAGATAAGGCTTTACTCGCTGTAGCGACAAGAAGCTGGGGGAGGCTTTCTATGACGGGTACTTAAGGAAGGTGGATAAAAGACAGGCAATTATCCCGTGTCGATTCTCAGTATTTTTTCTGTATCACACATTGATGTCTTCGCTTTTTCCAGTCAGTTTAACTTATCTGAGACTGAAAGTGGGAGTCTATTTAGTATTTGTAGTAAAACAAGCTTCGTATTTCCATCGCCGTTTTTGCCTTGCTTTTTTAATTGGCTTGGTACAAAAGCAAATGGGATTTCTCGGAAGGGATCGTAGTTACAATCTTTGGTAAAAGTTTCTGTGTGATCTGAGAAAACATCGTAAAAGTCACTCGAATAGCTTTGGGAACTTGGGGCCAACTGATGAGGGTGGGTGGTCAGTAGATCTTAGATGTTGTCATTGTACAACATTGGCTTCTAAAGTAAACACACAAAATTTTACTTCTGATCTTATTCTCACTTAAATTTAGCCTTTCGTCTTATGTTGGATATTTTTGTTTTGAGGTACGTTTTTTAGCTGTTTATGTATATTTTATTTATGTATTTTTTTCTAATTTTGGTGTTTTAAAAGTGGCATAAAACGTTTAAGAATTAAGAAGGGGGATATATGTGAATTTTTTTTAATTTTTTACTTCAAATTATCGATAAAATTACATATGATTTTAAGTAACAATTATAATGCATTAATAAAGCTTGCAGAAGTTTAGTTTTTAATGTTTTAATTTTTTTTTATTTGCTAGGACCTGTGTAGTTTCTACAAAAATATTTATTAGTGTTTCACGACGCTAACTTATTCATCCAAACCTATTTCATCCAAATATTTTAATTCGTTAAAAAATTAAACCCAACATTTTATTTAAGATATTATTCCACAAATAATTTATTGCCATATGAATTCGTTTTTATTCCTTTATATTATTTAAAATATTCATAGTCAATTGTAATCTGTAAAATAAATATAGGGACGATATGTGTACCTAGAGTCGGATTGTTTCAAATGCCCATAAATCTACGACTGAGCTGATTTAGAGTTTGTAAACACAGGTATCATAAGACCAATTAGTTCCTATTGGAACTATTTTATATGCTTAAAAAAAATATGGGGAAATAAGACTTTAATTCTTTTTTCTTTATTTCTTTGTTTTATGTTTATTTTTAAGAAAATATATGTAATAGAAGTATTATTCAAGATTATGCAGATGATATTGTAAAATAGATAGTTACGCAATAAATATTTAGTTAATACATTTCCTCATTTATACAAACTATTTATTTCTTTACTTATTGGTATTTTAAACAATGCTTTGAGTGTATAGTTGACGCTTATGCAATTTCTATTTTTTTTCTATTTTACCAAATTAGTTGATTACAAATTATAAAAGATTTTTTTCGCAATCAGTGAAATTTTCAAGTTGCACTCGGGGATTATCTTGAAATGACGACCCCTTTTCCTATTACGCAACGATTCCCCCCCCCCCCCCCCCCCCCCCCCCCGAAATTTTTTTTTTACATTCAATGTCGCCCAGTGAAAAATTCTTAAAAGATTCACTGGGGTGAAGGGTTAGTTTGAATTATCGTCACACTATAACTATACACGAGGGCTATTGGCCACGGGGGTCTTAATTTAGAACCACAGTCAAGTGACGATCCGACACCTGAGTAGGCATTCAATGCAACTTTTAAGGGCGAAATCGTACGCAGCGTCGGACTTAAAGATTTAACTTTCACTTCCACCACCCCACAGGATTATTCGGAACACGGGACATTTTCGGCTGCATGGGTCGTTTATTATAGGTCGACAGTTATTTTGACGATGCCCGGACCCGAATCTGGGACCTATCGCATGCAAGGCGAACGCCTTTACCGACTGGGTTCCCCAGCCCTGTAGAGTGGTCGAATATGGAGTGGAATGTTTACCACATTTTGGGCATTTTCGGGTGTGGGCCTATGGAAAAGACCTCTAACTTCTAGGAGGGCCTGGATACAATCGGACTTCTTTTTTTTTTTTTTTAATTAATGCTGATATTAGAATGGGAGTAAATTATAATATACTGATGAAGTGTTGACCAGCGGAGAGGGGATCAATTGGTGCAAAATAAAAGTTTACATAAAAAACAATCACCTTTAGTAAGGATACACCCGTGCAACGCCGGGTTTATAAAGCTAGTAATATTATATTTTTATTTAAATTTATAATACTATTAAATTTTTATTTAAATTTATAATACTATTAAATTTTTATTTAAATTTATAATACTATTAAATTTTTATTTAAATTTATAATACTATTAAATTTTTATTTAAATTTATAATACTATTAAATTTTTATTTAAATTTCTAATACGTATTATTAAATTTTTACTTAAATTTTTAATAATATAAAATGTTTATTTAAATTTATTAATAAGTAAAAAATATATTTTTTAATATTAAATTTGCAGTTGAATTTTTAATTATATTAAATCTATAATTTATTTTAAATATTAAATTTTTTTTAATTATATTAAAAATAAAATATAATAAAATTACAGTTGAATTTATAATAAAACTAAATTTAAATTTATAATAAAACTAAATTTAAATTTATAATAAAACTAAATTTAAATTTATAATAAATTAAAATCTTCATTTTAATTTATCATAATTCTGATTATTTTAACACCTTTCCTATATCTCCTATATATGTAACAAAACTGAAAAATAATAAAAATAAAAATTCTCGTGATCTTTATGTAAATTATGTATTAACGACAATAAAAACTACCAAATATTGAATTAGATGTTTAAAAAAAAGAATTTACCTCAATTTCTTTTGATTAAAAGAAACTCTAAGGAAATCCCCGAGATTTCAGGAAAAAAAATTGATAAACAACCGTCTGGACTTGCACTATTTCGAAATTCTGACTGACATACACGAGAAACAGAATCTAAGTATTTTTGCTGGGAAAACCCTGGCTTGCTTTCATTACATTTCCGCACGAAACACGCAAGAATAAAGAATAGATTTACGCGTGTAAAATTACATTCATTTGCACATCAGCTAACATACTCTAAAGTTAATTCTGTATTCATTGTTAAAAATTGTGAAATTGTGCAATGCTTCGTAGAATAACACACGGTATATTTACGATAGCGAATTCATTTATACTTTTTTAATTGAAGGAACTTGAAATGTTTGTCTTATTTATTTTATTTTACCTTGAAACTTAACGACTATTTAATTTATGTGTATATCTATATGTGCAAAGTCGATTTTTAATACAATCACAATGTAAAAGTATAACTATATATAATATTACAATTTTCAATTTATTTATTTTAGTTGTTATTGACACTTTTCTAGTAAAACTTTTTTATATATATTTTTTAAAGCTAAATTCGAAAAGGCAAAAATATGTAAAGTTTGACAAGATCATTTGTAAAAATTATCAATTGAAATAAAAAAGTATATTCTCAATAAATATAAGCATTACAACGCACTACCATTTCTGTGATCCACAGTGTCAAGGAATCTATTTTTCCTTTAAGTAAAGGATAGCCCTCGTGCAGCTCTAGTGCGACGATAAATTCAACTCAACCTCTAGGTAAAAATAACTTTGGGTTGAATTTTAGTCACACTAGAGCTACACGAGAGCTATTGGCGACGGCCCTCATATTTTAGAAGGCAGAGGCTACGCGCACGGGCACCGTGCATGCATTGCGTGCACGGACATGATATACTTGAAAGTTGAGATTACTCTTTTTTTGGGCCCCGGGCAATTTTGTTTTCTGTATAAAAACATCAGTATCAAACATGGGCAGTACTGTAGGGCACATTGAAAGCCTAAACACTCGTTTGGGGCCTCGGGAATTTAGTTTTCTCTAAAAAAACACCAACTCTAGCCATTTGCAAAACGATGATCTTTCAGAGTGAAAAAATCTTATAAAAAAATCTGTGATTCAGCCGAAAGCGTGTTTTGAACCCGTGACCTATTGAATACGAACCTATTATGCTACCACTAAGCTACGGTGGTCAAGGACGAAGTTAACTAAAACTGTTAATAAGCCTCGGTCCTGCGCAGTTACTACCCGTACGCGCAATGCTTGTACGGTGCCCGTGCACGTAGACACTCCGATTTTAGAAACACGTTCAAGTGACCACAAGATAATAATGCTAAGACATGCATAAAATGAAAGAATAAGCGAACCTATCCCTCAACCCTGTAGAACCAGCTTTTCCTCCCATGTATACACCATATGCTGAGAAACGGCAATTTCAGAATTGCATCTTGTAACATTTATATATTGCAATAACTGAACGTTTACTTTTCCTTTATTTATAACTTTTATTAATGCTTCAAAAACTGCAATTTGTTATTCATTCATTTATAAAAATGCCTTATGAAGTTTTTATGAAATGAAGTAATGAATAATGTTTTAAGTAATGAAGTTTTTATCAGTTTACAATCATTAATTAGCATTGACCCATTGACGACGATTGGCAAGAAAAATTTTCACGCGAAAATGAGCATTTTGCTAAAGTTTATCTAAATAAACAAAATATAAGACAAATGAAGACCATGTCACTTGATCGTGAACAATTTATGCAAAACACCCCAATTTACACGAAAATCAAATAAAAAAAACACTTAAAATTAACGTTTTTATTCGAAAATGAAAGTGTTAAACGTATTCACAGTTAGCGGTCGTTAATGGGTAAATAGTCCAAATTTACTTCCTTTATTCGGTTAGGACTCTCTGTAGATAGGATTAAAACTTTTGTTATATAATTTTGTACTGATTGAAGGGTTTCCGATACCCTCTATGTGATCTTGATTATTTTTACATAACTTCACCACGTTTTGAGTAATTATTTGCAACAGATAATCACGTTATATCTTTTCTGGGGCTGTGTTCAGTTTGAAATTTCTACATAGTAGACAGATAAATATAAAACTAGTTGAATATAATCGTGTATCTAGATGACGTAGCATTGATAGTATTAACGTGAAACACGCGAGTCAAATGATTTTTATCTTTTAAAGATTTTTACTTTCAATTACCTAATATGAAATATAAGGCAATGAAAGTATTGCGATTGTGTCAGAAATCCGAAGTGGAGATTTTACGTTTTCTTCACGTTTTGGAGGGTGCAGATTCTAAAAAAGTGGTTTTTGATGGTCCGTCTGTCATTCTGTCGGTGTGAAACCGCTTTACGGCACGAACTAAAAGAGCTACGGACTTCAAATTTGGTCCACGAGTTCCCAGTATTTGGGAGGTCATAATAACGTTTTTGAGAAAATCGCTGCCATAGAACTACTATTTAGGTTATAAAGGTCTTGATATTACCTTTATAAGGAATATAATTTCTTTGAAATGTATTGATTTATTGAGTTGCAATTGAAATTCATGTGGTGTTACACATTCCTAGTTTTTGTTTCTTTCATCTATAATAATATTTTCGTGTTTAATATTGGCAAGATGTATGCGAATTTCATTATGTTTGAACGTCGCACTAGAGCAACACTTAAAATATTTGTAACCGGTGTCGTCATAATATTGAACTTAAATTGACGCGATGTGACGTACAATGTACGCGAAAAAGTGATGTTATTGACAAAGATGACTTTTCGAGTAAAATATTCATTATTAAATATATAAAATTTTAAACTTTGTTGTCTGTTAATTGATGAGTCTGATATTATCAGGCAGATCCGATCATAAAAAATGTAATGTCATCGAATAAATGCAGAAGGTTCTTCTAAACAAGAAGTTCATAAAGAACTAAAATAGCCTACTTTCCTGTTACTTAAATACTTACTGAAGTTCTAATCGGGAAAAAAACTAGGTTCCTAAAGTAAATATCATCAACAGCCGTTTCTACACTAGATTTATACACATTAGAAAAAAAATCGAAACACAGCACCCAGCTATAATTTAAACTTCTAAAAGCCAAAATCAACTATTTTCCTTAATATTCGTTCGCAAATTAATTAAATATTATTTATCATCTGCTCGTGATTTATTTGTAGTTCGAAGAATAAATATTTATTAATAACAAAAGTAATGAAACTACTCCGAACTGCATTAAAAAACAAGAAATGTAAATTAAAACTAAGCATAATTGGCATGCAAAAGTATGCCTTGCCGCTTTCTTGGTAGATAATTAATGAATAATCAAAGAATCAAATTGTTCTACATTTTATGACGTCATTCCAAACTGATTCATGAAAATATTATTTTGCTTCAAATATGTTTAAATAAAGTTTCTCATGCCATTGTTGATTTGGCAACAGTGATTTAACTGACTCAAAATTGAATTTCAATGCTAATTCAATGGGAAATTCGCCGACAGATAGTAGATTTATGTCCGTCCGGACGTACAGACAGACGGACAAAAAGTATGAAAGTTGGGTATCTGAGGTCATAGCTTTCTAACAAAAAAAGAATTTTTTAAGATCCGATGATTAGAACCGATTTTGGAAGGGGGTACAGACAGACAGACAAACGGACAGACAGACGGACAGACATACGAACAGACAGACATACGAACAGACAGACAGATGGATGGACAGACAGACAGATGGACATCAACCGCATTTCAATACCTACAGTGATTTAAATGACTCAAAATTGAATTTCAATGCTAATTCAATGGGAAATTCGCCGACAGATAGTAGATTTATGTCCGTCCGGACGTACAGACAGACGGACAAAAAGTATGAAAGTTGGGTATCTGAGGTCATAGCTTTCTAAGAAAAAAAGAATTTTTAAGATCCGATGATTAGAACCGATTTTGGAAGGGGGTACAGACAGACAGACAAACGGACAGACAGGCGGACAGACATACGAACAGACAGACATACGAACAGACAGACAGATGGACAGACAGACAGTTGGACATCAACCGCATTTCAATACCTACAGTGATTTAAATGACTCAAAATTGAATTTCAATGCTAATTCAATGGGAAATTCGCCGACAGATAGTAGATTTATGTCCGTCCGGACGTACAGACAGACGGACAAAAAGTATGAAAGTTGGGTATCTGAGGTTATAGCTTTCTAACAAAAAAAGAATTTTTAAGATCCGATGATTAGAACCAATTTTGGAAGGGGGGTACGGACAGACGGACAGACGGACATCGACCGCATGTCAATACCTACTTTTTCATTTTTTTAATTCTTTCGAATTAAAAAAAGAAAAGTAGGCTAAAAATCGTATTTTTGTAATCATGACGTCACTTCATTGCGTACGTTACGCTTTGTTCAAGCAAATCTATAAAATATACTACAAATAAAAGTAAAAAAAAACAATTCATCAATGAATCGTATCGCAACTACTTCAGAAAAAGCATAAAAGATGCAGAAAATCACAAAATAATATTTTACCTTTTAATAAAATTTGTAAACGAAGTATAATTGTTTTCATTTATTTTTCTGGTTTGGGCTCAAGTGATCGCCGGGCACGAGATCGAAATCCGCCAACTATGCTGGATGAGGATTTGTGGTTGTCTTACTTACTACTAATAGTATGTTGGCGAGTGTGGTTTGATCGTATGCGCCGTTACAGGCCAAACAATGGTCAAATAACAAACTCTTAGCAATTTAATTTCTGGTCGTCCCCTAATATCCTTATTTAAGAAGAATATAGAGTACGCGCGCGACTAGCTGGCGGACAAGGACCTTTGCAGACTGTGGTTTGAGTCCTAAGTTTTGTCATTTGTTGATTAGTTGAATTTTACGTGGCACTATTTTAATTGTTTTTAAATTTAATATTTATTTTTAATTAGAGCTTCAACGTGGCACTAGAGCTTCTACGTGGCACTAGAGAAAATGCAAGACAAAGCCACAGGCCAGTGCCTTTGATCTGGGAAAGGGGAATGGGACGTCTCCCCTTAATCCGCCTAGACAAAAACAAGGTATGTACTACATATTGAGATTTTTTTTTGCTAGACTCTTTATTATTCTGTTTCTAAAAATTTCTCTCCCCATGGTTTCTTGGGGAGATAAATCGGCCAAGCTGGTAGTCTTATAAACAGCGCAATTGGAAAGTAATGTCCAGGTTGGAACTGTTATCGCTAGAATGGTGAAATAAATACACCTAAATTGGCGAATTCGCATGTCGATCGCGTGCCCGGCGATCCCGTGTGCCATCACGATTTTTCTCCTTAAAAAGATATCGCTAAAGAAATTATAGATTCCGTTAAAAATTCACAGTTTTGAGTTGCCTTTAATTTTGCTAAAAATAATTAAGGATATTAATTGATACTTCTTTATTTTTACAATCCATTCCTGAAATATAATTCCGATTTTGTTAAACCAAATCATTCTAGAGTTATATTAAACTAAAAAAGAAAATAATTGCAGAAAAATAAGACAATATCACTAAATAGGCAAAATCCCTTTATTTTCGAATCATTGTCTCCATTGCTTTCACAAGATCACATTCAAACACAGAAGCATGCTTTCATTGACAAAATGGATCATGTAATTCCATAGCATCCTACAGTAAGATGCCTCTCAATTTCATCTAGAAAATGCGCAGTCAGTTACTTGTCTGAACTAACATATATCAACTTTAGATATTAAGGTAATTTAATCATTTCTAACCTTCAGTGAGGATCTTAAACACAGCCAATTATGCCTAGTAATTTAGAACCCTTGTCAAGTTAAGAGGTCGACATAATCTGACACCCAACAGAACTTCGAGCGACATAGTATGCTTACACCGCCGGGACGTTGGAGTCCACAGATTTAACAAGCATGTCTGCATGTCTATCTGGTATTGATTATGATAACAGATTAAGTTCTTTAAACATGCAGAATTCCCTGGGAAAACAGGAGAGCTAGGGGTGATTTAATACAGTTATTCAAGTTCATAAAACAGGGAGACATGGAGGGCTTAGGTTTTACCTTAAATAGCCGGACCAGAGGACATGATCAGAAATTGAATAAATCGAGCTTTAGAAAGGAGGTAAGAAAACATTATTTTTACAATAGAGTTGTCAATGAGTGGAATGCTTTACCAGATTATGTTGTGCATTCGAAGAGAGTAGAAGATTTAAGAAGAAACTTGACGGTCATTGGAAACTGGTAATGTATTAGATTTATTTTGGACCAACCTTGCTGGGCCTCTGGTCTGTTATTGGTCGACAATTTTTGTACTTGAATCCGAACCTTCTCGGTGAGAAGCCGGCCCATTATTGTTCTCGGCCCTGAGTGCTCCAACACACCAAGACATTAGATATTGGTCTTATAACGTCTTTTTATCAACATTTCAAAGTTTCATACTGGATCATATCTTTTATCTGTTAAGAGGATTCTAATTAACTTTAACATAGGTGGCGTCAGTCACTAGTGACATCTTTTGACTGATATATTTTTAAATGAAGAGGCATCTGTTTGTAGGAGGCTATGGTGATACCGATAGTAGACAAATATGAAGGGCACACATAGTAACACAGATGAAGCTGTCGTTTCTCGTCTAGAAATTAGCAGGACTGATGGGACAAAGATCCAGCTTTGCCACTTCCAAAACAACAAAAGCTGGTTAATTCCTAGTTTCGGTATACGGCGACTTTTTATTTCTCGCCAAACTTGTTGGCGAGAAAACATCGCGTAGCGACGCGTGATTAGACGATGCTACTCGGAAACCGCGAAGTCAAACAACTGTTGCCAGATTAGAATTATTTATCGCCTTTTTTTCGTCGCCAACGTTCCGAAAAAGTCGCCGTATACCGAAACTAGGATTTAACCCAAAAGCTGGCTACTGTGCAGGAAACGCAATAATTTTTTGCACTTTAAAAGTTTTACATTTCTAGTGTGTTTGTGAGTACAACATCGAAAGTAAAATTGGTGAACTAATAGTTATTATTTTTTTTGTATTGTGTTTATTTTTATCAATACAACAAAATACTATAAGTGATTAAAATTAAAAATGTTATTGAGAGAAATGATTTTTTTTAGAAAGTAATGCTAGACACGTAAATTATTACTTTAAATTTTGTATACAAACAAATAGTTTGTTTAGTAAGTAGTATTTAAAAAGAATTTAAAATACATATTCAAGTATGAAATATAGAAATATTTAAACTTCATCCTTATAAAGTACACTACTCTTTGGTGTAACGGTTCCATCATAAAATTGCAACAAGTAAACAAGCATATATATATATTTCAAAATACAACATGCGTAATTGTATTCGACGTTAAGAACTGTGCTTTAATTTTCACACATAACGTATGTATCACAAAGTTGTAATAAATTAAACAAAAAAATATGTATAAACAAAAAATATTCATTAAGTAAATCACAGAAGTCAAGACCATTTTAACAATATACATATGTATATTCACAAAACAAAAAAGATAGTAAACTTAAAATAAAAATTTCTTCACAATTTCAACAGAAATTAATTGCACATTTTTGCTAAATTAAATAAAGATTATTTAGCATTAAGAGCAATCGTCATAATAAATTAATATCTGAAGAAAAATTCAAACGATATCTCAATAAAATGGGCATTGAAAAATTTTGGCGAATACCATCTCCCATTAAACTTAAAATAATACTGTTTCATTTAAAAATAATAACACTTTTTTAAAGTAATTATGTATAATTATAATAATTTAATCAATAATAATCTCCACAAGAAGAAACTAGATTTTTTTCATTCCCTCTCAACTTTTCCTTTTGATTTTTCCGTACCATCTACAATAGGGTAACTTTCAGAGTAAAGTAAAGAAGAAGTATCTAGATTAATTCAATGATTAGCTAAAATTAACCTATTTTAGCAAATAGAGTTTAAAATAAGACAGGAAAAAGTAGTTTAGGTTTCTACACAAGCTAAATTCACAATTTAATCATACAATTTTTAGACTATTTTTAGTGAGAATTTTTCTAAATTTTTCTCAAAGAATAGCCCATGCCTACAATGTAATTTGAAGATGAGAATTTGGGATAAAAATTCAAAAGAAGAGGCAAATAAAATTATCTAATAAAACAATTGAAATAATTTTTAAAATACAGATTAAATATGTAAGAGGAAAATTTAGAATGAAAATATTAAAACAGTTTCAATCATTTTCATTGAAAATTCAAAATATTAAAACATTTCAAATTTTTTCGCACCAAACTTTTTATAATACGACTGGTATCAAGTATATGACTAGTTAATTCTCGTTTCTACAAATTTATGCCGTTCGCATAAGCCATTGCTCACATGATAAAATAATCACCAAATATCAGTCAATTCATTACACAAAAGTTAGTCGACTAAAATTATTTGCTATAAATAATCATTTACTTTTAAATATATATTTTTCTTTAAAACGTCAAATATTCAGTATAATTAGTTTAAATAAATATGCTCAAAATAAACTGAAACTATAGTGCTTTTAAAATATTTCAATTGATTTGCAATGTTTAAAAACCTTTGGCAGGTATTAAATATGGGTTGGCCCAGGATTCAAAAGTTTTTTCAATACAACAGATATTAATAAATAATATATTATACATATTGCTTAAAAAGCTAAATGGAAAAGTAATTACAAATGTTCACTAATTTGTGAAGTATTAAAGGCAACGAAAAATAAATTTGATTAACAAAATTAAATTTGTTATAAACCTATATAATTTTACAAAAACTTAACCACTAATATTTGTATTCTTTAAAAAATGTTGTACAAAGGCAAGAGTAATATTCTTATAAAAACAATACTTTAAAAAATAGTAACAAAAAAATTATATATTTTTGGCCAGTTATATAAAATGTATAAGAGTCATTCATTAATTCAATTAATAAAACTTTTAAAAATATAATAAGAAGCTAAAAATAGTTTTTCTAAATTGAAATAAATTTTTGGAACTTGAACACCCATAAATAACTTTGAAATGCTACAGAATAAAACAAATTTTTGGCATGCAAATTTTTAAAAGTAAATCACATTTTTTCATGGCACCTTTCTTTCTATATCAAATTATGTTTTCTGTATATCTTTTGTGTAGGAATGCAAGAGCATTGTAAAACTGCCTACCCTACGAAAAGTATCGGTACTTAATTATATCTCTGACTACTACACCTTGCTTTCTACAACTGGAATCGTTAATCTGAGAGTGCTTAGTCCATTTTCATGACAATTTTCCCGACGCGGACGCTTGGCAACTTCTTCATTGTCTCAGGCACAGAATCAAAGGACACAGTATGGTAAACATTGGGACTGAAAATAATAATAATAGGATGAAATTCACATAAGTCAACTGCAATGCCTTAAAGGTAATGGTAGAGCTTAGTAGAAGAACATGCTACGTGACATTTTTGAAAAAAGTTGAGATTTTTGTATCAACGAACCTGTTATTCTCTCCTTTTAAGCTAACAAGTTTCCCCTTTTCATAAAGTACTGTTTGTAACTGATCAAGTACAAACTGAAATTCTAATTTTCACCTATTTGTAACATAGCACGTTCTTCCACTATGCCCTTCAATTGTTCTATGGCCACTTTATAGTTTTGAGTTTGACTGTATGACCTACAATTAAACACTTTTCTATTTATTTTACTTTAGATGGATCGATAGATAAAAATTTATATCTTTTTTCATTAATGCATAATATTTTCGAATTATGAATCATTATAAAAGTGTTTTCATTTAGCATACAAAAGAAAATAGAGTAAAAACAATATCATCCAACTTTTAGATTATAGTAAAATAAAAAGAAACAGAAATTGCAATTTTTTTTGCAGCCCAAAAATAATATTTAGCTATGTATGGGAATAAAATAAAACAATTAAAATTTTAACTAAATTTAATAAATCAGCCATTAAAATGTAAAAAAATCACATTTTACATGACTGATCATGCATTGTTCTTGCATAATGCATTTTTTTATTTTTAACATGAAGTTTAAATATTTGGGAATAATATTAAACACTTTACCTAATAACTCCATCAGCAACTTTCTCCATTATATCCATTAAAATATCTAACTTAGTTAAGAAAAGATAATACAACCACAAACACTAGATGCAGAATGTGTTTTTTTAAATATTACTGAGTAAAATACTGAACAAATAATGAAGTTAAATAATTTAAAAAAAACCAAAAATCGGAACTGAAATATGATTCTATAAATTTTATCACAGTCAAACATGTAAAAAACAGTGACAAATACAGTCGAACCTCATTAACGCGAACTCGCTTAAGATGAACTGTGAAAGCATTTCTCTGGCCCATAAAGCTTTGAGCTAATGCTAAAGAAACACTCAACACGAAGTCGCTTTAGGCGAAATTCCGCTTAACCCGAACAAAAAAAGTTCAAGATTTTACTTTTTTTCCTTAGTAATTCAAAGTTTCGAATAACAAATGAAACAAAACATAAAACAAACGGCAACGAACATTCTAAAAATAAATTATCTTCTACTTCTGGTTCTGAAAAAATCACGAGATCTTCCATGATTCATCAATTTTAATCAAATGAATTATTCGGCAAGTGTGGGATAATCTATTACGTCATGAGAAGCATATGTGTTTAGCTATAGAGGTCAAAGGTAAAGAACATATGAAATTAGAAGTGGTTCGCATTTAAACTTATTGATATTCATTCAAAATAAATCGGAAGCCGCAGACTATTTCTTTAGAAACGAAACAAAAATTGTTTAATGATATTGATGACAAATGTTGATATTGATGACAAATGTTTAAAGCGGAAATTGCGTCTAAATATGGTGTAGCTAAAATCACCATTTCAATGATTTTAAAAATGCATTCTTAATTGTTGTTCCTCCAAACATTTTCCTAATTATTCTATAGTTTGTACTACTCAAAAAAGAACATTATTGATTGAGTTACTAATTGTATATATATTATTATTGTACTGCATTATAAAATTAGAATTTTTAGAAGTAATTTTTTTAAAAAATTATTCGTTGGTTCAATGTAAAAAAATTCTTGATGGTTAACGAAATGTTTGGGTGCTCCCTACAAGTTCTCGTTAACGGGGTTCGACTGTATTTGAATTTTGGACAGCAACTAATTTTTAGATTATGAAATATATTATTTGGTTTCATAAGACATTTTCAAAGTACTTATAATAATTTATATACAAAAAATATTACTTACCTTTGAAAAGAAGAGCCAACATACAATTCCCACTTTAGATGTTTACAGGACATCGATATATAAGCTCTCGAGAGAAAATGTTGGAATATTCACAAACATCATTTCCCAAGAGCTTTTATACAAATGCCTTACGCTTCTTCGGTTTACAAAGTTCATATTTCTCTATGTATCTTTCTTTTGATCTGTTGACATGATTGTGTAGTGGTCCTGGCTCCATTTATAGGTGGGGTAGGACATGGATTCACTCAGACCCTAATCCCTCCAAGGTCAATAAATTAGTACCAAGCTTGGTTCTTGCTTGAGAAGTTAACTGGGGGTTCATCGTCGAACTAGCCACTTGACATGGATAATCACCAATATTAGCACCTCAGACTGCAGAAGTGCAGATGGGCACCGCCTCAGGCAGACTTTAACTTAAGTCTTTAATTGAAGAGCTTAGCGGAAGAATTTGCTATGTGACAGTTTTGAAAAAAAAACAAGTTTTTATGTCAATGAACATGTTTTATTCTATCCTTTAAGGATAAAAAGTTTCCCTTTTTTCATAAACTTATTATAAGTTAATTAAATTTTTTGCCATTTGCAAGAACTGTTCGTAACGGATTTCCAACTTGAAGACTTTAAGAGGGACTGTCAGTCCCATAGAGCTAATGCATTAGTTTTGAAATCACAACTTTTGCAAAAGAATTGCTTTGCCATGTTATCCCATTTTCACCAGGTATGGGAATCATCATAACATCAATTTAAAACAAAATTGAAAAGAAAATAACACTTGGTTATTTAATTATTAATTGATAAAATTTTAAAATAGTGCCGCCATCTACTGTATATTTTTTGCATTTTAAAACTTTAAAAATATATAATTAAATAACTAGATAACATTTTCGTTTCAAATTTGTTTCATTTCGATGTTAAGTTGATTCCCATACCTGGGAAAAAAGGGCTAACATGGCAAAGCAATACTTATGCGTAAGTTGTGATTCTAAAACTAATGCATTAGCTCGATTGGACTGACAATCCCTCTAAAAGATCATTTTCACCTTTTTGTCACATTCTTCCACTAAGCTCTTCAATTATTATCTGCAATGTTAAAAATTATAAACAGCATACTTTTAATATAAAATAATAATATGATATAATAATAAGCCTCAAATTAAAAGTAACACTTTTAAGTGTAATTTCTCATATTTGTCAGAGCTAATGATAATTCTCTCAACATAAATTTGAAATTTTAAGAGTTTATCGTAGAAATCAAAACAAATATAACATTTTCACAAAATATGAAAATTGCCAGTTAAAGGATACGCAGATACTGTCCTTGTTGTGTTGATGACAAAGTCCATGCATGTTCA
The DNA here is from genome assembly GCA_019343175.1 of Oedothorax gibbosus. NCBI lineage: Eukaryota > Metazoa > Arthropoda > Arachnida > Araneae > Linyphiidae > Oedothorax > Oedothorax gibbosus. The sequence continues at coordinate 41,843,052 of CM033277.1, read as the reverse complement.
AATAAAAATCCAAGGCTGGCACATTTCATAAAGAGTAGGCGGGAATTTGGAGGATCAAGCTAGAAGAAAGGAAGACAATTATTAGATATTTTGTTACAAAAACATCAACTTATTTTATTTAAAAAACCGAACTTAATATATTCAAGTTGATATAATAATGCTCTTTCAAAAACTAAATGACTTAATTTAATTAACAAGCAATTACAAAGGGTCCCACTGTTAATTTGTTCAACACATATCATTTTTTAAAGTGTATTAATTTTGTAATTTTATTAAATTAAAAAATTTAAAGTATTAATAATGATGAAGTTTTTAGAAACCATTTATAAAACATTAAAATATTTTAAATATAATATATATATCAATAAATATTAATTGATATAAAATCTAATTTAAAATATCATTGTAAATTAATTTAATTCAATGAAAACAGGTTTCCACTCAGGCCAAAAAGCTAATCCACCTGGGTGTTATAAAGAATAATTATACATAAAACAAATATAAAACTAAAAATTGCAAAATTAAGGGAAAGAATTACTTTTTAGTTTAAATAGAAACAGTCGAACCCAGTTAAAGCGAACTCGAAGGGAACACCGAAACATTTCGTGTTATCCGAATTTCATGTTAACTGTCAGGATGTTTCATGTTAACTGTCTAAAAGTTATTCTAACTTTACAATGTAACACACTGTATAAAATTAGTAATTCAATTAATAAAGTTCATTTGAACTAATACATACCATTGAAAATTTATAAAAAAATTTAAGGAACAGCAATTGGATTAAAATTTACGAATCATGGGAGATCTTGTGACTTTCCCAGAAGTAGAAGACATTTATTTTTATGGTGTTCACTTTCTGTTTTTTTTTTTTAAATGTTTTGCTTCATATGTTCTTCGCAACTTTGTATCTCTAAGAAAAAAAAAGACTAAATCCGAATTTTTTGTTCGGGTTAAGCAGGATTTCCCATAGTGATTTCCCGTTAAGAGATTTTTTTAGCATTAGCTCAAAAGGCCAGGAAACTGCTTTCAGTTTATCTTAAGCAAAATTTTCGTGTTAAGCGAGTTCGCGTAACGAGGTTCGACAGCGACTGTACTAGCTCAAATATTTAACAATAATGGACCAATTAATTCTTTAGGAACTGTTTTCTCAACAACCACTTCTATTTTGGTTTAACATAATACTCATCAATAAACAAAACATGCCACAAAGAAAATTTATCATTCTTACTTTTTAACACGTATTAGAATCTCAATAATCTAAAATCATTTCCGAACACCACTTACCTGCAAGTTCTCTTTTGATGTAATCCACCTTCCCCCAACAGCTAAGGCGGATATGATCTCATGTTTCGAAGGCGGTGCCGGATACGAATAATTATCATTCGCCATTATCCTGCTAAAGTCGCCCTCAGAAAACAAAGTCACCCCATTGTCCACAATGAGGTCGACCCCGAGTCCCCCGGTCTCCTCCATACAGGCGCTCCACACGAGCTCATTGCCGCTGTTGCCATTCCTGAAACTGGAAGTGTGGAAAGGGGTAAGGTTGTTGCGTCGCCGTTGGTCGATGCAAAGGCTTATCTGATCGCCTAGCCCGTCAAGGTAGAGTTTTTCGTCCTCGGAGCTGACGGTGGTTATCACCTGGAGAGAGTAAAAGTAATCGACATCAGATCAAAGAAAGTATTAGTTACAGACTGCAACTTAAGGGGACATGAATTTGAAATGAAACTAATTTCCTCAATGTTAACCTATGGATAGAGCATTTCATTAGTAGCAGCCACAATTTTTATCTTTTGTTTTCAAACTTGCAGGTATGCTTAGGTACTAATAAGCTCCACGTTTGTGCTTTTTAAAATTGTCCCTAAATTAATTAGAATATTTTTTTTATAAGTTGACAAGCAAAACAATGCTTTATCAAGGATTTTGCTACACACAAACATAGGGTTTATCAATACCTAAGCATTTCAACAAGATCAGAAGCAATAGGTAAACAACTGTGGATACTAATTATGAAAAATATCCAATTTTCACCATAGGTTAAAATTGGAGGGAGGAGTTAGTTTTGTTTGTCCGAAATTCATGTCCTCTTAAGAGGAGCAGTTTGGTTTTGATTCAATTGCACTAAAGGTATGCAAGGGCTAATAGGGATTGTCCTTGTAATTTTAAATCATAGTAAGTGACACGGCCAACATCTGTGCAGGCATACAATGCAACCTTACAGTGATATCATAAGAGGAGTCAACACTTCAGACCATAGCACATTTAAGGGCAGGGTAGGGTTTATTTATGTGCTGAAATAAGGCACATTTTTTTTTTGGCAAAATGGTTAAAATATATTTATTTAAACCAATCGTACATTAAAGTCACTTTAATGTCACACTTTAAGTGTGACATTTGAAGAATATTGTGTCCAATTTTCACGAAAAAATATTAAAAAATACGGCGATGACAGCAATTTTTGTCAAGCGTCTCGGGAAAAAAGTTGAATTGCGTGCGGTGCCCATCATAACTTCAAAACTACTGCACCGATCCTTTTGCAATTTTGCACACTATTTCTGTACATAATTTACGAGGTAACGCTGGAAAAAAAATTCAAATTTGTTTATATTTTTCATTTTATAACAACAAATTAACCGATTTTTTCTGCTCAAAATCGCTTTTTTCCTTTTAAAGTGTTCCCAAAAATTGAAAAGTTAAAATTTTGAAAATCCACCCCAGGGTTACCTGGGGAAAGTAATTATGTAATGATATAACATAGATTTTTTGATTTCAGATGATCCAGCACGGATGGGCACCGCAATTCAACTTTTTCCGAGACGCTTGACAAAAATTGCCATCACAGTATTTTTGTAATATTTCTTCGTAAAAATTGGACATAATATTCTTCGAATGTCACACTTTAAAATACCATTGGTTTAAATAAATAGATTTTAACCGTATTATCAAAAAAAATCATAAAATGTGCCTTATTTCACACAAATTAACCCTACCCTGCCCTTAATGTACATTAACTCCAAGAATCCACTGAATAAGCATCTTAATTGAAAGAGGCCATGTTATACCATAACCTAGTGCAAAAAGATGACTGTCCAGTTCATTAACAACTACTAAGGTTTTTCAAACTAATGAGCATCAGCATAGATAATGCTCGTGCGAAATAAGGCATAAAATGTGCCTTATTTCACACAAATTAACCCTACCCTTAATGTACATTAACTCCAAGAATCCACTGAATAAGCATCTTAATTGAAAGAGGCCATGTTATACCATAACCTAGTGCAAGAAGATGACTGTTCAGTTCATTAACAACTACTAAGGTTTTTCAAACTAATGAGCATCAGCATAGATAATGCTCGTGCGAAATAAGGCATAAAATGTGCCTTATTTCACACAAATTAACCCTACCCTTAATGTACATTAACTCCAAGAATCCACTGAATAAGCATCTTAATTGAAAGAGGCTATGTTATATTATAACCTAGTGCAAGAAGATGACTGTCCAGTTCATTAACAACTATTAAGGTTTTTCAAAATAATGAGCATCAGCATAGATGGTGAGACCTATTGGCGAACTATAGCATCTACTAGATGTATTCAATCACAATTGTATTGATACACATCAATGACCGCAAGAAAGAGGTACAGCCTGATCTGGTTTTGATCCAGGCCCCTCTAGCATGCTAACCCAATACCAAACTATCGACGACAAAGTAATTACTCAGTCACAAAGACTAGTTTTGTGTATTATTTTAGTATTATTGCTGACCACCACATGACTATAGACTGTGGCAAACTGGTGTCATCTATGGTTTTCTGACTGTTCTAGACCATGTACTTTAGAACTAACAGACATCTTAACCCTCTGCGAGATACAGACGTTTAAACCCGTCACCTGGCTGTCAGGATTTCCAGCCAACACACATTTTTTTTTAATTTATAAATTTAATATGTTTATTAAATTTTAAAATTTAAAGCAAAATTTAAAGCATGGAGTAGACATTTATAACCATCTACTACAGAAATATGATCTTACAAAAATTTGAGAAATTAAATTTTCAGTTAAAAATTTTAATTTAAGTGAAAACCAAGTTTACACTTCTACCAATTTGCTTATCCCTCAGAGGGTTAATATAATTGACCAATATCAACAAAAAACTATACACAAATGCATGAAACTCCTCACCTTGGCTCCCCAGTGGTGAGCCAACTGTATGCACAGGCTCCCAAAAGCTGACGCCCCTTCCATGACCAGAACCGTGTCTCCATGGCTCAAACGTCCCAAGTAGTGGAGGGCTGTATATGACCTCACTGCATCCCCAATGCAGGCTGCAGCGTCCACATAACTCACGGTATCAGGCTTCTTGGCTGAAAAGCATAAATTGCCACTTGTAATTCAATTGTAAGTTTTTGTTGTACAAAATAGGTTTCTTGGTGGGAAATTTATTATTTATATTTTAAAAATGGCTTAACCATCTAACAGTTATCACCAAAAAATTGCACATTTTTGATAAAATTTAAAGCTTAAGCTATTTCTTACTTGTTAAACATAAGTAAAAAAAAAGCTTTGTAAACTTATTAACATAGAATAAGAATTATATGATTGTAACATTTCTTGCACACAAAAAAACTAAACACTTTGAATTCAAAGTTTTTTTCTGTGTTTTTTTTTTAATTGGGTATGTAGATAAAGTAAAAAACAGCCAAGTAAGAACTTAATTAAGACAATTTAATAGTCATATTTGTCGTTCAGAAGACTGCACAAGTTTGCAATTTTATTTTTGTAATGATTATATGGAAATTTAAAAATTTGTTATTTGCAAACATGTTTTCAATTTGAAAGATATATTGCCATTCATTTGATAATTTTCTAGTATACGTAATTTTTATTAGTCAAAACTCTTTATGAAGCCATTTTATACATTTGTGAAACCTCAAAGAACTGATAAACCTAAAAATATTAAATAATTTTTTAAGAGGTTTTAGAAATATGAGCACTTACTGACATCAAACTCATGTAAAACAACATATTCAGCACAACCAGAGAACCCATAATCAAGTGGAATTATACCTGAAAATAAAAAAAGAAAAGTGTAAATTAAATGGCCAGTCATATTAAATAACAATTTATAACATTTCTATGAAATAAAATATTTAGCTCTTTATGAAACCAATTTCAATTTATCGTATAGATTAGAGCCAAAGTGGCAAAAAAGGACCTGTTCTTAGGACATCACTACTAAATTACATGCTTACATCACTAAAAGAACTTGTTATAAATTACAAATTCTTACAAGCCACAGTTTAAACTTGTAAAAGTGTCTGATTTACAACAAGCACTTTTGATAGAGAGGAAATTTATCAAGATAACAAAAAAAAGTTTATACTTTGAAAGTGCAGATAAGTTATTCAATTATTTTTAAAGGTCCACAGCAATGTACCCACATTATGTAAAAACGTAATACTTTATGTTAAAGTTCTTTTATATATCTATGTAAAAAAAATACAATATGAAAGGCAGTTACAACTTTAATTTTAAAAATATATATATTTCACTACATTTCACAAAATTAATATTCCTGATTGCAAATGTTTCTTACGACATACTTACAATAATAATGAATGAAATATGACAGTCTAATATAATTTTTTTAATTCAACATTTATACAAAAAAAAACTTTCAAAAATAGTAGATACTATGTTTGAAAGTTTTTTTGAGGAATTAAAAAAATTAATTTAAAAATTGATCTCTACAGCTTTGACCTCTAAAGGCGAAGAGAAACTTACCAACTACTTCATCTCCTGGTTTGAGGGTAGTGACAGCATTGCCAACTTCTCTAATTATGCCAGCAATATCTTTTCCAACACTGTAGTGGGACGGGGAGGAGTCTCGGCTCACTAACTGCATTAACTGTAAAATAATGATGGATGATTGAAACTAACTAATATCTGGTTACTAGTATTTCAGACAAAAACTAAAGAGCTTGGCCTATTGCTGAACCCTCTGAGGGATAATCATAACTTAAATTTTTTACTAAAGACTAATTAAAAAAAAAATAATAAATTTTATATCTGCAACAGGCGATTATAAAACACTACTCTAAATACTTTAAATTCTAAAATTTATTAAAATTATAAAATTAATGTATTTTTAAAAATTATGTGTGTTGCTGGAAATCCTGACAATTAGGTGAAGAGATTATATGAAAAATCCTTTACAGGTATAAAACATTTCCAAGTTGGATTTTGCAGACCTACTCACTTAACTAAAAAAAACTCCTCAGCGCAACAGCCCATTTGTGGGCCAAGGCCTGCCGTGCCCATTCCAGCTTATGTGACCAAGGTCTCTGTGGTGCTAGGCATATGTCCCGGTACGGTGGACAGCCTCATGCGGAACCCCCAGTGTTTAGTTCCCAAGCATGCTTCATTTTATCGACCCATTTAAGAGATGAAAGGCTGAGTCAACCTTCCCCAATCCGGGACTGGATCCCCGGATGTGGCGTGGCAATGCGAAGCACTACCACTAAGCCACCTCACTTAACTAGCTATGACTAATAAGTTTGATTTTGTAGTTTATTAACAGTTTGTAACTGGTTGAGTTAAAGTTACATATTAATACTACAGTTATTTTATTTGTGTTTATTTGCATTAGTCAATTACAATTATTTAGCTTCGGCTTTTACATTCCTTTTTTGAAACAATTTTTAGGAAAAAGTATTATTGATCAATGTTAAAATTAAAAAGAATTGAAAGTCACATTTAAATTGACTAATTTAAATAATTCCAAGACAAACTGTATTTGAATCATCCTGATATTGAGACTTAAAACAGAATTTGGATTCAATTTAATTCTCGACATCTACATATTTTCATTTTAAATGAAACTGATTTAAATCAAAATACCAATACAAGTTAAAGAGGCATCAATACCTAAAGCACATCACATGCAAGAAATGAAATTATTGTTTAACAAAATTAGCAAAAGGAAAATATCTTTATTAAAAGATACATATAACTTGTTAAAAAAATAACAGATGAAAGTTACAAAGTACGAATTTAAGGCTATATACTTACTTTTATATCGACTTCTGATAGTGAGCATGCTTTTACTTCAATAAGGACAGAATAACGTGTTAAGGGTGGCAGGTCGGTCTAAAACAGATATTTAAGCTTCAGTTTAATCAACATTTTATGATCTAATAAAACATTTTAATGTAATTCTGCTATAAAATTAATTGATTAAAAAATAAATTAAAAACTTTACTTAATTTATTTTCCAATGATTTTTTTTTCTTTTCTTTTCCCTTAAGAAAATTAACTACAGTTATAAAGGTCAACAAGAATACTTGAAATATTTTCTTTTAATGTAACAAAATATTAGAGGACATTAAAAAACTCATATAATATTTATATATATATATATATATATATATATATATATATATATATATATATATATATATATATATATATATATATATATATATATATATAACTGTTTTAACAATTTATTTTAGACTTAAATAGAGAAATACTTTGGTTAACACTTTTCAAAACAATAAACAGTAGTAATTACTGAATAGAATGGACTAAACTAAAGAACATATTGGAAAATGTCAAAAGCATCTATTCCTCCATAGACCGACGCTAAGACATAATCGAACTATATTTATATGTTAGATTCCAATTTCAATTGAAATAATCAAAATCATCATCCTTTAACCACATATAATCAAAGATCCAAAAACAAAAGTATTTGAAAAACTTTTTGGATAAATATTAATCGTAAAACTTTGTGCGTCATTTTGAGGATCGTCAATGGAGGAGGATGGAGATGCGAAATATCGATCGATATCCGATGGGAGACCGAGCATCAAGATGGCAAGATAGAAGACACAATTAAATGTTACTCACGTTGCTTTCGATTATATATTTAGGAGTTAGTGTCCCTACCACCTCCTTATACACACTTCTCATCTTTTTTACAGACATAACGGAATTTTTTGAAGACTTTCACATGTCCGCAAAACCGAAACTTCACATCTCCACAAAACAAACAATAGCTTTACGACGCCCTTGGAGAAAGTCCTTGAAAACTGTGTTGCCAAATCTTTCTTAATTAGCAAAAAGGTTAGCATGGATCTAGCCACTATAGCTTGGATATTGATTTTTGATGATGTAGAGCTCTAACTTGAAATTCGCACTCTAACAGTAGCTTTAATTAAAAGGTAAACATTAATAATTATGATTTAGTTATTTATATTTGATAATTTTTCTCAAATTTTTCTTGCACTACTAATTATTTTTCGGATTATCTTACAGTTAGGTTTTGCGGCTATCTGGTTTTATAACCGTCACTACCGCAGGATTCCGTCGTCTTCTGAGTTATGTCTGTCAATGTCAAAAAACGATTATTTTAAAAGATTTTACCTAACCAAATGATGCTAAAATGGTAAATATTACTTCTCTTTTGAATACGAAACTGTGTAATATTGGTATGCTTGCTATTTAGTTAAAAGATTACCGATTCTGTAATTTGAAAGTATCTCTTATGGGAAGAAGTTTTACATTGCGTATATTTAGATCGGAATTGTCCTGACATTGTTTTATATGTATTTATAATTACATTTCACAAAGTTTTAAGCTGTACAAATAAATTAATTTACCATTCTTATAGGAGCTTATTTACTTTTTCCTTTATTCCAGGATGTGTGTGCATGTCCAACGTATCTTAAACAATTCTAGAAAATCATTAAAGCAATACTAAAAATTAAACAATATTTGAACTCAAAACTATCAAAATAGTGTTATGCTTCTAATGTCTATCTATCTCGGATACTTATTGAGATGTTTAAAAAGATAAATATATACTAAAAAACGACAATCATTTATTTCTGCCCTGGCTTTATGACCAAAGAAAATGGAATGGGCCCTATAGTTTATTTCTTTAACCTTGGTAATGAAATGCTAATTAAGTGATTGTCCATGCCCAGTTGTTAGTTCGATGATGGGTCCACAGTCTTGAACAGCACAAGCAAGCTTGGTACTAATTTATCAACCACAACTCAGGATTACCCCAATGACCAACTAAACTATGTACAAACCCAGTTCGACACAGTGGGAGTTGGGAATACTTACTGTCATGCATAAATATTGTACTAATCAATGTTATTTTATAATAGTGATGTAAAAAGCCCAGACATTTATAAGTTGAGACAAATACTAAGTTTTTATGAATTTCTGGGGGAAATTCTACAAAATATTGAATTTTTTAGTGAAACAAAAACTTATTGACAATAGAATCAAATGAAATCAAATGTTATTTATAAAAACCTTTATATACATTCTTTATTCTTGTCTAATGGAATAAGTTCTTTTACATTGCTTTTGACAGTAACACTTTTCTTTTAAAGTTAAAAATATTCCTTTAATAGGTACCCTTTTTTACCATTTTGCAAGAATGCTAATAGAATACACACAAACTATTGCAAATACTTGACTCGGACAACACCCAAAACAAAAGTAACTACACATAAAAACAGAATTAGCCCCCAATATCAGGTAGAAGTTGTCGCAAGAAGCATTACATAACAACTTAAATTTTAGAAACACAACTTTAAGTTTATATATATTATTTATTAGTTAATTGATTTTTTTCATTTAAAATAAAGCCTTAATATTTATTAAAATTGGTGCCAAAGTGAAACTAAAATGTTTGGGGCAAATGCAAACTTCGGTCTTGTAGTTTATGAACCTATTCATTAAAATCTTGAAGATATTATTTAAAATTGACTTCTTTTCGATGTTATGAATTTATTAATGAAATTGATTTGTTAAATAATGCTTGTCTTGATTTTGAATACTTTAACCTAATATATATTAGGGATGCATGCACCGAATACCAAATTTGGCCGAATATCGAATATTCGGCCTACCTAAACAAATTTGTATTTTTTGTGAGATCTAAGTAAGTTGTATTTATTATTCATCAATTGCAATTCAACATAAACGTATAAGTACACAATCACACTATAATTTTAATACAATATAGCTATGAAATTTTTAATTAAAGCAACAGACAATAAAGTAGTACTTGTTTGTTATTAAAACAAGCCTTTTAGAAAGTGTAACTTGGTAAGATCACAACACGAAAACAAACTTAAGTATGAAAACAAAAACAGAAGTAGGTGTATCCGATGTAGAATGAAAATTAGAAAAAAATAATAAAACCGTGGCTTACAATATTATTATACAATTACAATACTATTTATTTTTTTTATCTTTTTAGTGAAAAAAATTACAATTGTGATAGATATAGTATTATTGTTGATTTAATACAACTTGAGTAGAGCTTGATTTAACATCATAAATAACAAAAACTTAAGTATTTGAGTATCAAAAAAGAAAACCAAGTCCTGTTTGGGAATTTTTTGATGTTTTAGACGATAACATGAAGAAATTTGAAAAAAAATTTAATTTCACTATTCGGCTTACTATTCGTCCGAATAGTAAAGCTATTCTGCCAAAGTGGCCGAATATTCGGTGCTTCCCTAATTATATAAATTTATGTTCTTGCAGGCATCAGATGATACATCACTGTCAGCCTTGGAGGCTCTTATGACTGAATTTTACAGTCCTAATACAAGCAATGGAAGGAAAAGGCAGATTGGTAAACATTTTAATATAATTCATATGACATATTATGTAAACTATGGTAACAACACTGCTAACTACAAATTTTTACTGTATCTAAAAACGCAACTTATTGTGGTAAAACTTTTGCTTAAATGTTTTTGAAGACTAGTAGGTTATTTTTAATGCATTAAAAATATAATTTATGTTTTTTATTCGTTTTTTCCCTTCAGAATTATTATTGGAGGGGTTCAAAAGCCAACCAGAATGCTGGCGACACAGTCTCAATTTCCTTTCTAATACATCAAATGAGTTTGTTATGATGTACTGCCTGAATGTTATTGAGGTAATTATTACACTTCCCTACTAAAAATACTGATCTTATCTATCCTAATAAATTAATGTAACTGACATTACCTATTTAATATTTATTGAAGCCAACACAGCCAATAATCTGTCAGCACTATTTTTAATTCAGCAGCTATTTCTTGCTTATCTTATGCTTTTTGCTTTGTTCTCAAACATGGGACAGTACCAGACTGATCTGAAAACTCTTGCAATAAAACAATTTTCTGCTAAAATCGAAGCAAGTTGTAGGTTTTGAAGTTTTATCTGCGTAAAAGCTCATTGTGCAGTATTTTCTTTATTTACCAAACTGTCTGTTAATTATCAAAATTAAACGTAGTGAGTGATTCACATTAATTTTAAGTCGTAGCAATGGTTGAGAGGTAATTATTTATCAGAATTTTGTTGCTTGCTCTTATGATCCTGAATTAAATAAAATAGATCCTTTGTGAAAATCCATTATCAATAAGGATAGGTTATCGATAATGAAAGCAGTTTCTTTCACTGTGGAAGGCTTTTAGTTCCATTACTTACTTACTTATCCTCTTCGTGCCAAGTGGCACATAAGGCCCGCCATTTTCTAGGTATTGGGTTTCTGTAATCGAGGGTTTTTTTACGAGGAGGGGGGATTAGCCCCTCGCTCAACCTTCCTCATTTATCCGGGCTTGGGACCGGCATAGGGACGAGCGAACTCACTCCAACCTATGGCTGAGTTTTTATTTAGTCAACTCTCTTAAATTTCTAATCATTTAAGATCATAGTAATTAATTTACACGTTAAAACAAATTTTATTAAAATAATAATAAAATTTATTTCTTTCATTGGATTTAAGCTGACCGAATCTAACTCTTTGGTTGTTTTATTATGGTACCATTCAATAACTTTTGCAATATACAATTACTAAATTTTCTAACAATACAGTCACTTTTCAAATTATATGGACAACAGATTAAACTAATTTTCAAACTTTATGTATTGAATTAAATGACTATGCAAACTTTCAAATTATATATGCAACAGAACACTAATTTCAATTATGTAAATAATGGATTGGATCGTAGCAGTTAAAAATTTTAATGAGATTGATGGTGCTGCCTTTTTTTAACAAGTGCTGTTATATCAGGTTTAATATTCAAAATCTGCAGTTTCAATTCCGGTTCTACGCTTTCCAGACGGTTTCTGTACTTATTTTTAAGATAAATAAGAGCTGAAAATTTTCTTTCACATAAATAAGCAGTTTGAAATGGCATCAGGATTTTAAGAGCTCTCGTGGACAATTCTCGAAAACTTCCCTGTAAATGACCCCAAAAGTTTGAAAGGGACTTATTCTGGTAAACCAATTTCAAAGCTGTGTCTGTCGAAATTTCAATGAGCTGTTCTTCTATGGATGTAAGACCATTCTGCTCACGCACATCTACTAGAAGTAGAAGTATAGGTTGTTTGTAGAGAAAAATGAAAAGAAGGGACATTAAATGAGGGACCTTCACGGACCCCTTAGAAAGGCGCTGTGGACCCCCGGGGGTCTAGAGCTAACCACTGGTCTAGAGCTCTCTTAGTTTAAGCTTTGGAGTGCTTTTAGTATGACAGACAATCTGACAGTGACTAATATTCAAGAAGAAAAAAATTGGGAATTAGCATGCTTCTCCAAAAAATGTTGAAAACAAAAATCACATTTCTTTCTTTGTGACCCCATCACAGTACTTTCATTTCCTTATGTTTAGTGAAATTGATTGTATTTGAGAGTATAAAGTTTAATTGCAATAGTTTTTAAAATACTGATATTATAGTTTAAAAAAAGTGCAGTGAAATATAAAATATGCATATTAATGTGTGACTTCAATACAGTTATTGCACTACTAATTGGATTTTCATTCGTTTCACTTCAGAGTCTATATTTTTATCCGATTTATTATCAAAATAAGTCCTTTTTTGCATTTATCACCTTTAAAAACAACAATCCACTATTACAGCGATATTTATTCTGACAAGAGTATGTTAATTCCAGCATGTCATCAGTAAGGTCTGGGTCAGAATGCCTGGTCCCGATAAAGCCGAACTTCGCACCACCCTGCATCGACTGATGGTCAGCCACCACAAAAATGTTCCGAACTACATCTGTAACAAACTTGGAAAGCTCATTGTGGACATAGGACGTCTGGATTGGCCTCATTTTTATCCTGATTTTTTCTTAAATATACACCAGGTTTGATGGTTTTTTTATATGTAAATATGTAGGGAATATTTGAAATGTTTAGTCGTAAGTAGTTTCTGTATTGTTTTAAAAATAATTGTTTGACCCTTGTGCTTATCCATTAAATTAAGAATAAATAACATTAAGGAAGAGGAGGACTTGAAATTTTCATAGTTTCAGAGATGGATGGAGGAGATATTTTATTCATACATATGTATTGTTGTTTATTTTTACAAATTAAAATGCCTTATATTTTACACATGGAATTTATGCTCCACAATATAATTATAAAATTAAGAAAATAAAGTATTAGAGAGATAGTTTTTTAATAGTCTGTAAAAGTTCTCTGTATTACAATTTCCATTTATGATCCACGAATATTTAATTGTAACTTTAATTTTATTTGGAACCAATGGAAAGATTTCACATTGACACTGAAAGTTAAGATTTTTAAAAAAGGCTGCAAGTGGAATGGGTTTAGGATTTAAATGCCTGTTTAGGGAAAGTGGGCAGAATGTTTGCTCATTCCGACTTGCCAACTGTGGCTCTAGTGTGATGTTAATTTAACCAACCTCCCGATTTCCCAAATTTAACTTGGTCATTTTACGGATTCCGTCCGCCAAGAGAGTTTAATACTTCTCCCTTAGAAAATCCGGCAATTGGTACACGGGACACATAACTTCAGAAAGTAGTAATCCGTTATTTGCGGGTTATTCCGAAGAATTGGCAGTTTTATTGGCAAATTTAAGCTGAGCATAGAGCATCACAGTATATTGTGTACTATGATAGAGCTTTGAACTCTGTAGGACTGGCAGTTTATGTTTAATTTTTAGGAAATACTTGGTTGTAAATTGTAACCTCGAGTTTAATGTCTTAATCAGTAGAATTATTACATTAAAAAAATGATGCTATTAATATATTATTGTTAAGAGATATAAAATATGTTACAGTTGGCCCAAGCCAGTGACACTGCTCCCCTGGGACTGATGCTGATCCAGACTGCATTTGAGGAATTCACCAGCCCCAGGGAAGACCTGGCTGTCACCAGGAAGGAAGAACTTCACAGGCTGGTGCTGGAGCAGGTGCCACTTGTGCTCAATATCCTGGCTGGTGTGTAGATGCAGGATTGTCAATCTTGCTGGAAATGGGTTTTGTTATTAGTTTTAGGAGTTACGGGGTGGAGATTTATTGACAGTAGAGAGAAATTCTGAATCTTAATTTTAATTCCTGTTTTATTTTTCCTGAATGAAAATATGTTGTATTTTTATATTTTAAATGCAATTTGATCGCATTCTTGTTATGGGTGGATATATTTTTTTGACTTGTGTGCATAAGAAATGAAAAATATCATTAAATAAGTTAAGTAGTTGTCGTGAAAGTCATCCATTTAAGCAATAATAAATATTTAACTCCTTTTTTTTTTAAATGAAGCTTTGTTTAATTCATAATATAATTATATCATTCAAAAATGTATCTCGCTAATTTTTGTAAACATTTAAATTTCCTACTGAATACCAATTTTATTGTGTATATATACAATTTTTGTCAGATCCATTTTTACCCTTTTAAAAATATTTTTTTTTATTTCAAAAGTTTTGTTTTGTTCAATTCTAAACCATTAACTTTCAGGCCAGTTGGATTCTGTGTTGGAAAAGCACAGTCATCTGGTAACAGCCACCCCTCCTCCCTCCCCCACTCACTACCAGAACAATGGACAGCAAGCACTTTTCAGCACATCCCCTTTACATTCTAGTAAGTAGAACCAAAACAAGTTGCTTTGTAACAGGACCTGTCACTTAAGCCGTTTTCACACATTATTTGTGCTCACTAGGGAACACACTATTTATATACCTTAGAAATTCGCCAAACAGGACCTTTAACAAGTTCTAATTTAAAACTTTTGAACGCCAAAACTAGAAGAAGTTGTTAAGAGTAAATGTGGTTTTTTTTTTGCTGCAAAAATGGAAGCGAAACTATTATCATATCTTTAACTTTACATAATTTTAAAAATTAAAGGACACGATTTTCATGCGAAATATGAACATTCTCTATTGTTTTCCTAATAAACAACTTTTAGTCGCCATAATTTCCCATTTTCATTAACTTTCTTTTGAAAAAAATTCAATTAATAATATTTATCGTTTGTTAAATTCAGGGTTTCCGCGCATATTTGAATTTTGACATTAAGTAAATTTTGTCATGAATTTGAACCAAAAACGACCAAAAGTCATTGAAAAAATAGTAGATTTGTATGAATTTTTAAACATTTCATGTAAAATTACGTAACATGTCGCCACAAACACCACAGATCGGTTAAGTTTGTATTTATTTGAGCCGTAAGCAGGGTTTGATTTAAGCAGAATCGCATCGCAATTTGTGATGCAAATTCACTTAAACAGCAAAAGAAATATTCAACCGATTCGCTACAACTGCACAAATTGAATCAATTGGCTCAATTCGCTCAAATTGAAATATTTCTTATTTTTGGGCCGATTCCTAGGGTCACGAAAATTTTTAATTTCAGTCATGAATTTGGGACATTTCATTTTGGCAGAAACCCTGTAAATTAATTTGCAGTTCGAGAATAACTAATTAGTAAAATTGATGTTTTAAAAATAAAAACAACTTTTCATATTTTTTTATGCACTCTCTATATGCATCTTTCTTCATACATAAATAATGAACCATCAAAAGAAATCTAATGTGATGTGACATCAATCCAAATTCAATAATATCACATAAATAAATATTTTTTTCAAGAGTTTTATTTTAAATAAAGTTTCTCGTACGTTTGACGAAATGGCAACAGTGAAATATTGAATAAAAATGGAATTTGCATGTTATTTCAATGTAGATTAAATTTTTAGTTATTTAAATTTTAAATAAACTTCTAATTTAAATTTTTATTGAAATTTGGAATGTAGCCTAGCCTGATTTTTTGCTTTAAAATGATGTATTCCACTTATTTGTGTGACTTGCGGTTCGTTTTGTGAAAGTGGGTGACGAACTGAATGATTATAAAACCTTCCACTTTTTACATTATAAACGTAGTGTGGAAGCTAAAATATATATCGCCATGTTAACAAGTAATCATATTCAACCTAGTTTCCTTTTTTTTTTATTCAAAAGAATTGTTTAAAAAATAATGAAAATGTAGGTACTGACGACATGCTGAAGATTTCTTACCCCCTTCCATATTATCTATCTGTCAAATATTCAAAAATATTTTTTTGTTAGAAAGGCATGACATCAGACATATTTGTTGTCCATCTGTCTGTACATCGGCACATCAGTTGACAACCCATTTAATTAGCATTGAAAACTTAATTTTAAGTCATAATAGGTTGATTTACTCACTGTATCTCCTTAAAGTATCGATATTTTCAATATCATACATTAAGTACCTTTCTAACAATATTGTTAGTTGCCCTATCTGTTATTTAGTCATATTTCAGCACCCATAGCCTAGCCACAGGTAAAAACATGTCGCATAGATATACATGAAGATGTTTGTCTTTCTCTTGGTTATTTTTATGAGTGTAATCTCAAATCAAAAACCCTCACAGGCAACCTCATCAGTGGCATGTTCAAATCCACCACCAAGAACCCCTTCCAGTGCCTCCCTCCACTGGACGATGAATCTCACCAACTGAGCGTGCTATCTCTCAAGTGCCTGGCCCAGCTGCTCGGTTGGATCCCCCTCTCCTCGTACATCACATCCTCTCTCCTGACCACGGTTTTTCATTTTGCCAGTTTTGGATGCCACCCAGAACCTGTAAGCATTGATGTATGTCTTAAGCACCTCCTCTGGACTCTTCTTCTTCTTGGCTGGCTTCTATTAACACACTTTTCCGGTTTTTCCTGGTGCTGTCGATGCGCTGTTGACTGACCAACCTCAAGATGGGATCACATGATCCTCAAAACAACGTTAAAGGCTCTTTAGTTCGACAATCTTTTTAAAACTATTAGCTTTAAATATTTTTTCGGTCTTTAGAAATTTGTCTTGGAGAGCTTAAATAACACAACAATATTTGTCTGGTATTATGTTCTTTCATATACATTTCCTTATGCGGCACAAATTAATATTCAAATTGCTATAGAAAGCTATAAAAACCTGTAATTTTGTCTAGAAGTTTTGTATGAGAATCTTTACACATATTTTTGACCTGCATTAATGATCAGAAGTAGCTGTTATATATTGAAAAAGTAACCGCTTTAATTGTAATTAAGTAATAGGTGAAAATAACACTGTGTTCCTAATTTTCTGTCGCTCATGGATGAACATGACCCCACTACCCCATTATGCCCTACTAATAATACAGTCTTGCCCCACCAAGTTTTTAAGGCAGATTCAAAATACTCTTGGGAAAACAATACTATTCATCATTGTAAATAAAGTTAGGTGAATTGATTGTTTCTTACCTGTAAAGGTTTACAACAGACAAATCTACTTTCTACAGAAATTTACTTAAGTTGAGACAAACGTAACACCATAAATTGAAATTTTTGAAAATAGCTGATATTTACAGGGTACTTAGTTTATAATATTGTCTAAATGTTATGCCCTTATTTGTCAGGTTTTCATTAGTTATTGGGTGAGCAGCTCAAGTACCCTGCAAAATCATCTTGCCCCATCCCCTAACCTTTTAATGTTTACAAACAAAAAATGAGGTTGGTCAGTGCAGCTGTTGATGGCACGTAACAGTTTCATATATTTTGGACATTATGACTATGAAAAGATTTGATAAAACAACGGGTATGTAGTTTTGCATCGTTTTTATAAAGCTAAAAATAATATAATTTTGTTTTAATGTGTATGCTGGTAGTTAGCATTTTGTCTTGTATCTTACAAAATAAATATGAACATAATTTTTTTTAAAAATTCGTCACATATCTATAGTGTCCTCTATTTAACCTAACTTGCATTTTTTAAGATTTCTTAATTTTAAAATAATTAATAATTTAGAGTTCAAAATTTGTCATCATATTTTAACTGTTACTTGAATATTGTTTGTTTTCGTATTGGACTACTGCCAATTTTTTTCCTGACCATTTACAACTCAACCTCAAATAATTTGTTCTCGAAATAAAATTTTTAACCTTAAAAATAAATTCACTCAAAAACCGTTTTAATACATAACTTGAAAAAAAAATTTAATAAAAATTTATATTTTCCAATGGAGATATTATTTAGAAAAGAAACCTTTCGAAACAATTCATGACAATAAATTTAAAAGTCCTTCCTAAGTGCCTTCAGTACATAAGGATTGTGAGAAAATAGCTCAACAGTAAGCAAAATTAATAGGATATAAATACAAAATATGTCACTTCTTGGTGCCTCAGGTACGAGTATTACATATTTCTTATTTACATTTAATAAAAAAATTTAAATTATAACACCATGGTGAAGGCCTTTCTAACAGAATAAGTTTTTACTTGGAATTTTTATGTAGGGACTAGATATATTAAGATGCTGAATGCATGCATCATTGAAAAGAACTTGAAGTTATGTTGAAAACTTTAAATTTTACTCCTAGAATGTATTTTTTTCTTCCAAAATGACATAATTAACAAATTTCACAAAATGCTTATAGAGCAAATTTTCAAGTAACCTATAGAGGTATATTTATTTTTGTATAAGTAGTGCAAAGGTATTAAGTAGTTTATTTCTTCTACAATGACTTCTTATACTTAAATTATTTCCCTGTTATTTATGAAATATGTTACTTTTGCGTTACAGTAATTTTTTTTTTGGGGGGGGGATCATCAGCTTTTGTATTTTATTATCGAAATTTTTGATTTTCTCCGTGGCAACTGCTTTATTTCCCAAAGGTACCACAAAATCTGCAGAAACACTCTTATAACACAACTCCAATATTTTCTCTCCCACATACAGGTAATGAATCTAGGCATGCAGAGCAGCGTGCAGAGCTTGCGCAAGAACACCGACCTTGGCATCCAAGCAATGAGCTGCGTCAATGAGATCATGTCCAAGCACTGTATTCCTGCAGACCACGAGGGATTTCTGCTTCAAGTGTTCCATGATACTTTTCACCTCCTGCAGAATCTGACTAAGGAGAGTGTCTCAACGGGAAAGAATACGCTGGCAGATATTGATGATGTGTGAGTATGCATATTATGCGGATTCTGTAAGCAATAAATGAAACCTTTAGTTGTAGATGGATTTAGCAGCCCCAGAAAACCCTGCAAATTTCCTTTTTATAATTGCGTGAAAAAAATCCGATTTTTACACTATAATTTTAATATCAGACGCGTGCGAAAAGTTATACTTTTAAGAAACCAATGATAAAAAGTTACTTTTTTTCACCCAAAAGCAGTGAAAAAAAAGTACTTTTTTTCACTATTTTCAAAAGATGCCAACATTTCAAGTAAAATTTCCATTTCATAATATTCATAAAATCCAGAAAATTATTGATCTGCTTTATTTATAAATATTATGCGCGTGAAAGTTATTATTTTTTTATTTTTGAATCAGTATCCATGTTCAAATGTTTGACTTTAAACTAAAAAATAAGTTTGGATTTTGAAGTTCCATAGATTTATCGATGCCGATCTTCTTTACGTAAAAAAATTAGAACGTGAATTATTTTTGAACCAATGAGATTTGATTTTTTTCACGCAATTATACAAAATAGTGTATGAAACACGTGTGAAAAGTAAACTTTTTAAAACACGTGTCATTATTTCACTCACTCGTGAAATAAAATCCACTAGTTTTAAAAAGTGTTACTTTTCACACTTGTTGCATAAATAACTATTGCGTCAATAAAAAAGCCCTAAAAATTCAATTTTTGAGTTTGGTTGTTGTACCTGCCCACGGAGCACTTGCATTGTATAATAATTTGTTTAATCCAAATTTTGGGGTTCCAAAAAAGTGGGCTAATTATTACTTTTTTAAAAAAATTTTGTTAAAAATAATGCAGAATAGATAGCATTGTTCTAAAGAGTTATTCCTTACTAAAAATATGTATCTTAGTTTAGTCTTCGTTTTTTTTAAGGACTTTACAAAAATTATGTAAAATATCATATTTTGGTCACGTTTAATCACCATTTTGGATTTTTTTTTTTTTCAGAGACTTAAAAAGTAACCAAATTATGTAAAATCTCATTTTTGGTAAAATTTAATCACCATTTTTTTTTTTTTTTTCAGTTATGTAGAAAAATTTACCGACTTCTTAACCTTATTTGTTACCTATCACCTCAAGAGGTTTGAAAGTAATCCTCAATTCCCTATTCTGGAATTCTTAGCATTGCTTTTCAAATATACATTTCAACAGGTTAGTTAAACTTATTATATTTTGATTTTCATTGTTTCGTGTACCTCCAATAAATAATCTTATGTTATGTTTTATTTCAGCCTAGTCATGACGGGTTCTATTCCTGTTTGGATGTGTGGAATATATTTCTAGATTACCTTATTTATAAATTAGGAAATGGAGATACAAATTATGACCAAACACTGAATAAGTAAGATTTATCTTTATTTTTCCTATGTATTGCATTTTTATACATTTTGTAATTGTTTATATTTTAAAGAATTTTCTTTTGATTCAATTATCCCCTAAAGGCAGAAATGGCTACGCTATTGACTATGTAGCCTGACGATGATTTTAAATTTTCATTACCATGTTTCTGTTTTAACTTTTAAGATAATAATTTTTTTGTAATAAACCACAACAAAAATATAACCATAAAACGGCTTCTAATTTCTTTAATAAGTTATTTGTATTTATTTAAAGGTATTTTTTTACAGATACAAAGATGCTTTATTGGCATTAGTGCAAGAAATATTTAGAAAACTACAGTTTCGTTTTAACCAATCCAGTTTGGAAGAACTTGATGATGAAGCATTGGATGATGATGTAAGTAGTATCCATAATGCCACGGAACCCCAAGTCCAATTTTAAGAAAAACTATAACTTTAGTTATTTCTCAGATAACCTTGATAAAATCTTATAAAATTATGTTAATTGTTGATGCTTAGCTGCAATTATGGTCAAATGGTAGTGTGTAAATCCTTAGTTATCTAGCTTGTAGGATTTACTGCTAAGCCAGCTTGTACTTTTCCCCCATAAAACTATTTAACAGTTGCTGTGTTAAGATGTCATCTTAATTAAATTCAATTGAGACACACTTTAATCCATTGTTTTTTTAATAGACTTGTGGTTGTACTGCTTGATGTGTTATGTGTCATCCTATGCAAAGTCCCAAATATTTTTTAAAAAATAACTTGGTATCTTCATTTTACTTTTTGCAGGAATATTTTTGGAAATTATTAAGCATTTGTTCTTTTACTGGGAACAACTTTCAGTTGTTATAATATGAACGGCAAAAAAAGGATGGCAGTAGCCCAAATATCCACTCTAGTGCAATATTAAGGCTGCTTATCACTCCCATACCCGTCATCCTTCGATCAGGCTTGCTAATGGTAAGTCTATGGGGAAGAAATGGTTTTTATTCCAATAAAAGAAATGAAATTATAGGAATATTTTGATGCGGTTTTTTTTTAATTCATAAAACTCCAATAAAATTGTGCTTTTAGAGGTTATTTTTTTAAAAACGTTATTTACTTTTTTCTGAAAATAAAATTTCTATTTAAAAAAAAAGTAACTAACGTTTTTTTAAAAAAAAACCTCTAATAGCACAATTTTATTGGAGTTTTATGAATTTAAAAAAAAAAAACTGCATCAAAATATTCCTATAATTTCATTGCTTTTATTAGAATAAAAACAATTTTTTCCCCATAGACTTACCATTAGCAAGCCCGATCGAAGGATGACGGGGTATGGGGGTGATAAGCAGCCTTAAATCATCGTCACTTTAATAGACACCTAAATTTTTTTGTATGTTTGGTTTCTTATTTCATTGCTTCAAATTAATTGTGTGTAATAAGTAATAACATATTATGTATGCTTGTTTGTTATTATTTCAGTCTTTCACCGAGTGGCAGTCCTTTTTGTGCCAATGCTTAGAAATTGCCTCGAAAGTATCTGAGCTAATGCCTGATGAAATTTTTCATTTAGTTGTGAGTACATTTTGACTATTAACGAATTAACATGTTGCTATTGTTGTTCTTAACTTAAAACAAATAAGTATGTGTTAAATTATTTTTACTTAAACTTTTAATAATATGGTATATAATATTTTGTGCTTTTAGAATTTTGGGATGTGTGTGGTTTATATTTTTGCCAAAAGTTTATATTATTGATTACTATTTTAACTAATTAAAGAAATTAAAACTTTTGTTCCAATATGATAAAAAAATGAATGCTTTTTAACTTTTAGACATTTATGTATAAATATTTTGCAATAATTTTTTAGTTATAAAATAAGTGTGGACTTAGTGTATTTTTTCTGTTTGACTTAAAAATTATTAAAATAATGCAGAAACTTGATTAAAATAAACAAGTAGGTTTGTAACAGAATCTGTCACTTAACTCGCTTCCACATATTTGTGTTTAACAGGAAAAAACGCGCCAAACACAACATTAATTCTATATTTAACATTTACAAGCTAAATTTGGCTAGTTTCATTTATTTTATTTCGAAAATTCAATAATTGTTACTTATCGTTTGCAAAAATTAATTTATATTTTAAAGAATAAATATGTCATATTCCTCGCTTTTAAATAGAATGAAAACATTTCATATCACCATACAAGGATTCCGTAGTGAAATATATTTGACGTCATTTCAAACTGATCGATGTTGCAAAAATAATTTTATTTTAATTTATTGTCTAAAAGAATTAAAGTTTCTCGAGCGATTGTTGCGAATGGCAAATGTGATTTAATTCTAATAAAAACAAGGCCTTTAGCTATTTGTAATTCAAACTTTTAAACGCCAAAATTAACTATTTTCATTAATCTTCTTTCTCAGATTTAATAATTAGACTTTATCGTTTGCTAAATTTGTTTGAAGTTCGAAGAATAATGATGTAATCTTTTTTAATAAATATTTTTGTCGCCACAATTTCCCATTTACATTTCTTTCGAAAATTCACTTATTTATAATTTGTTAAATTAATTTACAGTTCAAAAATTTTATAATTTGTACAATTGATGCTTTAAAAATAAAAGCGAAACTTAGCATATTTTTTTTTATGTTAAGTTAGAATTCTCTATGCATCTTTCTACATACATATATATAGAACCATTAAAAGAACTCTATTGTGATAATACAACAATCCAAACCGAATTATATCACATAAATAAATATTTTTTCAAAAGTGTATTTTTATTTTAACAAAAGTTTGTCGTACGTTTAACGAAATGGCAACAGTGAAAATATTGAATAAAAATGGAATTTGCATGTTATTTCAATGTAGATTAAATTTTTAGTTATTTAAATTTTAAATAAGCTTCTAGTTTAAATTTTTTAATGAAATTTGGAATTTAGCCTAATCTGATTTTTTGCTTTAAAATGACGTATCCCACTTGTCTGTGGGACTTGTGGTTCTTTCTGTGAAAGTGGGTGACAGACGGACTGAACGATTATAAAACCTTCCACTTTTTACGTTATAAACGTAGTGTGGAAGCTAAAAGGGGTAATTAATGCAGTTTAATAAAAGTATTATTTTAGTAAGTAAATCTGAAAACTTTTAACTTCCTGACCAATAAGACTTAACTCCTACCAACTGCTAGTAGCAAATAATTTGGTAACACCTATTTTTATCTTTCAGTATTCTATATTTGAAGAAAACCTGAGGATATACTTTGATCTAGAGCAATTTGTAAAACCTCCATTAAACAGCAGCCCTCCAGAACTGAATGTTGTTGGCGAAAACGAATGTCGACGACTACATTGTAGCCTCAGGGACCTTTCTTCAATGCTTCAGGCATTGGGTCGGTTGGTTGTTTACATGACCGGGGACCATTTCAATAGTAGAAAATTGGATGCTCAAAAAACGTTAGAAAAGTAAGTAAGAGTGGTTAGAATTTATGGTAATTTTTCGTCTTTTTTATGATAATTGCATTGATCCCCTGTCTCAGCTTGTATAATTTACAGTTTTCCTTCTTTAATATTAATGATTAGTTATTACTTTACATGGTTGGGATAAATTAAAACAAATTGGTTTTAGTAGGCTACAGTTATGAAGCTTAAATTGTGATTTTTTAGTAATAAAATTAAGTTCATGGTTTTCCTAAGCTTATAGAAATGAATAACAGGTTTTAAGTTTAAATTACTTTGATAATAACTTTTGATAATTTGCTGAAATAATAAGTGTAATTCTTTGTTTCTAGGCTGTGCCAAGCTGCTTCGTATAGTAATCGAAACAAGTTTTATGAGATAAAAACTGCTGCCCCATTAGTATTACAAATGGACTTCGTAGAAGTGTAAGTATTACTATAACAACACTGTTTATTATTAATTACGAACTATATATTACATTTTTCAATATTGCAACCTTTTTAATGATTTGCAGACATGCTCAAATTCTTGCTACTCTGAAGGCCTTTTGCTATTGGATAACTCAGTACATCAAAGAACAAAGACAAGTGAATTCTGAGTCGTCTGTTGAAAAAATTATTGCTGATATTGCCATTACAAACATTAAAATAAAAGTATGATTTTTTTTTTGTTACCATTTCAAATCTTAACATACTTATTAATGTTTATTTGCATTTTAATATATTCTAGTTTTTTAACTATTTTTTGAAACCTAAGCAACCTAACCTCTAGTATTTAAAATTTGTTTTCTTTGGTCTGAAAAAATTCCTAAAACTATTATATCTTTTATGCTAGAACGTACTTGCATGTTTTTTCTAACAACCTTAAGTAAGACCATGTTATTTATTTTAACAACCTAATACAAAAATTTTGCAGGGTTAGTTTAAATTTAAATAAAGTTTTTAATTAAGGTAAATATTTTTTTTTCAAGCAACCCCTTTACATGTCTGCTTGAAAAACTTTCAAATTTAAACACTTCCTGATTAGAAAACTTAAAATTCCAATTTTCTGTTTCTATAGGTTCCAGAGAAGGTGACACACAGTGCTGCCCATCTTCTTAATTCCTTAACTGCAACTGTGAGACCAGCATACCTCTTTCAATTTATTCCTGTACAGCAGCTGTTGGATTTGATAGGAAAGCTAGAACTGAGATTTCTACCCATTGAAGTAAGGGGAAAGTTTAGAGTTTATTTGCCCGGTGTGATTTAGCCTTTGTCGAGGGCTCAGAATACAAGTGAACCATGTCCATAAAAAGCGTCTTTGTTTTACAGAGGCTTAAAATTTAAGCTTTATAACGAAATAACCACCAGCAGATATTATCTAACTAGGAATTTTTTCCTTATTGCACTGAAATTCTACATAGTTAGGACAAGCAATTGTGCTGCTAACTCTAAAATGACAAAAACTGAACTTGCTTTACCTGTATTCTTAACACTCCTTATATGCAGGGTTCGTACGCCTCTTGAAAAACTCCTGAATTTCATTTTTATTTTTTAAGGGCCCTTATAACTCCTGAAATTTGTATTATCTCCTGATATCCCCCCCTCCTGAAAAAATTGCCGACATGAATCATTTTTCTCCTTTCTCAGTCGGTTTTATCAGGATGTCTACCAGTCGAAAAAGTCTTGAAATTCGAACAAAGGTCACGTAAATTAAAAAAATTACCAAAAAAGGGGTTTGGCATTTACACCGAAGCCTCAAATTTTCCACACTATTTTCACCCCTTGTTTCCTTCATTCTCGATCTAAGTCACTAGACCAATACAATAATAAACAAACATATTCAAATTTATTTTGCAATACCTCCTGAATTTACATTGCTGCACTCCTGAAATACTCCTTAGAAACTCCTGAATTTCACTATCATAGATAGAGTACGAACCCTGTATGTCTTGGGAGTGACCATTTTTTTTTTCATGCTCATTTATTAATTTACATAAATTATCTAATGTTATCAAAATTTTGGAGTATTATGAAACCATTAAATACTACTAAAAGTTATTTTAGAACATAAATCTTTTTAAAAAAAGCCATTTACAAATCTATCAGTTGCTTTGAAATTGTATTCAAACTGACATTTATTATTTACCAATAACAAGAGGTTTTATTATCTTATTGTTTTCTAACTATTATGCCTGTTTCTTTTCTAATTACTTGAAAATATTGTTACATGCTAATTAGTAAACTTCAGTTATAAAAAAAAGTTGCACTTTTATGTTATCAATGCATGTACAATGTTGTAAGTTATTGGTAAATATTTTTTATTATACAAATATTTTGAATGTGCCACCATTGAATTTTTCCAAAATTCATAAAAATATGCTTTAATCTTAACTTGCCACTGTTTTATTTTTTCCTATTTATGTGTTTCAACTCCTCTTACTATCGGACTTTTTAATAAATTTTATTTTTAACATGTTTTTATTAATGCATGCTACAAATAACCATTTCAATTTGTGTTAATTTCCTTTTCTCCAATTACAGACACAGATTGTTGTTTACAGATCCATGTCCAATGTACTAGTACTGTCCTGGGCCAATGTGATACCAGATGCTCAACAACTGTGGCCAGTCAGGTCCTCTCAACACGATGCGCTCATTCAGTCACTTTGCGAGCCACTCAAGTCTGTGTGTTCGGTTCCTAAATTTTACCAGGACAAGACTTTGCAAGAGGAAGGTATAGTCCAACTTTTATGAACCATGTCTTTTTTTTAACTGTATAACCAGTGTTCAAAATTAACGGTCGCAAAATGCAACTATGTTATTTTGTGACAGAAATAAAATTTAGTCCCAGTTATCGTGACTAGTTCAAAATCGTCAATGCTAACTATTTTAACATGGTTTAGAGCGATATTGTCAAAAAAAAATCATCTTGAAATTGCAAATATATATTCAGCACTTCTAAATTTGTCAAACAATTAATGTGATCGTAAAATAAAAAAAAATCTGCATTCCTAAATTTGTAAAATACTCTATAAATTGCAAAACTTCAGGGAACTTAAAATGACATAAAATCCTGAAATTATAGCAACTATCCAAATTTCGAAACTCCAGTTATCGATAAACTTTTTTTAAAACTCGTACAACTGTAATACACAGAAACGCCAGTTATTGTAAATTGGGATTTGGAACTCTAGTTATGCTAAAATAAAAATTACAAAAACTTCTAAAATCACGAAACTCCTTAAATTCTATACGTATGCAACTCTGGCAACCTTAAATTGTCCAGGTCTCAAGTTTGTAAATAGTTAGTTTCACAAGTTGTTCCTAAATTTTGTTATCCAATTTTGTGCTCTGTGTATGACTGTTGTTTATAGTTTAGGTTTTTTTTTACTTAAACCTCGGCAATTATTCATTTATACATATATTTTATACATTTTAATATACATTCAACCTCCCAGTTATTTTATCAGACGTGATTCTTCTACGGTTTTCCTCTCTTTGAGATTGCTTAAAAAATTTCTGCTTTGTTCAACTTAGACTTGCTTGACCCTCAACCTTGATTTAAATGTCCATATGATCCCCAAAAGAGGTTATTTGTGATGCTGGATGTACGCCACAAGTGAAAACTAAGGAGGGAGCAACTGGGTATCACTAGATGTCTCAAAAGATCTTATATACAATGTAACCATAAATTGTCAGTTTATTAAGAAACTTCATGATGTGCTAGAAAAAAGAGGACATGGGGCAGCCAACAAACTAAAAAGTGCCCATGTATAGTGGCAGCAATAAAAAGTGAAGGTAAATTTAGCTGTCTCTAAGTTTGAGCGTAGCAAACGCTTTAGAGTTGTGTGACAAAGATTTAATTCTACCAGACTTTAATAACAGTGAAAAAAAATCAAGCTTGACATTCAGTTAATGAGCATGTTTGGTGACTTTTCCTAAATGAAGCTTTAGCCTTCCTCCTACATTTGTTAGATCTATCAAAATGTACAGAGGTATCGAAATGTATTGCATTCCAAAGAAAACCTTATTCATCAGATTTTATATTAGTACATTAATTTTGATAAGGATTTGCGAAGAATTGGTAAACAAAAAAGCTCCTTTGCTGAAGTACATGTGAACATATAAGTTAGCCAGGACCACTTGGAACTATTTATAAGTGCCATTAGGTGTTGCGGCAGATGAAATTTCATTTCTACATTCAAGAAGCCTAGGATTCAAGACAGAATCAATGCTTCTCCCTCTCGCATCTCAGTTTGCATAGATGCCCCATTGGAATAGCTGATGGGAGAAGAGGATATGATTTTTTGCATACAATTTTTTTCTGTTTTATACACTTTTGCGTTATCAAAACCAAAGCATTTTCAGAAATTGACAACGTTATTTTTAAAAATATCAGGTAAAAGATAAAATTAGAATGATTGTAGCAATTGTTTAAAGTGCATTTGATTGTAATCATATTGCTGTTACTCTCGTATTGCTGTTGCTCTAGTATTGTTAACTTTTATCTTATTTTCATTCAAACAATAAACTTAAGTGACCGACACTTGTCTTTTATTGCAAAAGAAATTGCATTCTAGATGCCAATCTTTTAAAAGTTTTGTTAACTGAGTGTTAAATAATAGGCTGTTCTTATAAGATGGATTCTTTTTTCTTTTATTAGAATGCTGTAAAATAAATAATGTATCAGTTATTTTGAATTTTATAGATTAAATTTACTATCTAAAATAAAATTTATTACTTGGATGTGTGAAAAACCGTTGGAGAATGAAATAAAAACTTTGCTTATCAGCTGTAACGTAACTTTTTTTTACTTAAAGAATACAAAGATTAATTTCTTAACGCTTGAAAGTGTTCTCTAAATTTTATCTCTGAAGTGTACAAAAGATAAGAGACAAAGAATTCTTAATAGTAGCTTTATAGGGTACTTGGAAAGTGTGAGATAAATAACAAAGGAATTAAATTCACTTGTTTACTTAAATCTAATATGTTATAGTTGTTCATATTTATATTAAACTGTTTGAAACTGATAAGGTATTTAAAAAAGAATTATAATACAAGTCTTAAATAATTCTCTCGTGCTTAATTTTATAATGTATTTAGGCATATTTTTTATTTATTCATAACAATTTAATTTTTATTCAATGAACAAGTATAAGGATGCAATAAATTCCTTTTATGGATTACAATAAAATAACAATTCATAGATATTTTAAATGTCATTAAATTTTTGACTAATTAAAAAAACTTTCATCCCTTAAATATTATTGCCAGGTTGTTTCTTCTTAACTTCATAGAAGTATAAATACTTAATTATTCTGCATTGAGGCATACAGGGAATTGTATTGTATCCATTCAAAAAAAAAATTGCTTTAAATGTTCTTGTTAATACAATTTCACTTCTTCAATGTACATTTCTACAAATCTAATGTCATTCCTTCCCGATCTGAGAATATAATTATATAATTATTTTCTCAAAATTCCATGTAGGGTTTTTTAACAAATTATTTTTAAATAGTGTTTCCAATTTCTTAATATCAACTTATTGCTTCTCATAAAAGTAAAATTTTACTTATAGCCAAGTTAAATTTACTCTGGATCTTCAAAGTTCTTTGTGGCCTGATGGACAATATATCGGACGGATCCACTAGGACAAAACAAGTATTTTTTAAGTCCCTGCAACCTGTGATTCCATTTGTCGAGTCCCTTTTTCACTTGTATTTACAACATTCTGGTAAGATGTTATATTGTTTAATTTGAAAATAAATGAAGAGTAAAGGGGTAGAACCCCTTGATTGACTAGGAATCTTCCCATATTCATGTCTGCTTGTCGAACATTGGCGACAGGGAACCGGTTTCTCTCTTAGTTCTCTTGATACAATCATTTCAGGGTTGCCACGAGAGAGAAACCAAGTAAGAAACCGGTTTCCTTACACCAGTTTAGTTGATTACTCGCTTTGGTCACCAAAGAGGCTTGGATATGGAGAGATATCCAGTCGATGCGGGAGTTTTTGCCCTGGACATATTTAATTTAAAATCTGTAAGAAGAGGAAAATGTTTTATAATATATAATTTTTATGTTTTAGATGTTACTGAAAGCATACTGGACTTCTATCTGTGCCTGTTTTCTAGTTTTAGAATTCAGATTGGTCTTCCTTTTGTACAAAAGACAATAGAGGATTTCCTAACACTATTTTCATCGTAAGTTTATTTACATTAGGCTAATTCCATGCAAAATTACCCTTAAGTCACATGTGCTAAAAAGAGGTTATCATTACAACCAGGGATTGGAGTAACGCCGTTACTTGTAACAGTTACTTTTTTTTAGGTAACGTTATATTTTTCAGAATGGAACTGTAACTTAGTTACTTTTAACGGTAACGAAGTAACAAAAAAATTTCGTTACTTTCCGAAGGCTGTCTGTTGCTTATTTTTTGAAATTCCACTCCTAAGAGAGAGAGAGAGAAACAGGAACATTTCGCATTCCCAAAATACGAGCTTTTCTTGGGAGGGAAAAAGCAAAATAGCATTCTCCACTTTGGCTGCTAAAGGCGTGATGGCAGCTTTCAGTAAGAATTGTTAAAGTACGAATGTTTCTCCTTGTCTCTTTACCTTTCCAACTATCACATTATAAGACCCGTAATTACAGGCATCTACCGAAAAGAAGGGTTTTAAAATAAATCGCGCTGACTGTCAAGCAGGTTGTCTTTCGGCAAGTTTCGACCAGTGCAGACACCCCTTTGTGTTGCCTGAATGTTTCTGGTCATTGTTGTAGAACCCAAAGCCTCTCCCCCTTGAAGAGGAGGGGGGGGGGGAGAAAGAAAGTACGTTCACACCTATTACTGTCAGTACCCGCCCGAGAGTTTACAGATGGACCCGTTGTCGGCTGATTATTAGCGTACAGGATTGAAATTAAATAAAAAATTGTTTATTAATTATAATTTCAGCATTTTTTGTGTGCTTACGTTTTGTTTATCGTGGTTTTCTTTGAAAAATTGTAAGATGGCTAAATTTCAATTTTTCTTATAAACTTTACATTTCAAAAAGTAACTGTGAATCGTTACTTTTGTATTAAGTAACTGTAACGCGTTACTTTTCCTATTAAGTGACTAACTGTAACAGTTACTTTTTTAAAGTAACTTTCCAATCCCTGATTACAACTTTTAACATTAAATTTTAAAAAAATTAATGCAAAAGTGGATCTACACTAACTGCAACTATATAATGTAACATCATTCATCTTTCCAATGTTGGTTTCCATGAAAACCTCCCTACCACACTTAATAAGAAAGACTGTATACCGGACTTCCTTAAACATTTGGCCCTGGAAATCATCAATAAAATCCCTCCAAATGACATCAAAATATATACTGACGGCAGTAAAATGGATAGACAAGTGGGGTGCTTATTGAAACACCTCGAGAGATCTCTTAAACAACGTAACCCCGATTTTTGTTCCGTCTT
Organism: Oedothorax gibbosus; assembly: GCA_019343175.1. Lineage (NCBI taxonomy): Eukaryota > Metazoa > Arthropoda > Arachnida > Araneae > Linyphiidae > Oedothorax > Oedothorax gibbosus. The sequence continues at coordinate 41,811,512 of CM033277.1, read as the reverse complement.
TCGAAGCGAGCTAATTGCTATCGACAGGGGACTGAGCGAAAGGAACTATGGTAATATTAGGATTCTATCTGACAGCCGTAGCTCAATTCAACACCTCAAGAATTGGGTCCACATTGTAGATAAAACCAGTTTATCGATCTTACAAAAAGTAAAGCTCATTTCCCAACAACATGAAGTACACTTTCAATGGATCCCGTCCCATGTTGATATCCACGGAAATGAATTGGCTGACACTCTTGCAAAGAAAGGACTAGTCCATCCAGTCCCCTCCACCTCAGAGCTTACTTACCTAGAACTCTTTGCAAGGCAAAAAGCTCAGAACAAACAAAAGTGGCTAAAACCCCCAACTCACTACGGTACAAACCAAAAAGACCAGGACTCTCTCTATCTCTTCCTGGTAACAGGCAGACCAACACTTGCTTGTCCCGACTTGCCAGTGGACACCTGAAAAGTCTCACGTTTTCAGCTAATCAAAAGATCTTCCCCCTATGCCCTAAATGTCAGCAAAACCAGGCATCACCTGATCATATCCTGAACTGTTTAGGACTGGACTGGGAGGACATTCATTTCTCTCCCCTTTTAGTTTCGGACTTAATGTCAACGGTTTCAATGATCTGGTCTGACTCTGTCAGACCAGATTGGAATTAGTAACAACAACAACAACGTCATTCAATTTGATTTTTTTTTTTCAAATTAAAAAAATATAACTTATGACTTACACTATAAAAATCTTTAATTTGATGGAATTTGCTTTACTTTTATATGATTTTACATTCATTATACATATTTCATTGTTATTTTTGTTCCTAGCAATCAAGTCATGGAATTTACTCTTAATGAATGCTCTTCAGGCTTCAAAGTCATAGAAAAGTAAGTCTGTAAAATTATACTAATCATAATTTTTGCTAGATATTTTTTGTTTCTGTAGTTTTATCTAACATAGCATTTATTGTTTTAATTTGATACTTCTAGCTTAATACAATTCTTTGATTTTTTTTTTCATTTTAAATAAAATTGTATTCTTATTTTCAGACTTTTACAACTTCTGCAACAAGTTGTACAAGAAACAAATTCACAATTTAAAGACTTATTACCCAGTACAATAAGCTTATGTCTGTGCCAAATTTATCCCTTAGTAGCAGAGGTATGTGCAGTTATTTTATGTCATCTTTTATCTTTCAAAAAAATTCATATACAAAAACGTAGATATTTTTTATATTTTATCTCATTTAAAAAATATTCTAACAGTTTTAGTGCCTATTTAGGTACTTTCTTTAGTAATTAATGTTTTTTGTTCTTTTACTCAGCGGCCATCCTCAGAAGTGAAGCCTCCACTCTTTGACTTACTGCACAAGATTCTGCTTCACAACTGCAGGTATTTTTTCAAAGTGAATGTTGTGAGCAGTCTCGGTGAGGCAGGCAATGAGAAAATAGAAAACGAGCAACATTTTACAAAAATTATGGAAGTAGGTGAAACAGTTCATTTAAAAATACACTTTTTTACTATGATAAATGAATTTTAATTATTAAATCTATGCTTGTACTTTTTGTAGGCATATGGTCAATCATTCTTACAACCCGACATAAACTTATTCAAGCAAAATTTAATGTCCCTGGAGATGCTTAACAGCAAATGGAAGCTGTACTATAAGGTAATGTTGATTATTTGAATTGGAACTTATTGATGGTCAAAAACTTTGCAAAATGCTTTTGAATAATAACACAAATTTTCAATCCATCTAGGTTTTATATCGTAAAAAATAGTCAAATGTCTAGTTTAAATGTGTGTTTCATTCCTTGGTAAAGTAATGTTACTAAAGTACAATAAAAAAAACTACTTATGTCACATATTTATACTTTTTTGTATGGCACGATAATAATTATAAATTGTATTTTCAGGGCTACTTCAAAAGTATTATGCTTTTACAGTTTTTAAGAGTTTTCCTACAGACTTTAATTTGCAAAACTCACAACTTACTACGGGAAGAGATTGTGACTGCTATGTATAATATGGCTATGGTGGACATAAATAGCTTCTATTCTACTTTCTTACCTCAATTTTTGCAAAGCATGGAGAACTTGGACTCAAACCAAAAGAACACCTTGCTTCGCAACTTTAAATGTGATACAGTAAGTGTTCATTGTTATCTTACAATCATAAGTTTATTATCTCTTACCTTGTAGAATACCTTTTTATTGCTTATTAACACAAATTTATGTACAAAACTCATGTTAATAAATATTGTCCTTCCCTTCATCTAAGTTTCATTTTACGTAATAATTGAAATTCATGATTAATAAGTTAGTAGTCTTTTTTTGTAAAAAAAAATAATAAATAACAGAATAAATGAAGAGCTGAAGTGCAAAACAAGTTAAATCCCTTTTTGGAAAAAATTGTGTTTGTTAGCTTTTCATACAGGTATTGTAGGAAGGGATCCACCAACATTTTGATTTGCACAAAAAAAGTTTTCACTTTTTGTCAAGTCACTTTTTTTTTGTGCAAACCAAAATGTTGGTGGATCCCTTCCTACAATACCTGTATGAAAAGCTAACCAACTCAATTTTTTCCAAAAGGTGATTTAACTTGTTTTGCACTTCAGCTCTTCAAATACATAATCGTAAGGTAAATCCTGTGACATCCTATTGTTTTAAAAATTTCTTTCTAGTAGATTTCCAATCTACCTGGAAGTAGTATAATACAAGAGCCGCGGTAGCTCAGTCGTGTGAAGCGTCGTGCTCGCATCGGAAGGGTTGCGGGTTCTGTCCTCGGCGGTGCTCGCAATTCTGATGCTTGCTGGGTCGACGCTTGTATTCGACGCTGTGTTGCTAATGGTGGCTGGAGCACGTTAAATATGTCGTGGTCACAAAGTCCTCCATGTTCCCATACCAAATTAATACCTCTGGGGGTACCAGATCAGGGGGTTATCGGCCTTTGATCTGGATCAAAATTCCGATATGTGAGTGAGAATGGGTGTGTGAAAGGGACCTTCCTGTAAAACGGATGTGTCATGCTACGAGCAAAAGTCGGACTTCCTCCCTTGTGGCGCTCAATAAAAAAACGGAAGCCGCTCCACTTCGCCTTAAAATCGGGTAGTTCTCTACTCCGGGCTCGGTTACCGAGTGGCATTAGAAACAACAACAACAGTATAATACAATATACATTCAATTCTTTTTTAGGATCTCCACTCATTTGGTGAAAGCATCCAAAGGTTTGTAAGCGATCTCCGATACTACTGCCTTTGTTCCGATACATCACTATAAATGTCAGTGAGACTAACAAAAAAACTTTGTGAAGCCAATATATAACTTGTTTTTATACATAAGCTTTCACTTTAAAAAAAATAAATCATTTTGTAATCTTCCAATTATTTATAAATGTATATTTTCAAAATGTGCTGGACACATTATCTTTGATAAATCGTATATTCTATGTATCCATTTGGTGGTAAATCGATCAACTGTTTTTTAGAATTCAAGACATTGGATCACAGTGTTTTAATTATGTAACATACAAAGCAATAGTTTGACTTTTTTTTTATTTGCCTTTGTAAAATTTGTTTTTTACAAAGTATTTGCACAAAAATTACATGTTTACAAGTAAAACTCTAAAACCAAATGTTTACTTCAGAACTAGAAAATATGCTCTTTGTTAAAAAAAAATATCTCGAGCTTAAAAATTGGAATGCCTTAACTTTTTATAGCTTAATGCAATTACAATACAATATTGAATGTCATTTCCTTTTTTAAAAAAACGCTGTATTTGCACCCATAACTATTTTCAGTTGGTGGTCACCCCTGAAGAATTATTAAGGGATCCCAATGATAAGAACATTTATAAATATGACATTTTTATTATAATATGCTTCTAATTTCATTTATATTGCGTAAAAATATTGCAAAAGGCATTTGAACATTGACAAATGTTTAACATCGTTCAGTAATAATAATAAAAGATCAGCATCTTATTAGTAGCCACATTTCTAAACAAGCAGAAATCTTGTTTTTAAAAGTTAATCATTTTTATTATGTATAATTTTTTAATAGAATTACTGTTTTTATTAATAACTGAAATCTTAAGAGGCTAATTGCTGATGTAGGCAAATGCCCTAAGTAAAAGACTTAATAGCAATCTGTAATTTTGTGTTATAGTGACAGACTTATGGGGACTCCATTAAGTCAAACATTTTTCTGACAAATGTTTTATTTAAAATCTCCAATTATTTGTGAAATCTCTTGTATTTGTATCATAAGTGTTTTCATGCATCCTTATTTATCAGCACAAGTCAACCACAATTATTTATTGGGACCAAAAGTGATACTTTTACTTAAGTTCTTTATGAATGTGTTGAATTGTATCATACTGTAAATAATCAATGTTGTGTACAGTTCTAAAAGTTTGAAAATAAAGTTTTTAAAGAATTTATTTCCGTATCCAATTTTTTCATATTCACTCATCATTTTCAGAATACAATAAAAAAAAACCAAAGTTCTATAGAAGGGTAGAGGAACGACTCGTACTGAGCTGCCATGGCTCACTACGGAGCCCGAATAGAGTGGCAAAAGTGCTAGTTAATTTATAATTTTGATACCGAGAAAGGAAGTACACCCAGGGCAAAGGCGGGAATCAAACCCGCACCTGTTACAGCGCGCGGACTGCTAGCCTTATGGCCTGCGATCCAAACCACTCGGCCATCGGGCCCCACATGACACCCTATATTGTCCCCGTGTTGGTCCATGGTGCTGTTTCCAGGTTCAGTCTCTACCCTACTATAGAACTCTTTGAAAAAAACATCAGGATAAAAAGCTTTAGCCAATTTATCATCAAATGCTTCTTTCATAAAACTAAGTGCTATTTAATGTATTTTAAATAGAGTCACCAAAGAAGACGCCAGATCCGCAATACGCCTTTCTGCAACTTATTATTCTGACATTTGATACCCGGTCATCTTCAAAACACATAAATCGAGGTGGTAAAACAGCAGCTGTATCGTCTGATGATGTTAGGAAAGTACTTCCAAATCGCAAACGATGCACATTTCGTAAACTTTGTGTGAAAGAACTTTGAACAAGTGTTCTTTAGTCTGAATTGAAACTAATAAAGAAAGTACTAATCGAATCTATATAAAATAAAGGATTAATAAATCCCCTTTTTTTTTACCTTGAAATCATGATCTTTAATCACTTTGACATGACGAATAATCTGCATAGTTAGGATATTAATGTTTGGAAATATCTAAAATAATTTTGGATATATAGAATTTTTTTAGCAGGGCAAGTTAGCGGCTTATCAGGCAGCTACTTCCGAAATGACCAAAAAGATTAAGAACCACTAATGACATATTTAAGCTTAATTTGCAATGCTCCCACCAAGTCTATAACATTTAACAATCCTACTCGCCAACATTTCCCTGGCATTATAAAAACTAGACCGTAAGCTGTTCCCTGGAAAACCACCCGAGAGGGTAACGAGAAAAAGTGTTCTTGAAGCTCCCGTTGTGATCTGAAGGACTATAGGAGATTTTCATAAAAAAACCAGGATAGGAGTTCGATTCAATAAAGAGTAATAAATGCAATATTCAGTATTGTAAAAGAGTATACATATTTCCCACATATTCTGAAATCCGTACTTTATATTTGTTATTAGCAGGGATTGGAGTAACGCGTTACTAGTAACGCCGTTACTTGTAACAGTTACTTTTTTTAGGTAACGTCGAGTAACGCCGTTACATTTTTCAGAAAGTAACTTAGTTACTTTTAGCGGTAACGAAAAATTGCGTTACTTTCCGAAGGCTGTCTGATGCTTATTTATAAATTCCACTCCTAAGAGAGAGAGAAGGGAACATTTCGCATTCCCGAAATATGAGCTTTTCTTGGGAGGGAAAAAGCAAACTAGTATTGTCCACTTTGGCTGCTAAAGGCGTGACGGCTGTTTTCAGCCAGAATTGTTAAAGTACAAATGTTTCTCTTTGTCTGTTTACCTTTCCAAGTATCACATTATAAGATCCGTAATTACAGGCTTCTACCGAAAAGAAGGGTTTTGAAATAAATCACGCTAATTGTCAAGCAGGTCAGGTTGTCGTTCGGCAAGTTTTGACCAGTGCAAACCCCTTTGTGTTGCCTGAACCTGAATGGGTTCTACAGCAATGACCAACAACAAAGTATCTCCCCTTGAAGAAGCGGGGGGGGGGCACGTTCACACCTAATTCTTGGATTGAAATTAAATAAAAAAAAATATTAATTATAATTTCAGCATTTTGTTTGTGCTTGGGTTTCGTTAATGATTTTCTTTGAAAAATGGTAAGATGGCTAAATTACAATTTTTCTCATAACTTGAAATTTCAAAAAGTAACTGTGAATCGTTACTTTTCGTACTAAGTAACTGCAGGGTTGCCACTGGCTACTAAAAAGCAACTAAAAGCGACTATTTTCAAGGGGTAGGCGACTATGGCAACTATTTTAATAAAAAAAGTGACCAAAAACGACTATTTTAAGCATTTTGGCGACTATTTAGCAACTATTTTCAATTTCCGCGATATATTTTAGCTTGTTTTCCGCGATATATTTTAGTTTTGGTAGAACTAATAATGTGCGGGAAAAAATTTCTTTGTTGACAGTGACGTCGTATGTGGTCACATGACCATCCACCTGTGGTCTGACTGACTTTCAGGAGAAAAAGTAGTTTGACTGGTTCTTTTCCCCTTGTGTTTTATAAAAATATTATTTTGGATATTTCAATTTCGAAACTTGTTTTGACTCTTTATAAAACGGAACTTTAAATGTATTTTGAAGAACTCGGAAGTTTAAACGTGTTTTGAAAAGTTGCCATAAAAAAAGTTACTCATTTTATTTATATTTTTAGCAATTTCTGAAGTTTGCACCGCAAATGAAATTAAAGAGAACGAAGTGTCTACTTTTTTAAAAAAAATTATAGTGATACGGCGATTTTAAAATATTCAGGATATGTTTTGTCTCGTATTCTGAAATATCTTTATGAACGATTATTTTTATGATATCTCATCATAAAAATAATCGTTCAAATTTGGGAGATATTAAACAAACGGGACAGAAAACGAAAGTGCAGAAATTTTATAATTAACCTAGAATTTTTACTTTAAAAAAAATATTTTTCTTCTACTTGCGGTCATTTTTTCTAGGGAAATGAAACGGAAAGTCCAAAAGTAAAAAAAGTATCAAAAATTCCTACTGAATAACTGACAAAATTTTATATATTTTTAGTGTCATTATTCATTGTAAAAAATTAAAAAAATAATTATGATCAGAGAGTTAGCGTATTTTATCCGTTTTACATAATACAATTTTATCTAATTATTCCAAATATAAAAATATTATAGTTGCAAAATAATTTTGGACAGTTTTTATTCCATTGTTCGTTTTGTCGTCTTTGTCGTAATATCGTTCTTTTTACGATGTGTAATTTATTGTATTGTAATCTGTAGAATAGTTTTTTGTAAATATTTAAAAATTACTAATTATAAAATATCTTAAATATTCAAGATTTTATTGCGCATTTAGAATGAAACCGAAACAACCGATGAAATCACGAAAGGCAAGACCGATCTACAACTTAAGTTTTAAACTCAAAAATTATCTACCGTATATATTAGCCGAGAAATTTTGGACAAAAAAATATGAAAAGAATTCCCTATCCTAAAACTAAATTTCAATAAAACTTAAGATTCAGATGCTATTTTTAAAAAATAAAGACACAAAAGCAGTTAAATTCTGAAGATGAAATAAGATTAGTATCTATTTCCGATATCTGCCAATGATGCCTAATTGTTAGTTCGTGGTGTGATGCGTGCTTTGCATAGTGTAGCTTTGGTACAGGGCAGCTCTGTCAACCAGCTTCAAATGTTAAAAATAAAAAAAAAAACTTGACCGGTGACCTTGGTCTTCAGGTTTCACTGAACTTAGCGTCTCTATTCAAGGCTAAATTTTGAGGCTCTAGTATTCTTAAGTTGAGCTAAGTAACAATATTGTTATGTTTGTACTATATCATAAATCACAAAATAAATTTTTAATTGTAGTATTTGTTGTTTATTTAAATACTTTTCAGTTTTACTAGATTCTTCAGGGTTTATTTCCTTAACCCTAAATGGCAATATATTTTCGTTGAAATATCTTTTTTACAGATACTGGCAACTATTTTTTGTTACTATTGTGTTGATTTCAGGCGACTATTTTAGCAACTATTTTGGGTATTTTAGGCAACTAAAGCAACTATTTTAAAACTAAAAGTCAGTGGCAACCCTGTAACTGTAACGTGTTACTTTTCATATTAAGTAACTGTAACAGTTACTTTTTTTATTAAGTAACTGTAACAGAGTTACTTTTTAAAAGTAACTTTCCAATCCCTGGTTATTAGTTATGAATTGCTACATGTAAAAAGGGGCACACCTTTTCACTGAAATTTCACAAGAAAATTAGTGTGGTGGAAAATTCTACTAATGGCCATGACATCTTTCATTAATGCTTGTCAAATGTATTGTTTAACACAAGGTAACTAACTAAAGAACTCAACTATCATAAACTAGTGTTTTCAATGTCACATTAGTCAGATATAGAATGTAGCAGATACAACAGAAATCCAGAGATTAAAAAAAAAATCTCTACCACTCAAAAAATGAAAGAATCTCACAGAACCAAAATCTAAGATGAACACCTTTATTGCTACATTAGATATATACATGGAAATCTGTACAGCTTAAGATCTTTTCTTGAAGGTACCTTTAGTTTTCTTGCCTCCTCTAAACAAATTTTTCACGAACTTGCCTTTCTTTGACTTTTTGGGCTTACCACTCTTGCCTTCATCTCCCTCTTTCCTATAGCAAATGAGAAAAATTGCTATTTAAAATCTCTACCCGAGTGGCAAATCAACTCTTACGGTTACATGGAAAAAGAAACCCCCCGAGTCTTGTCTTCAGATACATTTAATGCATTCCAAGAGGTAAAAAATAAAGCGTATTTAATGCTAAAATAAGTTGATTTTGCCAAAAAGCAACATTTGTAATGCATGTCTAACAATTAATCAGGATGTTTATAAATGTTTTAACAGCTAGTGAGGTTGTTTTTACAGACTTTGGTCAATATATTAATGACTAGCACACCACACAAACAGGAGAAATTATTAAAATTAATGTATAGAAAGTATGTAGTTAAATTTTTTAATTCTATTTTATGATATAAAATAAATGTTTAACTTATAAAAATAATGTACTTACAATGGTTTTGTCATATAGCGTTGGACAGCCTGGAAAAAAAATTTAACATTATTAGAGAATGAACAGTAAACGCATTTAACAGTTTTGGCCAAGCAATCTATAATAATAATATTGAAATGTTGTACATTGTAAGTTGGTATGAATGCATATTTCATACTTAAGTTATGATTTTTGAACTTTCATAGTTCCAAATTTTCTATTATTGGGAAAAATTAGAATTATCTGAAAGACTACATCACTTCGGTCAAAATCTAATCAGTTTTCCTCTGTGTTGTCATCAGGGGAAGAAAATGAAATACAAAAATAATTAAACTTCTGTTGATATCACATAATTACTTAAGCTATTACTGTGAGTTGTAATTATGATGGTTGTACAAAGGGCATTGCACTAGAAATGCATAGTTGTTTTATGGACCATTTTTTTTTTCAATTTAAAGACTTGTGTGTATAAGAGAAAACATAACTAAATTTAAACAGTTACCTCTTGAATATTCAATTTTGGATTTTTCTTGTCTAGGGTCTGGAATATTTTTAGATTGTTTTCTCTTTCTTCTTTCATGTTCTTGGGAACATTGGGCTTAAACTAAATAAAATTTACATATTAGCTTCACAGAAAATTAGATTATCTAAATTAAAATTGTTAAGGTGGAATAGTCAAGAATTAAAAACTTAAAGCAAATAATTCGATTGGCTAAGCTAATGCAAGAAATTCGTCTTTTAATATCGTACGATAAACAAGGAAACATCAAAATTTCTTAAAATTTCGAAAAAAGAAATCTGGAAAAGAACTGTTGTAACGAAGGTTAAGAAAGTCGTGGAAAAGAAACCTGACATTTCAGATCTGCCAAATCATCCGGAAATTGAAGTTATCAAAACCTAATGTGCACAAAATCATAGAAGAAGATTTGAATTTAAAAGCTTTTAAGGAAAAAAACGGTTCTGAAATACATAAAAGATAAAAAAAAAACTGCTTAAACATTTTTTGGAAATTGATTCCATCTAGATGAGGACTGAAAATCGTCATTAATATATTGAGTCTTATTTCATATATGATCCCAATGTTGCTGGTGGAAGTAAGAATGACCATTCTGCTTCATCTGATTCTGTTCCTGTAGAATATAGAATCAAACTTGGCGAAATTCGCCAGAAAAGTCATGTTGTGGCACTCCATGGATGAGAATGGGAATGTGTTCAAACAGGTGTTCTTTGAGGAAACTGTGAATGATAAAATTTACTTGCAACAATGTATAAAGAGAGTACCGATACCTTTCATCATCGAAGGAAGATCTTTTGTTCTGGCCCGAAATGGCTATCAGTCATTACTCGAAAGAAGTGACCGAGTATTTGAGGAACCAGAATATTGGTTTCATACCCAAGAAGGACCATGCTCCTAGCATCCCACGAGCAAGGGCAATAGAAAAATTCTGGGGAATTATGAAATGTAAATATTCATGTGGAAAAAGGAGCCTAAAACTGGGCCCAATTCAAGAAGGTATATCATTGTCTCCTTAAATCAGTATCGGAAGAAACTGTACAAAATGTCATGACGACAGCTAGAAGAAATCTTCCCAAAATGAGACCTAAAGGTGTATATTCATCAATTTAAAGTATCCCAAGTAATTAAAAATGTTTGTTTGTCAATTTGATGCAAGTAGAATTCAGGTTAGTAATATTTTGTTGGATTTCAACGGAAATCAAGTTGTCTCATTCTTATCGCAGACGCGCTTTATGCACATAAACAAGACACTATATTGCGACAATTTTAACTCTTAACACAAGACCTTTTACTTAACAGTTAATTTTCCTTAACCTAAACATCACTTCTAAAAAATACTAAATTAACTAAATTAACATTAATTTAAAAAAGTTCTTACCTGTCTCTTTTTCATTTTATTTTTGGGAGCCTTTTCATGTGGAAGTTTATCTGTGAAACGACCAAGGGAAGCAGTTGCAGTTTTGGCAGCACTAAGGGAACGAGACAGCTACCAAAAATAAAATAAAGCTTAACCACTAAATAGGGTACAACATTCTGATAATTAATTTAATCTAAAGTCAGATAATATTTATAAAGGCAACTTTAAGTAACATAAAATAATATTTTTAGATCAATAAAATTATTTACTTGTGAAAACCTTGCAAGTGCCATTGATTTTAATAATTATGTATATAAAACAGGGCTCGAAATTAACTTTTTATGCCAGGTGCACGAGTGCACCCAAGTCTTGTGAATTAGGTGCACTAAGTAATAGTTAGGTGCACAAATATAAATATTATGTGCACACATATAATATGAATAACAAGTTTTAAAAAAAACTTTTCTTCATACAAACTGACTAAATGCAGGGTTTCCGCGCATATGAAAAGTCATGAATTTGGACATATAAATTTTGTCATGAAAAGTCATGAATTTAGCAAAAAACGATCAAAAGTCATGAAAATCGTTGTATTCGAATCGCTGTAGTTTCGCGACTTTCGGATCGCCGTAGTTTCGCGACTTTCGGATCGCCGTAGTTTCGCGACTTTCGGATCGCCGTAGTTTCGCGACTTTCGGATTGCCGGAGTTTCACGACTTTCGGATCGCCGTAATTTCGCGACTTTCGGATCACTGTAGTTTCTCGACTTTCGGATCGCCGGAGTTCCGAGACTTTCGGATCGCCGAAGTTTTGCGATTTTCGGATCGCCGGAGTTGTGCGATTTTCGGAACTTGGGTGCACAACGTGCACCCAAGTTGAAAACTTATGTGCACAATTTTCTTTTTAGGTGCACGGTGCACCCGCTAATTTCGAGCCCTGATATAAAAGCAATATTACATATTAATATTATTGATAAAAAGCATAAATAATAGCTTATAAATAACAATTATACATAAAAAAGCTAAAAATTTTGAAAAATACCCACAATAAAGAAAATCATCTAACTCTAAGGTAGTTTTAAAAGAAACATGAATACCACAAGGGCATCAAAAATATTGTTATTATAATAAAAGATATGATTTGTCTAATAAGGAACTCTTACCTGGTGCTTATCGGCCATGTCAACAGATTCTAAATTTGTAACTAACAAAAAGAAAACGATATGTTAGAATAAATTTGACATTGTAAATTAATACAGCAAAATAACTCTTTTGCACTGCTACTACTTAAAAACAAAAAATAGATTGTAAATTTAAGAAAATTAATGCAATAAAAAAAAGAGAGATAATCACCCTTTGATTTTGTGGCTGCAGCTATGTTTCTCAGTCGCTGGTATTCATTTTTGGCAATCTTCTCCTTCTTCTCTTCTTTTGCCTTTGCAAAGTAATCAGCATTTGGGTCTACAACAAATAAAGGTAATTTAGTTAAGGAAATTTAAGAATATCCTTATTACTGATCTTACTTTTTTCCCTCTAAAACACAAAATACTATTACATTTTTTACGATAAAGTTATTAATACGATACAGTTACGATAAAGTTTATATATATATATATATATATATATATTTAAAGGAAAGTCGTGTTAGTAAGACCAATTATAACTCAAGAACGGCTAAACGGATTTGGCTGAAAATTGGCGGGGAGATAGCTTAGAACCAGGAATAGGCTATAGGATACTTTTTATTCGAATCCAAACGGTTGTAGGAGTGCAAAACGTCAGCCAATTTCCCCATAGGAATAACATTGTAAGATTAGAATTTATATTTTTTACTTCAATTTATATATAAGAAATTTCAGCGTTCAGCGTGAGCCAAAATTAAGTAAAAGCACGTAAGAACACGCAAGTTTAATTTGTAGGATTGTTATTTGAATATCATTATTTTATTTATTGAATTTAAGTTCTTTGATTTTTATTGGGTTTCCGAATTTAATTTAATTGATGTTTACAAATGATAAGAAGCGAAGATATTGCTACAATGTCTCATGACTTTAAAGGCGATAACTATTCTAGATCTGATGAAAACTTCTAAGAAATGTTAATTCCCTGTATGTATAGCATACAAACTTTATGTTTATGATATCCTTATGTCAATTTGGTACAGTTATGATATAATGGCCGATTGAATTTTGGCATTGGCAGCTTTTGGCGAAGTAAAAAATTTAACGTAGGATAGCTTTTCCCATCCAGTTGTATGGGTTAGGTTTAAGTTTGAAATATCGTCGCACTAGAGCTATACACGAAGGCTATTGGCCAAGGGCGTCTTAATTTAGAACCACAGTCAATGACGAATCGACACCTGAGTAGGCACCCAATGCAATTTTTATGGGCGACTTCGTTCACATCGCTGGGACTTTTGAAAAAATATTTAAGGTGCACTCCCACCACATGGGGTATTATTTGTCGGACATTTTTGGCTGCATTTACCATTTATAGGTCGGCAGTTACTTTTACGCTGCCCGGACCCGAATCTGGGACCTATAGCATGCGAGGTGAACGCCTTTACCGGCTGGCTCCCCAGCCCTGTCGAGTGGTCGAATATGGAGTGGAATGTTTACCACATTTTGGGCATTTTCAGGTGTATAAGGGCAAATGGAAACTGGCCACTATATCACAGCTATTATAGCAATTTAAACATAACCTATGGGAAAGCCCTCTAATATCTAGAAGGGCCTGGGTACAATCGGATTTATTTTTTAAAATTAATGCTGATATTAGAATGGGAGGAAATTATAATATACCGATGGAGTGCTGACCAGTGGAGAAGGGATCAATTGGTATGAAATAAATGCATATTTACATAAAAAGAAACAATCATCGTTATTAAGGGTACACCCGTGCAACGCCGGGTTTATAAAGCTAGTAAGTATATATATATATATATATATATATATATATATATATATATATATATATATATATATATATATATATTAATGCAGTGTTTAGAGTCACATCAAAGCTACACATTGAGTTTGATGTGTGGATTTTAAACCTTGCTAATAAATGCTATAACCATTTTTTTAAAACTTGTAAAGATTCGAAATAAAATATTAAATAGGTAATAACAGTAATTTTAATTCTATATCTATTCATATTAAGTTTCTAAGAAATCTCTTTCTTAAAAGATTCCTTGTAAACATAACCCTGAAACCATTATCTTAATTTAAGATTAATCAATTTTACCTCCATTTGCAGGAACTTCCATACACCATTGTTTTTCGTTATTTTTACTACGGTACCCATGTAGAGGCTTCCAACCCTACAAAAAAAATATCAAAAATATTTAAATGATTTAAAAGAATATAGATATTACTAAACATAAAACAGACCATGTTTTTACATAATTATAAACTGTAGAGTTTTGCTAAAATATTGAGTACAAGTTCTATTGCTTTTAAAAAGAACATTAAAAATAATGCAAATTTATTATTAAAACATCTTCATACAAATAAAGGGTTACCATGATATTGTGCAAATGAGAAATGCATTTATTTTTAAAGATAAGTAAAGCAGAAATGAAGTATATATTAAGGATAGAACTTACCTTTGATTCATCATCCCAAGCTAGCTTGTCTTTGCGCTTTTTAGTTATTCCTTTTTCTTTAGCAAACTTCTCCCATTTTGTCATAGTTTTCTCTTTGGGTACCTACAATACATTTCAATTTTAGCACAATTGTAAAATAAAAAGGAATAAAAAAAGTAGGTTTGTTACAGAATCAGTCACTTAAACCTCTTCCACACAACATTTGTGCTCAACAGGAAACAAACGATTTATACACCTCAGAAAGAAATTCGCCAAAGCCTTTAGCTAGTTGTAATTAAACATTTAAACTATAAAATTAATCATTTTCATTAATCTTCTTTCTCAGATTTAATAATTAAACTTTATCGTTTGCTTAATTTGTTTGAAGTTCGAAGAATAATAATGTAATCTTTTTTTTAATAAATATCTTTGTGTCGCCACAATTTACCATTTACATTTCTTTCAAAAATTCACTTATTTATCGTTTGTTAAATTAATTTACAGTTCGAAAAATATATAATTAGTGCAATTGATGCTTTAAAAATAAAAGCGAAACTTAACATATTTTTTTTATGCCAAGTTAGAATTCTCTATGCATCTTTCTTCATACATATATAATAAACCATCAAAAGAACTCTATTGTGATTTTACAACAATCCAAACTGAATTATATCGCATAAATAAATATTCTTTCAAAAATTATTTTATTTTAAATAAAGTTTCTCGTACGTCTAACGAAATGGCAACAGTGAAAATATTGAATAAAAATGGAATTTGCATGTTATTTTAATGTAGATTAAAATTTTAGTTATTTAAATTTTAAATAAACTTCTAATTAAAATTTTTGGTAGAGATTTACTGTACGGTCCCCCTTGGCGAACTTTTCAAAATCGCGCCAAAAGTCTGTATTTCGGCGACTTCTTTTAAAAAACCATGATTCAAAGAAAAGATCGTATGGGAATATTTCTTATGAAAACTCAACCAACGGTCCGATAGGGTTGCCGGAAAACGCATCAGTGCGAAGTCATAGAATTCGAATCTTAAGATGAGTCAGACAGGTTACCGGAAAAATTATTCATCGCCAAATCCGAAAACATCGCGCCAAGGGGGACCGTACAGTAAATCTGATCCAAATTTTTTAATGAAATTTGGAATGTAGCCTAATCTAATTTTTTGCTTAAAAATGACGTATCCCACTTGTCTATGGGACTTGTGGTTCTTTCTGTGAAAGTGGGTGACGGACTGAACGATTATAATACCTTCCACTTTTTACGTTATAAACGTAGTGTGGAAGCTAAAAAGGTGTGCAAAGGCTTTATGAATATTATGATAGATTCCAAAAAGAGATCTAATGCTTATAAAAAAAATATGATTAGAAGTATGAATTTATTAAACTATTTTTACAGCAAATAATCCACAAATAAAAAATATGAAATTGCAAAAAATAAAATGAAATTGTACTTACATATTTTTCTCTTGGTATACTGATAAGTGGTTCAGGTAACTGAAGAAACAAAATGCATTAATGTAATAAACTAATAATCATCATCATCATTTGCAAAACAATAGATAAATTGTATATAGTTTGTTGAATTATTTAATATTCTTTCATCGTCCAAGGAACTATTTTAACACATCAGTACTTAACATATCTACAGTGATGAAATTAACATGCCAGCCTTTCTACATGGCTTGGGGTTTTGACATGCTGCTAAGCATTAATAGAAATATTTTGAGCACAAAATTTCATTGATAACTTACTTTGGCAACAGGAACATGTTCGTGATATTCGCTGGGTAACTGTAAAAGGAAAAAAAAGACAGTGAGACACTTCTAAATCACAACTAACTGCTTGCACAAAAAGTCATTATTCTTATAAAAGTAACAGTTTGTAACCTGTACCCTAGTTGCAAAGAAGACCTATGGTAAAATCCTAGTCGCTGGCCTGGCTACAAATTACAAAATTTGGCGAGTTTTGAAAGAGCGACCTGACAAAGGGGATGTTAAATTACGGGTACTGCTAGCGTATTCAGGCCGGTCTCGGTTTGGCGGCTTAACTTTTGCAGCCAAGTAGCGGAAACGTACTTAATTTGGTAAACATTCCAGTTCAACTCAGTAGATGTTTACATCAATCTTGTTGCCAAATCTCAAAAACTAATTTATTTTTGAGTCACTTGGTTTGTTTGAAAATACAGTAATATAAAAAATAGTAAAGCGTGAAATGGGTTTATTTTGAAATTTCGGGTTTTTGTGTGTATGTGAGTATTTGTTCGAAATGCAACGTGGGTAAGGTTTGGTTGGTTGGTTGGTTGGTAGACATATATATTCAGGTTTGTGTGCTTGGTCAGTAAGGTTTGGTTTTATAAAATGCACTAAAATCGATAGAATGGTTTAAGGCTTATGATGTATTTCAGTGTTTGGTTTGCTTTTTGACAAACGCTTTAATCGAAACTACCAAATGTTAATTTTGTCGTTCTTATCTGTCCGATGTTTCACAATAGTTTTTTTAATGAATTTTTTAATAGTTTTTGATGAATTTTTAAATTGAAAGTAATTATCTTATTATTATCTTATCTTATTAGAGTAATGATGTAACGAAATATGTGTAATTAAATTCCTTTTTTTAAATGTAGGATTTTTTTATTAATAAGTATTTTTGTATATATTATTTTGTATTATTTTATTATTGAATGAATAATATTCGATTTATTTTATTCAGTGTTGGATTCCCTTTTTTATTATCAATGATATATTTGGATAATAATCGGCCGTAGGCCGATTATAATTCAAATATATCATTGATAATCGGCCGTAGGCCGATTATAATACTAAGATTTAATTGGTGTTGTATATTAGTGTACATTTCATTAATGATCAAAAATCCCTCAAAATTAAAAACTTAATTAATAACTTACTAACAACTTTGGATTAAAAGTAATTAAATAAATTATAATCAAAACGTAGTTTCACATGTCTAGTTGCAACAATTGACCCCAGCGGTTTTTTTAAGTATATCACGGTTCGAGTGGCCACAATCGACGGCCCTGAGGATTGCCGAGTAGCCACAATCGACGTCCCGGAGGGGGTACCAGCGTTTTTTTTAAGGATATCACGGCTCGAGTAGCCACAATCGACGGCCCGGAGGATTGCCGAGTAGCCACAATCGACGGCCCAGAGGGAGTACCAGCGGTTTTTTTAAGGATATTACGGCTCGAGTGGCCACAACCAACGGCCCGGAGGATTGCCGAGTAGCCACAATCGACGGCCCGGAGAGGGTACCAGCGTTTTTTTTTAAGGATATCACGGCTCGAGTGACCACAATCGACGGCCCGGAGGATTGCGGAGTAGCCACAATCGACGGCCCGGAGGGGGTACCAGCTGTTTTTTTTAAGTATATCACGGCTCGAGTGGCCACAATCGACGGCCCGAAGGGGGTACCAGCGGTTTTTTTTAAGGATATCACGGCTCGAGTGGCCACAATCGACGGCCCGGAGGATTGCCGAGTAGCCACAATCGACTGCCCGGAGGGGCTACCAGCATATTTTTTTAATTGTGTCATGGGCCGAGTTCAGTGTTGGGCATTCAATTAATCAATTGACCTGACCGACCAGTGTTGGTCGGTCGGTCGGGTAGTCGGTCTTGAACGGTCGATTGGTCGGGCTTCGGTCTTGGTCGGGTCGTCGGTCTTGGTCGGATCGTCGGTCTTGGTTGGGTGGTCGGTCTTGGGTCGGGTTGTCGGTCTTGGGTCGCGTTGTCGATCTTGGCCGGGTTGTCGGATCGTCGGTCTTGGTCGGGTCGTCGGTCTGGGACGGGTCGTCGGTCTTGGGTCGGGTCGTCGGTCTTGGGTCGGGTTGTCGGTATTGGTCGGGTTGTCGGTCTTGGTCGATTGGTCGGATCGTCGGTCTTGGTCGGGTCGTCGGTCTTGGTCGATTGATCGGATCGTCGGTATTGGTCGGGTCGTCGGTCTTGGTCGATTGATCGGATCGTCGGTCTTGGTCGGGTTGTCGGTCTTGGTCGAGTTGTCGGTTTGGTCGGGTAGTCGGTCTTGGTCGGGTTGTCGATCTTGGTCGGGTTGTCGGAGTTAACATTAGTTAATTGTTAATTATTACTACTGCAATTAACAATTCATTTCCACAATTACAATTGATTAATAGTTAATCGCAGTTTTCCACAATTACAATTGATTAATTGTTAATTGCAGTAGTAACAATTAACAATTAATTGATAACCATTAATTGCTTTTGCAATTAAAATTTGCCCAACACTGGCCGAGTTTCTACATTCGATTGTCGAAGAATTTCCGAGTTTCACAACACGCCGCGCAGGTGGGATAATTTCGTAACGTATATGTTATATTGCGTACAACATTTTACGTTTCGACAATTAAAACATTACTGAGATTTCAAGACATGTTAAAAAAAAAAATCATATGAAACTATTTCCTCACGCTACCGACAACACCACTCCGTGAGCAAAAGCAACGAATTCGAGAAATGCAACCGAGAGATTTACGTCACGTAAAAAAAAGCCATACCACAATGACAGGA
Organism: Oedothorax gibbosus; assembly: GCA_019343175.1. NCBI lineage: Eukaryota > Metazoa > Arthropoda > Arachnida > Araneae > Linyphiidae > Oedothorax > Oedothorax gibbosus. The sequence continues at coordinate 41,792,285 of CM033277.1, read as the reverse complement.
ATAAGCCCGCATCTGGAAAAGCAACAAACCAGCTACGAAACGAAAACAAACAAGTAACCACAAGCCCATAAAATATATGTCTACCAACCAACGAGCTGCGTAATTATTATTCTAAATTAACTAATCTTAATAAATTTTCAACGTTTTGAAACAAATATTGATGTTAAAAATTAAAATAAACATTTTTCCGAAGTGAATTTATTGATGCCGTACCGAAATTAATATAAATATTTCGTAAAATACTACTAACTGTAGCGAATCCCGGAAAAAAAAGCACAGGAAAAAAAAGCACGAAAAAAAAAAACAACGGAAAAAAAAGCACGCGGAAAAAAAAGCAATGGAAAAAAAAAGCACGCGGAAAAAAAAGCATCGGAAAAAAAAGCACGTGGAAAAAAAAGCACAGGAAAAAAAGCATAATTAGAATAAACTCATAATTATTGAGATGCATTGTTTATTAACGTCGTTAATGACGGTTTAATGAAGAAAAGGGTTGCGAATAGAAATTAGGATTGTGGCATGGCCGTACACAAGGGGTGAAGTAATAATCGCGATGTAATAATGTATAATTTTTTCTGTTAGAAAGTTATGATATCTGCGACCCAACTTTCATACTTTTGTCCGTCTGTCTATACGTTCGACGGACATCTGTGTACCTAGTGTCTGTCAGCGAATTTCCCATTAGAGACCAGAGACCCAATTTTCATACTTTTTGTCCACCTGTCTGTACTGTCTGTCGACAAATTCCCTATTGGATTAGCATTGAAATTTAATTTCAAAACATTTAAATCGCTGTTTGAATATAGTTTATGTTGGGATTTAAAAGTTTAAATTATAGCTGGATAGCTGTGTGCGACTTTGTTTTTTTAATGTTTGCAAATCTTGTGTAGAAAAAATTGTTGATGGCACTTACTATTACAAACCCTCGTTTCGAAACAGTAAATGTCACACAGATACACACCCAATGCGGAGGGGGAGAGGGGGAGTGCATGACACTTATTGATTGATCGCTGAGACCAACTGGGGTCACCTCGCTCCTTTGTCAGTACACTTGTCGCGTCGGTGCTTTACCGATTTCCCCCTAGGTAGTGAAAACCAGATAAGGTGCAGTCCCTCGCAATAGAAATGCAGCAAAGATGGCAAATTTTGGTTTGTAGTGTACTTTAACCAAATAATTAAACTAGGTGTCGATATTTATATACACATTATGTATTTGTCGCCCTCGTAGTGTAACAGTTATAGCTCGGGACTGGGGTCTGGGTTCGATTCCCGGGTAAGACTTGGTTGTAAATTGTACTTATCTCAGTCTTATAATTGGGTGTAAATCTGTTTGTGTGTCATAATAATAAATATATAAATATATATTTTATTGAAAAACTAATGCATCATCCACAAGAGCACATTGCTTGAAGTCAGCTATTTTTAAAAATCTGAATTAATTAACTAGTTTAAATAAAACAATTTATCAACGAAAGAAATTATGAATTTTAGATTAAAACTATAAGTAAATTTAATGCTCAAGTTCATTATTTAATTTTAAAAATAGCCCAATACATGCATAAATCGTGATTTGAGAATTTTAAATTAATATTTTTAAAGCAATAAAAAATTACTAATGAACTTGTTTTGTGTTATAATTCATAAATTTTTAACTATATGTTTTTCAGCTTGTTTTTGCGGACAAACGAAGAAATCATTTTGTTCTGATTAGGTTAGCTTTTGAATTATTGTCACACTAGAGCTACACGAGGGCTGTTGGCGACAGGGGTCGTAATTTCGAACCACATGCACCCAACGCAACCGTTCAGGGTGACATCGTACGCAGCGATGGGATTTTGAAGCAGATTTAACGTGCACTCCTTTTACACGGGTTATTATTCGTCGGACATTTTGGGCTGCACGGGCCGTTTATAGATCTGCAGTTATTTTGGAGATGCCCGGACCCGAACCTGGGACCTTCCGCATGCAAGGCGAGCGCCTAAACCTACTAAGCTCTACAGCAACTTTTTGTTCTGAACTTCACAAAAAATTCACTTCGTTGTTTATAAAATATTTTATAAGCATATATTTTTTCTTGCAATTTACGTTTCGGTTGATCTAGTAAAACCAAAATCCCGATTTTTAATTTTTAATTCGAGAACAATTACTTGCCGAGTTTTTGTTTAAAAAAATGAAAATAAAAAGTTCACAAGACCGTTTAAAAGATTACTTGGTGAATTTGATCATAGCTTACATTATCGTTTGGTGGTTGAAAAGCGTTTATTGGTAAACGTTTATTCAAATTATAGATGTCTGTCATATATCTAAAAAAACTTCTTGTTTCAAGTGTATAGAATGTATTTTGTATGTGTAATAAACATTAACTTACTTTGATTACTATGTTTTTGAATGTATGATGCTGTTTCTATTACAATTTCAAAAAGTGTGTTTAATATTAAAATTAAATACCCATAAATATTATTGAAGTTCGGTTTTTAGTACGTTTAGTACCCTAGTCACAAGTAACAAATTTAAATAAAACAAGCTTTTTTACAACTTTTTTAAATAAAACAACCCATTAACAACTTTTAGTCGCCAAATAACCCATTTTCATTAAATTTATTTCCCGAATTTGATTAATATTATTTATCGTTTGTTAAACTAATTTGGAGTTCGAAGAAAAATATTTAGTAAAAATGATGTTTTAAAAATAGAAGCGAAACTTTGCAGATTTTTTTTATGAAAAAAAAAATTATACTCTTTTTGCATCTTTCTTATTACATACATAAAAAATAATTAACCATAAAAAGAGTATACTAAAACATCACTTCAAACTGATTTATATCACATAAATTAATTTCCTTTAATTCCTCTCTATTTAATATAAATAAAGTTTCTCGTACGATTGTTATATTAGAAGTGGCAATGTTGATTTAATTTCAATAAAATGGACTTCTTATGCACCTTAAATTAGCATTAAGGTTTTTTTTTAATGATGGAAATGTTTGTACAAAATTACTTAGCACTTCTAATATTTTTTTTATCTTAAATTAAAATAATTAGATCAAATTATCACCCAACCAAATGTAATTCCAGAAAAACCAAAAATGAAAACCATAACGCTGTAATTATTACCATTCATGAAAATGGTGTCAAATATGCTCGCTGAAGTTACTTCGAATTCGAATTTTTTTCCTGAACATTTCAATGTCATTTCAATGCGCAGATTTTTTTTATATGTCAAACTTGTCTGTAGCATTTGTAGTTTGGGCTATGAAAGTGGGTGACGGACAGACAGATGGACATAGCCTTTTGCGTTATAAACTTAGTGTGGAAGCTATATTAATTGTAAAAGTTTACAGAAAATTAAACGCTTTGTTTACATATTAAAGACTGAATAATATCATTGCTAACATTAAGTGGGAGATTTATTTTTAATTTTACGCTTGCCTTACTTTGAAATGAATCGTTGAATTACAAAAAAAGGAATAAACATAATGCATGCAAAAAAAGGTAAAAACAGATATAAGTTACTGATTTCTTAGCTTATGTATTGATGACGTTTGTCCACATATTTGGAAAGGATTATTCAGATCGAATGATGGCTAATCCTATTTTGTAGCTCTTTTTTATATAACGGTAATTAATACCATAATGAATTTTACTATTATATACTATAAGCTTTGTCATACCGAATTTCTATTAAAGGTGCTACCGGTAAAGTTTAAAACTTGAAAATGGAATATTTTTAAATTTTTAATGCCAAATAAACCAATATTCCGAAAAACTTAATTTTCTTTGTTAAAAAAAAGCCTAAATCTATTACAGAGAAGTATACTTTATTCTACATCTTAAAGGTCAATGAAAACTATTTTTAAAAAAATGTAGAGAGTTTGGGGAGCCCAGTCGGTCAAGGTGTTCGCCTCGCATGTGGCAGGTCCCAGTTTCGGGACTGGGCAAATATAAACGGCCCGTACAACTACATGTCCGACGAATATAACCGACTAGAGGTAGTGCACGTTAAATATGATTCAAAGTCCCTACGCTGCGTACAATGTCGCCCTTAACGTTTGCGTTGGGTGCCTACTCGGGTGTAGGCTCGTCACTTGACCGTGGTTTTAATTTGCAACGCCCGTCGCCAATAGCCCTCTTGTAGCTCTAGTGCAACGATAATTCAAACTAACCTAACTTAAAAAAATACTATATTATAAAATATTTTGAGCTCCAGAAAAAAAGTTAAATACAAATTCTTTAATTTAAAAAAAAAAAAGGTGAAGGCATTATTGAGTGTAGCTCGAAGTAAAAACCGAATTCGAGTTCAGCATTAAAAAATATTATAGCAATATTTTGTTAGCTTCAAAAAAAGTTATCTAAACTTATTTTTTGGCGTTCCCAGGACAAAAAGATTATACTTCGTTTGCCCACAAAACAAGCTGAAAAAAATGTAATTAAAAATGTATGAATTATTTAACAAAACAAGTTCACCAGTAATTATCGATAGATTTAAAAATATTAACCTATTCAAGATTACTTTTGAGCGCATAACTTAAACCCATACTAATTGAAACTTTGAAAAATCATATAATGTATAGAAATCATGATTTTATGCACGGATTTGTGCATTCTTTTTTATTATTAAATAATTAACTTGAGCAGTAATTCAGTTATATATAGTTTTCCCCTGAAATTCATATATTTCCTTCATTGATAAATTGCTTTACTTTTAACTTTTATTTAAACTGGTTAATTAATCCAGATTTTTAAAAATGGCTGACTTCAAACAATGTGCTCTTGTGAACGCAAATACATTACTTTTTTTTTAAAAAAAAATATCGTCAACTACACTAATTATTTGGTCAGTCAATGTCAAAGTACACATGATACAGCCAAGTGATGCTGCATACAAACCAAAATGTACAATCACTTATTTGTGGTAACCTGTTAGAAGGACTGAAAGCTTAATTGGTTTTTACCTGCAGGCGTATCAGTCGGACACCGGCCGGTGCCACCGACAAAGGCACGAGCGGGTGTCCCCAGGTCTCAGCGATCGCGAAGGGCGATCAATCATAATGAGTGTCAAGCAGTCTCCCACCCTCCCTGCAATGGGACTGCGACACGACAGAAAAAGCCGGGTTTGTTAAGTTTTTGAATAAGCTTGTAACAGTACATGTCATCAATAACTGTTTCTACACAAAAATTGTGCACATTAGAAAAAAAAAAATGGCCAAACATAGCCATCCAGCTATAATTTAAATTTCTAAATGCCAAAATAAACTATTTCCAAACAGCGATTTAAATGATTTGAAATTAAATTTCAATGCTAATCCAATAGGGAATTTGCCGACAGAAAGACAGAAAAAATTAATACATTATTACATCTCGAATAATACTTCACCCCCTTGTGTACGGCCATGCCACAATCCTAATCCTAATTTCTATTCGCAACCCTTCTAAACCGTCATTAACGACGTTAATAAACAATGCAACTTGATAATTATGAGTTTATTGTAATTATGCTTTTTTTTCCACGTGCTTTTTTTTCCTGTGCTTTTTTTTCCGTGTGCTTTTTTTTCCTGTGCTTTTTTTTCCGTGTGCTTTTTTTTCCTGTGCTTTTTTTTCCGTGCTTTTTTTTCCGTTGCTTTTTTTTCCGTTGCTTTTTTTTCCGGTTACCAACTGTAGCAACCCTGTGTTTACTTTTTCACGAACGCCAAAAGTCGCCAAATAGCATTCCGGCCTGAATACGCTAGGTGTTCCAAATTACGTTGCATACATACAGAAGAAGATTGAGAAGGGAAGTCGGAAAGGGTTCTGCGTTGTGCATTTCAGACAAAAACAACATTGACAGACCATGTTAAGGCCAGTTTTAAACTTACGTAGATTTAACACAAGTAAAACCAAAAAGCACCTCAGTTACGTCAAAGGCTTGATAACCAGAAGTAAAACCTTATTATACAAACCAGTAATATGTACTCACTTTGAAAATTTCTTGCAGCAACTGTTGTGCTCCAAGGGAGGCCACATGTTTCAGAGCCTCTTCACTGGGATCACTAGAACAGAAAAGATGAGTTAAATAAATTCTAAAATTGCTGAAGTTAAATCATAGTTGGAATTTTATTTTACCTGTCAATTGAAGCTTTTAATAGGGCAACACTATTGACCAGTAGATTACCGATGTCCAAGTTTACTAAAACTTCACTTTTAGCATCGTGGTAGTCGGCCATTTTTCGAAAAGAAAATAAAACTCAATACAAATAATTTCTTCAGTTCATTTCAGATTTAGTGAAACAATAATAAAAATGCCATTTACTCAACGTATTTCTTTAGTACTTTGAAAACAAAATGAAATAAACAGAATCAAACCTAAACTAAAATATCGAAGTTAAACAATAAATCAAAAACTAAATTATATATTTAAATCAGCAAGTTTAAATTTGTGAAAATCAAGCACTCAAAAAATGTGCAGCAAATTTTATGTGTGACTTTTTTAATACTGTTTGCCCAATGCCCATACCGCTTCAATAATCGTATTAGAAGAAATTTAAAAGCAAAAAACACATGAATTTTTCTATTGGAAAGTGATTTTAATATGAAAGAAATGACTATCAAGGATTAGTCATATCTCAAAGATAACAAAAGATATGTGATATAAATAATCAGCTGACGCGTGGCATCACTATTCTTCAGAATCAGCAAAACAAACTCCTAAATTTTCTCGCCATTTTTACGCGTCAGAATGCTCGTTGATTTTACAATTGTTAATTTTATGCGTTGTTTATTTTAAATTTTATTCCTCTCTAACTGTCTTGTGATGAATCAGGAATACGAGAAGCGTCTCTTCCGCCAGCAGAATGGCCAAAACGCCGACGACCTTCGTCTCTCCACTCCAGTCAAATCGCCCCGAAAGGAAGTGTACGGCGACCGTTTCATCCCTTGCCGTAACCCGAACTCATGGCAGGTGTGCTACTCCCTCATGCAGGAAAACAAGCCCGTCACGGGGCAGAACAAGAAAGCCAAAGACACCAGCTCGGATTGCTCGAAGGACGGAGTGGCGTACAACTGCTTGCTGAAGAACGAACTCCTGGGAACAGCCATCGAAGACGTCAAGGAGCAGCAGGTAGAAGAACGCAAGGCTTTCGCTCCTGCAGAAGGTAGACAAACAAACCTTTTCAACTTCCGAGTTGTGGACAATTCCATCATTAACGAGGCCTCTTCCCCCTACTCCCTCTCCCCCGTCAGCAGCAAGAGCCAAAAACTCCTGAGGTCCCCAAGAAAAGCAGCGCGCAAGATCTCTCGCATACCCTTCAAAGTCCTGGACGCACCGGAACTGCAGGACGACTTTTATCTGAACTTGGTGGACTGGTCCTCCACGAACGTCCTGAGTGTGGGCCTCGGAACTTGCGTCTACCTGTGGAGCGCCTGCACGTCCCAGGTGACGCGTCTCTGCGATCTGTCCGCGGACGGGGACACGGTCACGTCTGTGTCTTGGGCCGAACGAGGACACCTTGTTGCTGTGGGAACGCATAAGGGATACGTCCAAGTGTGGGACGTGGCTGGTAGTAAGTGTGTCTCGGTTTTGGAAGGACATTCCGCCCGGGTCGGTGCCCTAGCTTGGAACGGCGACATTCTATCTTCTGGGAGCCGCGACCGGCTAATCCTCCAACGCGACGTCAGAACTCCGTCATTGACCCCCGAGCGACGTCTGGGCGGCCATCGTCAGGAAGTCTGCGGGCTCAAATGGTCACCGGACAACCAACACCTAGCCTCCGGTGGCAATGACAACAAACTCTACGTCTGGAACATGAGCAACACGTCACCCATCCAGACATACGTTGAGCACTTAGCCGCCGTAAAAGCCATCGCGTGGTCCCCGCACCACCACGGATTACTAGCTTCCGGTGGCGGGACTGCAGATCGATGCATCCGTTTCTGGAACACTCTCACCGGACAGCCCATGCAGTGGATCGACACCGGATCCCAGGTCTGTAACCTGGCCTGGTCCAAGCATGCCTCCGAGTTAGTCAGCACCCACGGGTACTCCCAAAACCAGATTCTAGTCTGGAAATACCCGTCACTGACCCAAGTTGCAAAGTTGACGGGTCACTCGTACCGGGTTCTATATTTGGCCATGTCCCCGGACGGGGAATCGATTGTAACGGGCGCGGGTGATGAGACTTTGAGGTTTTGGAATGTGTTCAGCAAGGCACGATCTCAGAAGGAGGCGAAATCGGCTTTGAATTTATTTACCAGCATACGCTAATTGTTGAGGCTGTGTCTTTTATAATGCTTTGCATTTATATGTAGGAATGTCTGCAATTAGGTTATTGTTTTGTGGTGTGTGTAATCGAACATTGAGTAAATTGAAATTTTTTGCACTTCACTTGCTGAACTTAGGGGATTAACAAATGGAAAAAAAATGATTTTCCATTTGTGGTTGTTACCTTTGGTAAGTAGATTGTGCAGCAAAAAATTTAAAGAAAAGGGATCCATTTAAATTATTTTATTTTTATTGTATGCAATACCAAACTTTGTAATTAGCAGAATCAAAGCAGACAAAAAAAAATCTTTTTTCTTGCAGATATAAAATTAGGGCTGTTACATGCAATTATTATTTAAATTGTAAATGTTACAAATATTGTTGCTACTACAATTATAATTTGTTATTTAAGTTTTATTTTTTTTACTTTTATTGTTTCTTATCTTTAATTATGACCTATGTATATATTACTAATCACAAAGAAAATTGCCCTGTTAACATATTTTCTACTAGCTGATTTAGGTTTTGTCACCTCTTCCAAAATTATTAGGTAGCTTATTATTTCAAAAATCTGAATTTCATATATGCACTTAAGATTAAGAAATAACTACACTGGACTTTTTGTGTAGGAAAATGATGAGGTTTTTGTATTTGATTTGTGGTTACTGAGTAACCTAAGACTTTCTTTAAAAATTGCAATGAAATTAGTTAAAAAGAATTCTATATGGTTTTTATGATTTTGCTATATTAATCTAAAGTTCTAGATGTTCAATAGGTTACTATTCATGTTCGACTTTTTTAATTTTTATGTGTGTTATGGTTTATTATACAAGGTGACAATTTTTAAAAAGTCCCTAAAATGCTATCCGTTTAGTTTTGGGCCACTTTTAAAATCAAACTATAAAAGATATAATTTATATATATATTTTTTAATCCAATTACTTTTGCTCAGTTTTCTGTGTATTTGATTAAATGAAGGTACTCCATAAAAAAAACTACAGGAAATATATTTTGGTTTATTGTTTTCCAACTAAAACTGTTAATAAGTAGCAAAGGGTCTTACAATATATTTTCATTCTGTGTTATTACCATTACCAATAAAAATGAGCTTTAATGTGACACTATTCCAACCATAGTAAAACAATATAAATGTATACAAAACCTCTAATTGAAAGTTACTTTCCTTACTATATAATTAATAAGTAGGGATGCACCGAATACCAAATTTGGCCAAATAACGAATATTCGGCCTACCTAAACTAAATTTTATTTTTTGTCGGATCTAAGTAAATTGTATTTATTATTCATCAATTTCAATTAAACATATAAGTACACAATCACACAATAATTTTAATACAATTAACATAATATAAATAACTAAAACTTAAGAATTTGAGTATTATAAAAGAAAATAAGTCCTGTTTTTTGACGTTTCATAAGATAACTTGAAGAAATTTTGAAATTTCACTATTCGGCTGATTATTCGCCCAAATAGTTAAGCTATTCAGCCAAACCGAATATTCGGTGCATCCCTATTATTAAGTATGTAAAACGTATTTTACTATTTGATTTAATTATTTATTTGTAGAACATCTGGAACTTATATATATTTTTCTAGATTTGTATTTTTAATTTAACAGTTTTATTGTAGAAAAGAATATCTATCCTTCATTTAGTTAAAGATGTCATTATGCCTTTATTTCTGTAAGTGATAATTATAACATTTTGAAAATATATATGAAATAAAATATTGATATGAATTCTCAAAAGTTTTTCTTGATTAAAACAAAATTGCTCTTGTGTTTGGTTCTTGCATATTACATAAAAATGCCTGTGTATTCGCATTTATCATCTGTATATAAATTTTTGCAATTAATGTGGATAAATTTCTGCTCAAAGCTTTTCAAAAGTAATGTAACGTTGCAAATAATAAAACAGCATTTTATTTAACCTGAATCGGTGAATTATTTTCTTTGCAGTAAAAGGAATTACAATGTTGCTGTTTCATACTATTTTTAGTTCATTAATGCCCATTTCTCAAGTCCAGCCCATAATAGAGCATGGTTAATCTTAATTGGTTTCTAGAGTTTTTTTATAAAATGAGATGCAGTTGAAAGTTTCTGGAATACTAGCTAACAGGTATTCATTTGTGTAGCTCTGAAGTGTGGATTCTTCATTAACAGGTATAAGGAACAGCTGCCTAAAGAAAGTGAGTCATGAAGCAGATAAACCTCTGGAAATTTTTCAGCCACTTCAGTTTATTGAGTTAAAGGCAAAATAACCTGTAAACACTAGAGCCCTACTGTGTGAAAGAGATGCGACATATTGGCAGCCGCTCCTGATTGGACGAGGACCAAAATTGTCCCCCTGAGGCGGAATAGTTTTGTCCCTCATAGTTAGCATAGGAAGAAAAAGTAGCCTTTGCAATCGTCAACAATCCATAAAATTTAGGGAAAGTACAACTTTTTATGTTTATTTATGGTTTCCCAAATGTGTAAAGAATATTCTAAAACCATAATTTTCTTCAAAAATACTTTAGTAGTTAAGAAAAAGACAGTTTTCCTGTAACAGTACGCTTTCTGAATGTATTTATGATGGCTATTAAAACATATTATGCATAAAATATTGCGTCATTTCGTTTTAAAAATCAGTATTTATTCACTTTATGTGTATAGAAATCTTTCCACCTTTTAAATAATCAAAGAATCTTCGTATTTTCTTGAAATACGAGTATAAACATTGATTCGCGTGCTTTTCTAGTTGGCTACTTCTTGGCGAAGATTCTTTTTTGTAAACCAACTCGTCTGCTCAAATCTAAAAAAAAAAGTATCGTGTCACTTATTTTTGTTTTGAGTAATTTTTATTGTGATTTATTAATAAAAGAATATTAACTTGTATTTTGCCATCTTGTTAGTGTTTTCGTATTTTCCAAAATGTTAAGATTCATTTCAATGATTTTTCCTAAATCAATTTATTGAACTGCAATACTGCTGAGATAACCTTCTTTTTAAACATTCAACTCCTGCATTAAATTTCGAAAATCAGTATTTGCAGAAGTTAAAGCGAAACTAAATACTCTTCCCGGGTAGGATTAGCACAAGACATGTACGATAAGCGAACCGCCAAGCTCAAGCAAGCCTGACCAGTTTCTCCCTGGCGGTTTCTCATTGGCAACCCGGCTTGGACAATTTTGGGCTCCATTGTCGCATCTCTTTACACACAGGGATGGAGGGCTCTAGTAAACAGTAAACACCTATAGGCTATGTCCTGACTACGCCACAAAGGGCCGACCCGGCGGCGCAACGGTTAGAGAGCTAGCCTTTGGAGCCTCTGGGTTCGGGTTCGAATCCCGGTAAGGCATGGATGTTTGTGTTTGTCGAGTATATGCGGAGTACGTGCTCGTTAAATCTGTTGGGTCCGAAAGTCCTGTGGGCGGTCATTGCGCAGTTTCCCACGGGTACAGGTCCCTGGAGACTATTTCCCTCCCCTTCAGGGACATGTCTAAATTGTGGAGGTGGCGATAGATGGCAGCATCTGTCATATATGTGTGTGTATGTCGTGTCCGTCCTTCTTGACGATGGTTTATAAGCGGGTCTCTGTGACCAAGCACACAAGCCTGAAAATATATGTCTAAAAACCTACCTACGCCACAAAGGCAACAAAACTTGGCAGAGTTAACCACCATGCTATTGAATTGCTTGGCGGTCGCCAAATTTGGTTGCCTTTGTGGCGTTTGATGTCGTAGGGCTATGTCCTGACTACGACGCTAAACGCCACAAAGGCAACAAAACTTGGCAACCGCCAAGCGATGCAATATCGGCCGGTGTTTTCGCCAAATCGTAGGTTTTTTTAAACGCATGCGTCTGGATGTCTTTTATCTGGACATTTAAACCGATGCTGGTGTGCTAGAAACGTAGAATGGGATGAAAATATTTCATCGCTTGCTTTAGCGATTTCAACATAGAAATGAAAAAAATTAATTTGGTTAGTAATATTAAAACTCAGCGTAAACAAATTTAATTGTTGGTTTTAATAACATAGATTTTTAACTTTTATTACATTTGAATTGGAAATACTTTGAGGTTTTTTTATTCATTTTTTTTATATTTTTCCTTACTAATTAAAGTTTGCCCAAAATGAAGAGCTGAGTATATTAATGACCTACCGGACCCGTATACGAACCCGGGTTTACGGAAAAAGAGCAAGAAGCGCTGACCACTACGAGAGAGTGATTGGTGCAGTGCATAATATTTTTATATTAAGAGTTAAATAACAAATTAAAATTTTCCTATATATAAAAAAAAGAAAAGCCTCATAATAAAAAGAACGTGTTACAGCTAAATTTTTTAAATAAAAAATCATTTTGAGTCAAGCACAGAATCAATAAAGGTCATATAAAAAAGTGCTACATTTTTTTTAATAAAAGACAATAATTATTCAAAATATTATATAAATGATATTTTAATAAATAAATAAAAATAAATAATCTTTACTAGTAAATAAGTTTACTAATAATTTATACCAATAATATTATATTATTGTGTATTAAATTGATTTCTAAAAATGTACTTAAAGTACCCCTACTACATTGTCATAAAAAATATTAATGCTAATAAAATGAAACCTAATCTCTATATATTAAAAAAAAATATCATCAATAAATGTTTCAAAATATCAAAATCTAAATTTGTCCACCTAATTTTAAATATTATTTTAAAACTCCGCTGTTGACAAAATAACATTTAAGTCACGCATAAGTTTAAAAAAAGGATTAATAAAACACAAGCAAAAATACTTTGCACAAATCCCAAACTAAATGCAGAAATTTAGTCTTGAAATTTTAATTGAAAAGTAGTTTATGTACTTCTACTTCAATTACCTTTTTTATTATTTTTTCTCTTTATTTTTTTATTGACAATAGCAACCCTACAACAAGTAACATGGCTTTAAATGCAAAAGTTGCCAAAGTTGTTGGATCTCTTTACTTGCAACTTTTTTCAGGGTTACTTTGCGAGAGTGGAATTTTAATTGCTTTTTTGGCTTCCGATTTGGTTATT